>CATIWC010000914.1:0-376989 GCA_948472305.1 Vicia faba | reverse complement strand
AGAGAGGAGAGAGAGAGAGAGAGAGAGAGAGAGAGAGAGAGAGAATTTTCAGATCTCTTTTTGGTGATTCTCCAAGGAGTGTTGAAGAATGATGAGATGAGGATGAGAGGAGGAGAGAAAGTTTTCTTGGTGATTCTTCTGCAGAGATTTTTAAGGAATCAATGTGAATTGGTAAGTTTCTATAGTTAAATCTATTATGCATGAGTTGAGAAAAAATAACTGAATCTGAATCCCCCTTAATCTGAAAACTGAAACTCTGTATATAGATTGCTGAGAGTTGATTAAGAGTTAGTTAAGCGGTTAGGAAGTTAATAAATCTGTTAGAATTAGTTTAGAAAATTCAGTTATGGTAGGTTAGGATTAGTTATGGTTACAAGTCAGTTGTATTGAAATTCTGTTTGCAGTTAGTAGTTTAGTTGTCCGTTTGAAAGTCGTTAGAAGTTAGTTAAAAACAGTTAGGAAAAGGTTAGTTATGGATTGGTTGTTTTGGAATTATGAATTTCTGTTTTGGCAGTTTGTTAAGAGTTTGTTAGGATGCAGTTAAGAATTGGTTAGTTTGCTAAGCTGAAGGTTATGTTATTGGCTCGTTAGTTGTGACAGTTCGGAAAGTTAGAAATTATGTTAATTCTGTTTACAGTTAGTTAGTAGAAGTTAGTTTAATTGTTAGAGAGAAAATTAGAATTCTGCTTTGTTACAATTTCTTAGAATTGAACTGTTAACTGTTTATTGATTTTTGCTTTTTAATCTTTCTATGCAGGGCTGAACTGGTTGCTTTAACAGTTGCCCTTGAGACAGATCCACTTCTAACTCCTCTCTGTTTGAATCTAGGGAAGCATGTGGAACCTTGCTCATTCTCCATTGCATAGGAGGTAGAGGAGGCATAGGTGGCATCCCATCAAGTTTGTTTTCAGTTTCCTTAGGAAAGTGGTCAGGGAGAAGAGGCTTCAACGGATCTGTGACATATTGTGTAGGGTTAATTTCCGGGCCAGATGTGTGGTGAAGAACAAAATGACGGTGATTCATCTGCAGGGGTTTCTGAGACAGATTCAGAAGTAGCATGAGGTGCCTTCTTGCATCATTTGATTTATATGCATCTGCTGAGATTGAGATTTCTCAGAGCCAAAGTTTTCCCTCGTAATTGAGTGGAAACTCTCCATCCTGTTCATCAAGTTGACATTGTAAGTGTGGCTCAAAATAAGTTTCAAACTCCAACTTGTTATCAGGTGTAGATGAAAAACTATTTGTGTCATTCTGTATAAGATCATTCTGGCCATAACTAGTAGATTCTGACTGAATCACTGCAGGTAGCGTCACTGGTTTGGTAGGTTCAAGATCAGAACACAACATCTTTCCTGAAGTCAACAACTCAGAATTTGTTTGCCGAGAGTCAGGAACCCCTTCTTCGTGAACATGGGCATCATCACACATGACAAACTTTCTATTATCTGTATTTTGAAACTCAACAATTTCTGGAAGCTGGTTGGATGGCAAGCCTTCAATCTCTGCTTCGTGATATTTAGTAGTTGAGAATAAAATAGGTTCTGATTGTACATTTTCAACCACAGTGCTCAATGAATCATAGTGAGGTAAATAAGATTTATCTTTCATGGAAGAACTATTTACATTTGACTTAGAGGATTTTCCAGTAGATTGAGAATCTGAAAAGGGAGCTTGCAGTTCCACATGCTCGTCTTCATCTCCTCTGAATGAGCTATTATTGTCTGATGTCGAGGAGGAGGCAGCTTTTTTTTTGTGATACTGTGTGAAATGAGGGTAGCGGTGGGAATGGGGGTATTTTGGTATGATTGCTTGTATTGACTTGGATTTTTTTTTGTATGAATGTGCAGGTCATGAACTGAAGATGAAGAACTTTGGCATGGCATGGAATTAGAAGTTTACTCATGGAATTTTAGCACCTTTAGGACTAAAGAATTTTGTTCAAGTGTATTTTGTAACAGTTTTTTTCTTTGTAGAATATTGGTGTAATGGGATTGTAATGATTTTATAATGAATGTTTGATTTGGATGAACTTGAAATTTATAGTGTGAATTATTAATGACTTTGAGCTTGAAATGTCGGGTGATGGATTTTTTTTGGACGGAGTTTAAATGACAAAGTCTTGAAAAAATGCTTGTAGATATGAAAGCATCAAATTTTCTTGTGGGGTGTTGTTACAATTGAATGAAATTGAATGGAATTGGATAGTATTTTCTTGAACCATGAATGAGAATGAAATTGAATGGAATTGGATAGTATTTTCTTGAATCAGTGTTTGAACGCATTGTGAACTTGAATCTGAAATAACGGTGAACATCTTTGTAATGCGTATGAACTCTGACTTGAAACAAAACCTCGCAGTCTGTACTTTACCTTCCAAGAAAGCCATATGAACAATACTTAAGACTCTTTGCCGACTTTAATCCAGTCAAACACTTTCGAACATCTTGAATTTAAATCAAACTTCAAATCCAAATCACACTTGCATTCTCAATGAATTCCTAACTTCAATCTTGAATCCCAAATCAACTTGAATGACAAATAATTCGAATAGCCAATAAGATCTTGATCCTAAAAATTCACAACCTTGACGACCTTTAATCCACAAGTCTCTTATCTTGACAAAGTCCTTCTCTAATTGACGACCTCTGATCATCAAAGATGTACACAAATGATAATGAAAGAACATGATCGAGATTAACATGAAACTTTATTTCCCCTGATCTTCAATTACTTGAACATTTATCAATGAATAGAAACCCTGATTTTTAATGAAATCTTCCTTTTCTGAACCAGTATTTTTTTTCCTTTACCATACTATTCTTCAAATGCAACTCGAATTCCCAACACATATTAGATGAAAATTCAAGGGAGACCTTGGCCCCAAAGTTAATTGTTCAAAGCTTACTTTAACCGAAGTCAACAGATCTTATCCTCGTATCTTTGAACTTGGCCCATGATTATGCATCTCAAGGTCTCATAAGAGCTTGTAAGCCCATCAACCAGGTATGCCATGTTGAACAAACCCTGCCTTGAATGCCTTGAATCTTGAATTACCTTGCATGAATTCTTCTATGAGAAACCCACTTCAATCCAAACCTACTCGTATCGCAGATAACAAATGATAATGATGAGGACAATGATTGCCTTGGTTAAGGAGAAATCTATGAATTCATATCTTAGGTCATGAACCACGCTTCACAATTCAACCCTCAGCCCTTAGCAATCAGTTATTTCAACTTGAGATTAGTGTCATAAGGAACATCTTACAGATGGATGATAAAGTCTGAGTCACAGAAGAATTCCCTTGATGTGAAACCCTCACAATCTTGATTCCTCGTTCAGACGCACAGAGAAATATTCGGATAAAACATCTTTGAACCATGATTCAACAAAACCTAAATGGATTAAATGAGGAGTAGATGAATGTCATGTCACAGTCATTAATCCTAATCAAATGACAAGCATACTTATAGGAAAGGATGACATGCTTCAAAGTCCACATATGTTAGGTCACGTCCTAGAGTTCTTGACCAGAATGACCTACAACCAGTTGTTCATCAAAAAATATTAGCCCAGTAACTTGGTGGAGAGGAAGTCCAGAAATGAGCCTAAAAAACCTAATTCCAAAGCTTGCTGCATGAATAAGAAATCACCCTTTATTGGATACGAGCGCCTTAACCACTGTGAAACCCTAGTATCGCACAACCACTGAACTTTGAACCTCAGAGCTATATTGAATGAAATGTATGCCACGTTAGTGACCTAATGAAAAAGATGCAGATGAATGCAAAAGTCTAAGCCCAAAATAAAGGAAATTCGGAGGGCAAATTTTGGGGTGCAACACCAGTGTCCGAAACCGAAGAAGGCTCAGTCTAGTGGTAAAGTGTTTGCTTTGGTGGAGGATCAGACAGCTTCCGGGGACAGACTTATTAGAGGTACATGTTTCATTAATAGTACTCCTTTAATTACTATTATTGATACTGGTGCTACGCATTATTTTATTGTTGCTGATTATGTTGAAAGATTGGGTCTTATGTTGTCTTCTTTGACTGGAGAAATGGTCGTCGATACTCCAACCAAGGGATCAATGATTACTTCTTTTGTATGTGCTAAGTGTCCCTTGTCGATCTTCGACAGAGACTTTGTTGTTGATTTGGTTTGTTTGCTGTTAAGAGGTTTGGATGTGATTTTGGGTATGAATTGGTTAGAGCATAACTGTGTTCATATTAATTGTTATGACAAGTCGGTGAAGTTTTCTACTCCTGAAGAAGAGGAAGATGGTTTGTTGTCTGCTAGACAGTTGAGGAAGTTGATGCAAGAGGAAGCACAGATGTTTTCGTTGATGGTGTCGCTATCTGTATAGACTTAAGCGATAATTAAGGAATTGCCGGTGGTATGTGAAATTCCTGAAGTTTTCCCTGATGAGATTCCTGATGTACCGCCAGAGAGGGAAGTTGAATTTGCAATTGATCTTGTACTTGGTACCAGACATGTGTCTATGGCACTATACAGGATGTCTGCGTCTGAGTTGTCAGAGTTGAAGAAGCAGTTGGAAGAGTTACTTGAGAAGAGGTTTGTAAGACCAAGTGTATCACCGTGGGGAGCTCCAGTGTTGTTAGTAAAGAATAAAGATGGAAGTATGAGGCTTTGTGTTGATTATAGACAGTTGAATAAGGTGACGATAAAGAACAAGTATCCGCTTCCAAGAATATATGACTTGATGGACCAATTAGTGGATGCTCGTGTGTTTAGTAAGATTGATTTGAGGTCGGGTTACCATCAGATTAAAGTGAAGGATGAAGATATTCAGAAGACGGCTTTTAGAACGCGTTATGGACATTATGAGTATTCGGTGATGACTTTCGGTGTTACTAATGCGCCGGGAGTATTCATGGAATATATGAATCGTATCTTTCATACTTATTTGGATCGGTTCGTAGTGGTGTTCATTGATGATATTTTGATTTACTCTAAGTCAGAAGAAGAGCATGTTGAACATTTAAGAGTAGTATTGCAGATTTTGAAAGAGAAGAAGTTATATGCAAAGCTGTCCAAGTGTGAATTCTGGATGAAAGAGGTTAATTTTCTTGGTCATGTGATTTCAGGTAGTGGCATTGTTGTAGATCCATCGAAGGTTGATGCTGTGTTGCAATGGGAAACTTCAAAGTCAACTACTGAGATTAGGAGCTTCTTGGGATTAGCTGGTTATTATAGAAGGGTTATCGAAGGTTTTTCTAAGTTGTCACTTCCGTTGACTAAGTTGACTTGTAAAGGTAAAGCTTTTGTATGGGATGTTCAGTGCGAAGAAAGTTTTACAGAATTGAAGAAGAGGTTGACGTCGGCTCCGAATTTGACGTTGCCTAATCCATGAGAGCCTTTTGTGGTGTATTGTGATGCTTCTAAGATGGGTTTAGGAGGTGTGCTTATGCATAATGGTAAGGCAGTTTCTTATGCGTCAAGGCAGTTAAGGACTCACGAGAAGAACTATCCTACGCATGATTTAGAGCTTGTTGTTGTTGTTTTTGTGTTGAATATTTGGAGGCATTATCTTTATGGTTCTAGATTTGAAGTGTTTAGTGACCACAAGAGCTTAAAGTATTTGTTTTATCAGAAAGAGTTGAATATGAGGCAACGAAGATGGTTAGAATTGTTAAAGGATTATGATTTCAGTTTGAATTATCATCCCGGAAAGGCGAATGTGGTAGCTGATGCATTAAGTCGAAAGACTTTACATATGTCAGCAATGATGATACAATGTGTGTGGGTCGATCAAATACCTCGAGAGAGGCACGTGTGTTTCAGGGTTAGTAACTGATTTGTACTAATCAATATACTGATATGTGTATCGCATATTAACCTGATTATGGAAAACAAGAAATTGTAAGAAATATTGGTGACGCCTACGCCATATCTTACACCATTCTGGAGCAAAATATTTCCAATTATTAACACCCCATTGGGCGTCAACCCATTTGAGATGCCAAGGTGACAAAGAAGTTGGATCACATGGTATTTCTTGATGCATTCCAAACTGCATCTTAACACGGTCGCGGTGGTACAAGCTCAAGTGTGTTCACCCAGATTATATGTTTAGGCTCACTGCATCATACAGGTTGAGAAGTGATTGTTGGGTGATAGGTTCTTTGTCCACCCACACGTGCGTTAATTCTACTCAATCACAAGATCATCGTAAACTAAATTATGATCTAATATGTCAAGAAATCTTACCTCTCGTCAGCAATGACCCGTCATTGAAGGTGAAAACCATAATCTCTCACATCATTATAATATATAATTATACTCCGTCATACAGAAAGGCGTGGTTAGAAAAGATCAAGACGATTGAAAAGGTATATAGAAACTGGGAGAAGTCATACAAAGAAATACTGCACTACCTGCATGCACTTCAGACATATGCTCCTAGAACTATTTATATTATGGAAACATTGTCGGCATATGCCCCAGATGGTACTTCTTTCAACGAAAATGGGATATTCAGTCGACTGTTCTGGAATTTTCAACCTTGCATCACAGGGTTTGCGTCTTACAAACTTATTATTAAGATATATGGAATGCGGTTGTATGGGAAATACAAAGACATGTTACTGATGGCAGTTGTACAAGATGCCAACAACATTTTCCCAATTGCCTTTGCTCTAGTTGAGGGAGAGACTGGTGGTGCTTGGAGTTTCTTTCTCAAGAATCTTCGAACACACGTGGCTCCACAATATGGTCTCTGTTTGATCTTTGACAGACATGCATCTATTGAGAGTGCATACAATAATCCGGAAAATGGTTGACATGACCCTCCTTTTACGCATGTCTACTGCATTACACATATCATACAAAATTTCACGAGGGAGATCAAAGACATAGCTCTTAGGAAAACAGTTATGAATGCGGGGTATACATTAACACAAACTTTGTTCAAACACTATCGCAACGAGATCAAATTGTCAAATTCGGATGCAGGTAGGTGGATTGATAATATTCCAGTGGAGAAATGGACAAAGTCATACGATAATGGACAACTATGGATCCACATGACAATAAATCTTATTGAATCAATGAACGGTGTATTCAAAGGCATGTGAAACCTTCTAGTAATCTCTTTGGTGAAATCAACATATTTTAAGATGGCTTCGTTGTTTTCAAAAAGAGGTGAAATATGGAACACGATCTTACAATCTGGACAACTATAGAGTGAAAGTTGCATGAAATATATTATGGCAGAAGGTGCCAAAGCCACACCCATCTTGTTATAATGTTCGACCGACATAACCACAAATTCATTGTCAAAGAGACAATCGACCATATTGAGGGTCTGCCAAGACAAGAGTATAGGGTTAGACTACCATCTCGTTGGTGCAATTGTGGAAAGTTTCAAGTCTTTTGTATGCCTTGCTCTCATGTCATTGCGGCATGTACGTATACTCATCAAGATGCATCACTACTTCTATCTCCCATTTACAAGTTCGAAATGTTGCTCAGCGTATACAACAATGGCTTTCCAGTGGTAGTGAAACCTGATTATTAGCCTGTATACGAAGGGGAAATAGCATGGCACAACGATCAAATGCAAAGGAATAAAAAGAGTCATCCTAAAATCAAGCGTATCACAACTGAAATGGACTCTCTTGATAAGCTAGAAAGAAAGTGTGGTTTATGCCGTCAGGTCGGACACAATCGAAAAAATTGTCCCACTCGTGCTACAAGCTTGACAACATAAAAATTGTATGCAAACTATATGCAATTTTTTTAAAGATCTAAACCTAATCTTTTTTTTTAATTAAGAGCATTTGTTACAACAAACCATACACAAGTAACAAATAAAAACATATCACCATCATTACGATAAAATACAACATGTAAATATAACATCAACAACACGATAAAATATCTAAGAAATTACAAACGTAAAAAACAATTTCATCTGAGCCATGCATCATCACCATTACATCTCTGTCTGTTTTGACTTCCTCCAACCAAGATTGAGGTCTTCCAGTTGCAAGTGAGGTAGTTGTTCTTCTTCTCTGGATCCTTCTAATTTGTTCCCCAGCTTCGATGTCTCCCTCTAGTCATCGCATTAACTCTCTCTTCAGACGCTCCATAGAATGAATGTGCCAAAATTTCATTTTCATCGGAGGTTTGGTGGCCGAGAAAATAACGTACGCATCTCTGGTGAAAATCATGGGAGATGTCATGACGCAAAAAACATAGAGAAATGAGAATAGAATATGAGAAAGTGTGAAGAATGATGGAGAAATGAGTGTTTTATTTATAGAAAACACAATTGCACATAGTAGCCATCTCAGATGACGCCTCCTCCCCATATTATAGTGCATGCGCCATCTCACATGACTAAAAAAAAATGCATGCGCCAAGTGAGATGGTGCCTAAGGCTAAAAGGTGAGTGCATGCGCCAAGTGAGATGACGCATCCATTGATGTATATTCTAAAACATGATTATTTGCATAATTTTCTCCAAAACATGGTCATTTGTGTAGTTTTTTAATATCTGATTATTACTAAAAAAAATCAGTTTTTCGTGCCGGCACACGGGTTTTCTATTAATACTTACAAAAATATTTTAAAAATAATTATTTAAAACAAAATCATTTGAATTTTTTTAAAATTCTTTATAAAATTATTTTAAATAAAAATATACAGCACTATAAAAAAATATATTTATAAAAAATTTAAACAAATGGACACTATATAGCTAAATATAAATGAAGAAGATTATTTTAAAAGAGAAAATTGAGAGTTTGTTTGAAATCTGCTACCACTGCTTGGATTTATATTCATTGTCTCACTGCATATCAAGATTACACATGTCCAAAATAGAATACTTGCTACTTGCATTTGTATTCATGAAACAACACCTTACGAACACAGCCAAAATAAAGTTCACAATAAAAATAAACGCAGTAGTACCATTCACTTATCTAGCTTTAAAAAAAGGTTTGAAAGATAAATTTTTAGCATAGTCTTCACTACCTCTTTTTTTCTTCTTTTAAAATTTTATACATATTCATAGTCTTCATCTTCTTCTTCTACAACTCTTCCAAAATTCATAGAATTTTCTATTCTTTCATCATCTTCCATCGCTCAAAAGTTCTACTCAATAAAAATCAAATCAAACCGAACAATCTTTTATAAAGATCTTTTAAAGGAAGATATTGATTACCAATTAATCAACGGACAATCATCCAATAAATGTATCGGTGATATTTCTAGATGTTTGGCAACATGCCTGGTGAAAATATTCTTGCAGATATCCACAACGCGATCTTTGACCTTAGTTACAAAAACTGCATGCTGAATGGACGAAACTGACCCCAATCTACCAATACCATGAATGTGCTTTTAACCTTAACATTTCTTCATCAAAAATAGCATTTACAACTCTATCATAAAATTTTGTATCTCTTGATTTAATCTTTGATAGCAAGAAGTCTAAAATAGAAATTAAAGAGGTCAAAGAAAAAACTATCAATATCATGAACCAACTACAAAAAGCTTAATGTTTTTGACGAGGAATGTTTCTATATATCTATTATAGACTCCCATACTCAAGATTTGGCCTTATTAAATATTGAACAATTGGTCAGATGCTTTATCATAATGTCATGAACTAACTCTCCTAAAATCATAAGTTGCTAGTTGAAGATTTATGGATGGTTTTAATAAGGAGGGGGTTAATTAATCATGTTATAAATCAAACACATGTTCATTTGGAACTTTAATGTTATACCTTTCCACTATTGGATGTTTAGATTAATTCAAACACGTTCTAGTAGTTTCTAAGTTTGTTTTTATGCAAAACAGTTTATTTGAAAAACACTTATGAAAAGCTGAAGAATTTTTATTTCGAAGGAGAAACAGGTTTCCTAGTTTGGGGGATTTGGTTTCTGTCACGAATTTTGCCTTCCATTTCTGTTTTCCTGTTAGGAAAACTGATTTTCCTGTTTCTGGAAACTGGTTTCCAGCACGACAGTTTGGTGTTTTTACTGTTTTGTTGGGCTTGTTTGATTTCAAAGTTGTTTTAAGTCGTATCCTATATAAACTCTCTTGTAATGTGTGTTTGTTATGTGATTAATGTCATTTATGATATTTCTCCCCAATTACTCTCTCTCATAATCTCCAGATTCCTCTCTATCTTCTCCAATTAACCACTTTCACCATTGATTCACCAATTTAGTTTTTGTGTATGTTCTAACATTTGGCATCAAGAGCCTGATTTTGATTCATTAATCTGCTGCAAACATGTCTACAGTTTTCAATGATCGAATCCCCACCAACCTTCCAATTCTTGATTCTAAGAACTATGACAAGTGGTGTAAACAAATGAAAGTTTTGTTTGGGTATCAAGACATTCTCGAAGTAGTGAATGTTGGTGTTACACAACTTGGGAAAGAGGCTACAACTGCTCAACGAGCTACATTCAAGGAAGGGAAGAACAAAGACTACAAGGCACTCTTCTTGATACATTATTGCATCGATAGTGACAAGTTTTAAAATATTTGTGATTGCACGTCGACGAAGCAAGCTTGGGAGATCTTGAAGAAATCCTATGAAGGGACTAATAAAGTGAAGGTTGTGAGGTTACAAACTCACAAGAGGTAGTTCGAGCTAGTGCAGATAGAAGAGAATGAGTCAATCAATGATTACATTACGCATATAACGCGTTTGGTGAATCAAATGAAGTCTTGCATTAAAACTGTGTCCATGCAAAATGTGGTAGCAAAAATCTTATGTTCTTTAACATCAAGATTCGAAAACATAGTGGTTGCAATTGAAGAATCAAATGATCTTTTTACCATGATTAAGGAGGAGCACTTCAAAGCTTATTAAAGGCTCATGAACAAATAATGGATAAAAGAGGAAATGGCAAGGCCAAAGTGGAGATTATGTTGCAAACACGGATCAATGAGAAGAATAAGAGATCAAAGGGAAAATAGTCTTCAAGAGAGAAGATAAATTTCCAGAATTTTGGTGGAAAAGACTCATAAAATTCAAAGAGTTCGATAGCACAAAGATGTGAGAGTAGCTCCAAAGATAGTGGTCAAGACAACAACACCAAGAAGTTTGACAAGAATGGTGTAAAGTGTTTCAATGTCAAAAGCTTGGGCATTTTGCAAAGGAATGTAATGCGAAATCAAAATAAAATAAAGGTAATGAGCTAAGGTTGTAAGACAAAATGTGGATGATAATAATACACTTCTGATCATGACCACATAGGAGAATTATGGCATGGAAAAGTTGTCGGACAACAACAGTAGTAGCTGTCAGAAGCTGGGCAACAGCGCCTGTAGTGCAGAAAATTCTGCATAAACGCGTTCGGAGCTGTTGTACCCCAAAATTTGCCCTCTCATTTTACTCAATACATGCTCATTGAAGTCCTCAACTTGCTCAAGGATGCCTAAGAATTAACCAGACAAATTCTCTTCTAAGGCAATGAACCTTCAACTAGGGTTTCCACTTTCATCAAGATATGTGAATTCCAAAGGTCTCAAATATTTTCCATGATCCTAATATGTCCACAAGATCATCCATGTCAAGTTTCATGCCTTACACAACAAGTTTGCTCAGTTAACTGCTCAAATACCTGAAAATCAACTGTGTTAGGTCAAAAGTCAATTGTGACTCACATACAGTCAAAATTCAAGATTTTTGGTCAACATCAACATTTTGAAGTAATATCCATCATTTGATCAAGGGTTGATCATGATTCCTCAAGGAATGCCCCAAATTCATCAAAACTCAAAAGTTGCTAAATTAGGATTTGTATAGGAAAAGTCAACCCAACTTTGACCAGGCATAACTTTCTCATACTTTATCATAAATTTTTCCACCAAGGCTCATTTTTAAGAGAATCCAATTCTATATAACTTCTCTTCATCCCTCAAGTTCAAAAAATGCACTCATGAAAAGATATGGATTCAGACATTATAGGTCATTTTAAAAAGTCAACAAAAATACCTTTTGGGTCAAAGCTTCTTACATGAACATGGAAGATCCAATGGAGATGATACAAAAATGGTTGTTTATAGGACATCCTAAGCTTTCTAAAAAGCCCAAGAACACCCTCCTAGGGTCAAAATTGAGGAATATATGCATTGTCAAAGTTGATCATTTTTGGAAAATTGCATGAAGCCAATATTGACCAAATTTGCATTTTTTTCCCCAATTGGGCCTAACTTTTTATGTTTGAAACTCATTCCTAACATGGTCCACGACCCATAAAACCCTCCATTATTTATTTACTCATTTATTTGATTTATTTTGATTTTAATCATTAAAAAATCAAATTAAATTAAATAAATGATACAAATTTGTTTTGAGATTATTTTTCATTTAATGAATGGCCATATATGTTGTCACATAGCAAAAAAATCGTGCCATGCCATGGAAAGGGAGGAGAATCTTCAAGATAGGAAACATTGGAATTGTTTTGAAACTCATTCAATTCATTTGATTTAGTCCATATATGTTAACCTAATGTTGATTCACTACTTAAGCAAGACATTACAACCCTAAGAGGAGAGACACACGCGCAGCCTGTCATTGGAGAGAAAGAAAAGTTCCAAAAAACATTCAAGAGAGAAGCAATCTTGTAGCACGCAATACAACCAGTTTCAATCATTGCCAAGCATCCTAGCATCCTCATGGAGATCTCAGCATCTCATTCCACCCGTTCTTGAAGGCCAAAGCACCCAGGAACGCATCCTCTCACAAACCACGGGTTGGTAAGATTCTCGAAACTCAAACTTTTAATTTATGTGATATCAATTGATTTTTTGCACTGATACATGTTCATAATAATATCCTGAGTTGTTTTGAATCACTAGTGTCAAGCATGCATGCAGGATCCTCAGTTTACCATTGTTACGGTTAGATTTCAGGCAAGCATCATATCTCCCTGTACATGGACTTTCAAACTAAACTACCACCACCGTCGTGATAACAACCCTCAAAATAGGGGTATAGGATACCTTTTGCATTTTTATTTCACGTATTTTGCAGGTTTGAATTTGGATATCACCGGAGAAGACAACCGGCCTCCGACGCAGGTGAGGGTAAGACCAGTTGACTCATTGCGTGGCAAAAAGGCAAAGTCTCATTGGCTAGCCTCAACTGGTCCTCTCTCTCTCTGTGTTTGATTGGTTCGTTTGAATTGCAAGGGCCCTACTTGCTGACGCGCGCTTGACAACTCAGCATGTATTCTCGTTTCATGTTATATTGCTTTATTCTGTTTATATTCACAATTGAATGATCAATGCAAATGGCAGGGATAAGGACATGTGAAACCAAAGACATGGGTTCGATCCCAGGCGTGGACATTTTGTTATTTTCTTAACATTATATGCTGGGTTCAGTGCGTCTCATGCTCAGAGGTCAACCATGCATCTCCAAATCTCACCCATTAGATTGTCCCTTGATCAGATCTAGCATCCAGCAAACACAGAACATAATGGACCCTTAGAAGGAAGCCCCACTGAATCAGGCGTTGGACAATTGGGCCTATCCTTTTGGGCTTCAGCAACTCAACTTCACACCCCCAATTTACTTATCATATCAGTCCCATTTTACACTTTTGTTTAATTTATTATTTTTCTTTTTTATTGTTCTAATTATTTTTGTTTTGTTTATTTCAAAAATCTTTTTTTATTAAATCATAAAATCAAGAAAATCACAAAAATGTATAATTAGGTTTTTTTTTATTAAAATGAGTTTTTTTTGGAAATTAATTAATTTAATGATATTGACTTGATTGTTTTCATAATTAAAATTAATTAGACAAATTAGGTTTAATTCACAAATATTTAATTTTCATATAAAATACCAAAAATATTTTTCTTTAATTAATTAGATTTAGGTTAAGATTTCAAATATTTTTCTCAAAAATAAATACAAAATATATTTTCTTTTTAATTGATTAGATTTTTTAGGACTTAGACTTTATTCTCGTATTTAATTCGTCGTGCGCGCATTTACTTTCTTTTAATTCAAATTATTGTAACTGTTTCAAGTTTGTAATAGATTAATTAGGATTTCGAATTTTCGCATTTTTATTTTCAATCAAATATTTGTGTATCTGCCCAAAAGCCTTGTAATAACGTAGATTTTCTTTTCCGCTTTTAATTTCCGCAATTATTAAACTGCTAGATGTATGGACATTAGGATTGTATGCGAAAGATAAAATGATAAAAAAGACAGATAACCCTAATTGTGCAAAGACAATTAACTGGAAAAAAAAGCACACTTGCACATGCTCACTCCTAGGGCTTGCCTCACTCGGTTGCCTCGGAAATAATGGTCACGTCCCTTGAACGTAGGGATATCTTAGCAAAGACCCGCAATTCAAAGTCGTCATAAAGATCATAGTCCCTCATTGTCCCTCGAGTTGCCTACGAGAATGATCTTATGATGATAGTCCCTTCAAAATGCTAAGGTATCCTTGTTTGTTGCCTTCAGTGACCATTTCGTCCATTCGAATGTCCCTTAAAATTCCAACGATAGGACTACCTACTCCTTAATAGTAGGATAGCGCTGTCTAAAAGAAACGAGAATGAACAATATTTCTTCGAGTAGGTAGAACATCTTAAGTACTTGCTCAAATAAACTCTTTCACATAAACACTTTCAAAACAGTTTCAAAAACCACTTCGTCACGCTCTTGAGGACCGTTATAAGAGTTATCACAAAGTTAAACAAAACTTTTTGCAAAACAGACACAAGCAATTTTAAAAATGAGCAAGTACCTAAGATCCCGTGGAAAACCACGAATAGAAAGGGTGTTAACACCTTCCCTCTATATAATCTACCACCCGTACTCAAAAACTCTCGAAAAAAGGTTTTCTCTGTTCTTTTTCCTTTCCTTAGTTGGATGAAATAAAATCTGGTGGCGACTCTTGCTTACCGCATATTTACGAATACAAAACGCAAACCAGTATTAAATTGTTAGTTCTGCCACCGTATCACAGAACTGGCGACTCTGCTGGGGATAAAATAAGTGGGGTATACCTTAGGATCTAGGTCATTTCTAAAATTGCTTTCTTGTTTTGCTTTGCCTGCTTTATATTCAAGGGTTTTGTTGGGGTTATGTAGATCCTACACCCGGATCTGGGGACACCTTTTAGGTAAGTAGCGATAAATTGTGAGGGAACTGTGCAGGGTATACCAACACGGTTGAAGCAGTAGCTACATTGATGTGGCACTTTGGTTGGTACCGGTAACCATTGAGTCAATCAGGGAGAGTACGGGGCCACCGCGTGGTGTCATAAAGCATCAACTGACCTTAGAACCTTTAATTTCACAACTTGGCCAGTAGGACGTAGCGAGATGGCCGACTTTGCTGTATTCCCAAGGTCGACAGATACTCGATGCTACACTCATTGAGGTTTGACTCTTGAGTTTTGTTTGGTTACGATTCAATTGCCTATTGAACAAAGCTTGGGGGAAAGATCGGTGATATTGAGATCCCTTAGAACCCGGCTACTATTTATAGGACAAGTTGAACCAATCCAGCTTCAAGAGGGTATGATCTTAAAAATCATGCAGGCCTTAAACCTAAGGACTTGGTGTGACTTGTTTGTTGCTTGCTATACATATGATTTATTAGCATAATCATGACATCATAAATATGGCATATCATACTAACCATTTCAAGTATTTTCTAGGGCTCATCTTTGCTTTGTTTTATAGGACATGGCACCCGCCCGTAGGAACACTATCCAGATTAACCTTGTGAAAGTGCCTCTCCAACTAAAGGACTTGGCATTAAGGATTCCTGAAAGCTCTCCCTTCACTGAAAAACATGGTCGGTTTCTTAACTTGGTCACTTTAAAACCTGATGAAGAATTGTTAAAAGTGCTATTTTAGTTCTTTGATCCTTTGCACCACTGCTTCACCTTCCGGGATTACCAACTAGTACCTACTATGGAGAAATTGTCTCGGTTGTTAGGGGTACCTATTCTTGATCAGTTACCTTTCAATGGTATGGAAGAACATCCAAACCCTGAAGATATTGCTCGAGCTCTATCCTTACAATGGTCCAGTGTAGTGACAAATTAGGAAACTAGGGGAAGTGTCCAAGGAATCCCGATTAAATTTCTATTCGAGAAGGCGTACTATTTTTGGGATACCCTGGACTTACAAGCTTTTGAAGAGGTATTGACACTCCTTATCTACGGGATGGTACTTTTCCATAATGCGGACCAACTCGTAGATGTGAATACTATTAAGGTTTTTCTGTCTCATAATCCGGTGCCTACATTACTTGGGGATGTTCTACACTCTTTGTATGCTCGTACTCTAAAGAGAAGGGGGACCCTCCTGTGTTGCACTCCCCTATTGGCTAGGTGGTTTATTTCTCACCTACCCATGTCTATTTTGAAGAATGAGCAGGGTATGAAATGGTCTCATAGGCTGGTGTCTGTTACACATTCAGACATTCATTGGTGTTCACGGTCCTCGGAAGATGTTATCATCATCGATCGTTGTGGTGAATTCCCTAATGTCCCTCTCTTAGGCGTTAGGGGAGGAATCACTTATAACCCTTGTTTGGCACTGCGGCAACTTGGTTATGCAAGAAGGGATGGTCCTCATGATACACTTATCCAAGGAATTGCCTTCAACTATGAGAATGATGCTCAGGGTTACCGCAAAAGGTTCGTGAGAGCTTGGGGAATGGTACATAAAATTGATAGCAAGACACTGGGGCATAAGAATTCCATTCCTCTTGAGCCTTATCTCCAATAGGTACGAGCCCGCGCTCAAAGTCTTATGATGCCTTACCTTGCTGTCCTACCAATGATTATGGAACCAGTTGCTAAAGGGGACACTCCTTATCTTGTTCATCATCCTGACATGCCAACTGATCATGAGGAGTTACAAAAATCATGGGTTCAACTTAAAGAGGAGCAGGATACATTCGAAGCTCAATTCTATGCCAGCGAGAAGAAGGTCATGGAGCTCACTAGGCTACTTCATGAAGAAAGGAAAATAAACGCCTACATTGCACCAAAGAGGATGCGCTCTTGGGAGACCTAGTTTTCTTTTTATTTTAAGTTTTGTTTATTTGATTGTAATCCTAAAGGGCATTCTTTGTAACAGTCCGAACTTATTAATACAATTAACGTGTGTTTCCTTTTAGTTAAACAAATTTGAGCCTTTACCAGTCCTTGAAATCATTGCATACGCATACCATCCATGACATTGCATAAACAGGTACTGTTACAGGTTTCTCATCTTCTTCGCTATTTATTTCAGAAAAAATGTCTTCTGAATAAAGCATCAAAGATCTTCAGGCACAAAATGCCCAATTTCAATAGATGTTCATAACTCTGGCAAAAGGGCAGGGGGATCTGAAGGCCCTTATCTTGAAGGGAAAGAAAAAGAAGAAGAAAATCTCTGGTGTTCTAAATCTGGGCAAGAGGTTCAGTGGGCCGTTAAAGAAACCAGTTGATATGACCTCCTCGTCCAAAGAAGGGGAGAATCAAGAGAGGGAGACAAGGGAGAAGGACCCTAGCCCTGAAGTTTCTGACAATGATACAGACTACAATAATGAGCAGTATCCTCCCACTGAGGATATATACAAACAATTAGAGGATTGGCTAAGCGCTATGGAGATCTAGAGAATAACAAGGCTGGATTTTGAAGAGCCGGGATTGGTGTCTGGGGTAGTCATTCCATAAAAGTTTAAAGCTCCAGTTTTTGCAAAGTATGATGGAGTGTCTTGTCCCAAGCTTCATCTTCGTTACTATGTAAGGAAGATTCAGCCTCACACTGCTGATAGGAACTTGTGGGTTCACTTATTTCAAGATAATCTGTCAGGGACTCAGCTTGAATGGTTCTATCAACTAGAGGGAACTAATGTCCGAAACTGGGAGGATTTGGCTGCTGCTTTTTACAAACAGTATCAATACAACGCTGATCTTGCCCCTACTAGTACTCAACTCTAGAGTATGTCCATGGGTGCAGGTGGAGGCTTTAAGGACTATGCGCAGAAGTGGAGAGATCTAGTTTGGAGAGTCCAACCCCCTTTGTCTGATAGGGAGTTGGTTGACATGTTTCTTGGGACGCTGTCTGGTCCATTCTTCAATCATTTGATTGGTAGCTCATCAACTGGTTTCATTGAGCTGATATTAACAAGAGAGAGGGTAGAAGCTGGGATCTGGAGTGGAAAAATATAGAAAGACACCTCTTTGAGCTCAGTAAAGAAGCCATTCGTAGGTAAGAAGGAAGTCAGTGCTATCTACAGCCCAAGAGGTCAGAGCAGAGCTGAACACCGTCCAACGGTAAGTGCTGTGATTATACCTAGGCCCGTGGCTACCCTACAATGCAACAATCAGTAAAGGATAGAAAGACCGCAAAGGAAGTTTACCTGGATTAACATGACATTGACTAAGGTTATACCCCATCTACTAAGATCCAACTTTGCAACCTTGAAAGAGGCTCCCAAGAATCCTAACACCACATCTCCTCGGTACAATCCAAACGCTCGGTGTGCCTACCATTCTGAGAGTCCTGGCCACGATACAAATGATTGCTGGGCTCTGAGAAATAAAGTACAAGATTTGATTGAAGCCAAGGAGATTGAGTTCGATTCTCTGGAGAAGCCCAATGTCATAACTGCTCCCATGCCCAAGCACAACCATGGAGTTAATGCCATTAATACTGATTTATTCGTTACCTATTTTGATGAAGTTTCTACTCATCTTATGAATGTTAAGAGGAATTTGTTGTTGGCCGGTTTATTTTCGGGTTATGGTGAAGGTTGCCACATGTGTTCGTCTCTGCCCACTGGTTTCTACTTGCTGAAAGCGGGTGTTTAACACCTGATGAACAGTAGAGAAATTTTGTTCGAAAAGACTTTGATTCTAACTGTTTCGTGTGAAGATATTGCCATTATAACCATTTCCACCAATCCTTCCAAGGTCTCCTCTAAAATACCTGTTAGGATTACACCTGCTCCCAGAATCGCCCCGCTGATAATCACTTTTCCTTGTCCCGTACCGTACTCCTCGGACAAAGTTGTCCCGTGGAATTATGGCGCAAATGTTTACTATCATGGCGTTAAACAAGATTTGAAAGCTGAAGAGGTTGATCCTGATGTCAGTAACATTGTCGGGACCAGCAAGATCACCAGAAGTGGAAGGGTTTTCTCTCCCGAGATCTCCCCGAAGACTGTCACTAAGCCTGTTGTTATTTCACCTGTTTTTTCTACCGGTACTTCCATTACTACTCTCGTTCTTACTCCAATTGTTACTCCTGCCATTGAGTCAAATGGGACCCGGGGAAAAGAAGTTGTAGGTGAGTCTGCCCGGACGGAGGCACCTAGAAAGATTTTTGTGGAATCCTCTAAGCAAGAGATAGAGGAAATATTAAAAATAATCAAGAAGAGCGACTACAATATGGTCGAGCAGCTGGGGCAGACCCCCTCAAAGATATCAATGTTGTTTCTTTTGTTATGTTCTGAGGTCCATGCAAAGGCTTTGATTGCACCCCTCAAGACTGCACATGTACCGCAAAAAACCTCAGCCGATCAATTTAAAGACTATGTGGCCAGCTTGAATGCTGACAATGGGATGGGTTTTTCAGATGTCGACTTGACACCGAAAGGGAAGAAGCATAATGATGCTCTACATGTCTCGGTCGAATGCAGGGGCACTACTATGGTTCATGTGTTAGTAGACACCGGATCTTCACTAAATGTTCTGCCTAAGAAGGCTCTCGATCGTCTAGATTGTGAAGGCTTGACCCTGAAGCCCAGTAACATTGTGGTAAGGGATTTTGACTGGTCGAAGAGAATGGTGCATGGGGAGGTAGAAATCCTTGTCAAAGCGGGCTCTCAGACCTTTGAGTCCACCTTCTACGTGATGGACATCATGCCATTATACTCTTATTTGTTGGTTCGTCCTTGGATCTATGAAGCGGTGGCTGTTACTTCTACACTGCACCAAATGTTGAAATATCTGGTGAAGGGGGAAATCGTCACTGTACATGGTGAAGAGGAGTATATGGTCAGCCACCTAAACTCCTTCAGGTACATAGAGATGGACTGGGAATTTATAGAGACTCCTTATCAAAACTTTGAAGAGGTTCCCCAGATTTTGGCGTCAACCGAGACCACTACCAACACCAAATCTCCCCTCTGAAGATGGCTTCTCTCAAGGACGCCAGAGCAGCAGTTGAAGAACATGGGTGTACCAATTGGGTACAACTTCCTTAGTTTATTCACAAAATTGGCAAATTTGGTTTGGGCTTTACTTCAGGAGATCAAAGGGTTGTTCGACGCGCTCGGGCTGGAGGACCTCCCCTACGCATCAGCAATCGTGGGGTCAACGCTATTGAAGACAGCGAGGAAGACTTTGATATTGACAGCTGGATCTATCCGACTACCAACGATGGACCTAGTAATTGGACGGCCAGAGATTTTATACCAGTTTCTTTTATTCCGCAGTAATTGTCTTACTTGTTTTCCAAGTTTGTAATAAACAATTTAAACTTTATGGCCTTGTGTCTTACCCGAGGCACAATGGTTCTACCTGTGAGGGTTATTATATGTCATTTCATATATCATCAATAAAACATTGGACGTTCCTTGCATACAAATGTTGCGCTCTCTGTTTTTCTTTTTTGCTTTTACTTTATCAATACAGCTATGCTCTTACACATAATTACGTATCAAATTGCAGATCCATATCCACTCTGGATCCCATTGATAACAGTTCTGCTATTGCCAGTTACGACTTCGAAAATCCGATCAACCAAGTCGAGGACGAAGGTGAGGACGATTGTGAGGTGCTTGGAGAACTTGCTAGACTGTTACAGCAGGAAGAGAGGGCTATACAGCCTCATGAAGAGCCAGTTGAGACGATAAACTTGGGCACGGAGGTGAACAGAAAAGAAGTTAAGATCGGTGCAAATCTGGAGACTAAGATCAAACAGCGGTTGATACAGATGTTGCATGATTATGTTGAGATCTTCACCTGGCCATATGAAGACATGCCTGGTTTAGACACTGATATTATCGTACACCGTATGCCGACTAAATAAGATTGTCCTCTGGTTAAGCAAAAAGTCCACCGTATGCGCCCTGAAATGTCAGAGAAGATCAAAGCAGAGGTTATGAAACAGTTCAACACTAGGTTCTTGGTTGTCACCTCCTATCCGCAGTGGGTTGCTAATGTCGTTCTGGTGCTAAAGAAGGATGGTAAGGTACGGATGTGTGTGGACTACAGAGACCTGAACAGGGCAAGCCCCAAGGATGACTTTCGCTTCCCCATATTGATGTTCTAGTTGACAATACCGCACATCACAAAATCTTCTCCTTCATGGATGGTTTCTCTGGCTACAACCAGATCAAGATGGATCTTGAAGACATGGAAAAGACAACCTTCGTCACACAGTGGGGCACCTCCTGTTATAAGGTGATGCCTTTTGGGTTGAAGAATGCCGGGGGAACTTATCAGCGAGCCATGGTCACCTTATTTAATGACATAATCCACCATGAGATAGAGGTTTATGTTGATGACATGATAGCCAGGTCTCAAACCAAAGAAGAGCACCTCGACCATCTACAAAAGTTGTTTGACAGGTTGAAGACATACAACCTGAGGCTAAATTTGAACAAGTGCACTTTTGGGGTAAGGTCTGGTAAGCTCCTGGGTTTCATTGTCAGTGACAAAGGTATTCAGGTAGACCCTGTGAAGGTAAAGGCCATACAAGAGATGTCGGCTCCCTGTACAGAGAAGGAGGATAGAGGTTTCTTGGGATTCCTGAACTATATCGCCAGGTTCATTTCACATCTGACTGCTACTTATGAACCCATCTCCAAGCTTCTGAAGAAAGATCAAGTGGTAAAGTGGAATAACGAATGCCATACTGCTTTCGAAAGGATTAAGGAATACCTTCAAGAACCACCAATTCTGATGCCTTCGGTTGAAGGAAGACCTTTGATATTGTACTTAACAGTGCTAGACAATTCAATGGGGTGTGTGATGGGGTAGCATGACGAGTCTGGTCGAAAAGAGCATACAATAAAATACCTCAGCAAAAAGTTTACCAACTGTGAGACAAGATACTCACTACTCGAGAAAACTTGTTGCGCTTTTGCATGGGCTGCTCGCCGAATAAGACAGTATATGTTGACCCACACTACTTTGTTGATATCTAAGATGGATCCAATCAAATACATCTTCGAGAAGCCCACACTCTCTGGAAGAATAGAGAGATGGAAGATGATCTTAACTGAATACAATATACAATATACAACCCAGAAAGCAATCAAAGGAAGTGTATTGGCTGATAATTTGGCTCATCAGGCCGTGGATGACTACCAGTCTA
The DNA here is from genome assembly GCA_948472305.1 of Vicia faba. Classification (NCBI taxonomy): domain Eukaryota; kingdom Viridiplantae; phylum Streptophyta; class Magnoliopsida; order Fabales; family Fabaceae; genus Vicia; species Vicia faba. Next base: position 354,634 of record CATIWC010000914.1, on the reverse strand, counting down.
TGAATTTTGAGTTCCCGAACGAGAATATTATGCTGGTGACTGATTATGAAGAACCTGGACCGGATGAAGGACCTGAGGAAGGATCCCGATGGACTATGGTTTTTGACGGAGTCTCGAACGGACTCGGTAATGGCATTGGCGTTGTAATCATATCTCCTGAGGGTTGTCATACTCCTTTCAGTGCCCAACTATGTTTCAACTGCACTAACAACATGGCGGAGTATAAAGCCTGCATCATGGGTCTAAAAGCCACTATCGATCTTAGGATGAAGTTCTTAAATGTCTTCGTGGATTCAGCCTTAGTGATAAGTCAGATCAAAGGCGAATGGGATACGAAACATCTGAATATCATCCTGTACAAAGAGCATGTACTAACGTTTCTCCCACACTTTGAGGAGGTAACCTTTGAACATTTCCCACGAGAGGAGAATCAGTTAGTGGACGCGCTAGCCACCATGTCTTCTATGTTCAAAGTCCGGTGGGACAACGAAGCTCCCCGAATCACCATCGAAAGGTTGGATGAACCAACACATTGCTGCGAGATTGATACTGAAGAGGTAACAGACAAACCCTGGTTTCACGAAGTAAAAAAGGTATCTCGAGGTTCAAGAATATCCTGAAGGGGCATCTGTCAATGATAAGAAATTTCTGAGAAGGTTCGCTGCGAAATTCTTCCTCAGTAATGGAAACCTCTACAAGCACAATCATGACTCTACCTTATTGCGGTGTGTAGACAAGAGAGAAACATAGAGGATTATGACAGATCTACATGAGGTACCTTCAGAACCCATTCAAGTGGACATACCATGGCTAAGAAGATCCTACGGGCAGGATATTACTAGTCCACTTTGGAAGCAAATTGTTATCAGCACTCCCAAACCTGCCATATGTGCCAAATCTATGCTGATAAAGTGCATGTGCCTCCGGTTCCTTTGAATGTCTTGAAGGCTCCTTGGCCCTTTGTAATGTGTGGCATTGATATGATCGGAGAAATTAGACCTACCGCTTCTAATGGGCATCGCTTCATCCTGGTGGCCATTGATTACTTCACAAAATGGGTTAAGGCGGCCTCTTTTGCTACTGTGACCAAGAACATCGTGGTGCAGTTTATCAGGCATAACCTGATCTGTCGATATGGTGTGCCAAAGAGAATTATCACTGACAATGGTACGAATCTCAATAACATAATGATAACCGAGCTCTGTAAACAATTCAAGATACAACATCATAACTCTTCTCCCTACCGGCCGAAGATGAATGGCGTTGTTGAAGCAGCTAACAAGAACATCAAGAAGATTATACAAAAGATGACGATGACATACAAAGACTGGCATGAGATGTTACCATTCGCTCTTCATGGGTACCATACCTCAGCACGGACGTCGACAGGGGAAAAACCCTACTCTCTGGTATATTGCATGGAGGCAGTCCTACCCATTGAGGTACAAATTCCTTCTCTAAGGATTATGAAGGATGCGGGTTTGAACGAAGTCGACTGGATCCAGACTCGACTTGATCAACTAAATCTGATCGACGAGAAGAGACTTACTACTATCTGACATGGTCAAATGCATCAAAAATGGATGATCAAGGCTTTCAATAAAAAAGTCAGACGTCAAGAATATCAAGTTGGGGATCTAGTGATCAAATGCATCATACTGCCTCAAGGTGATCCCAGGGGCAAATAGACGCCCACCTATGAATGGCCATTTGTGATTAAAAACATTTTCTCGGGTGGAGCCATGATTCTAACCACCATAGATGGTGACAAGCTTCCTCACCATGTCAATGCAGACATAGTGAAAAGATATTACGCATGATAAAAGACCTGCTAGGTTGACTGGCCTAGGCAAAAATAAGGGCTTCCCGGCGAACCAAAAGGGTTCGAGTAAAAGTAAGGGATGAAAACGAAAAAATCTGTACACCAGGCAAGTTGAAAATCTGAAAAGGCGGCTTGGGCAAAAAAGGGTATCCCGGTGGACTGAAAACCCGAAAGGGCAGTCCAGGCAAAAGTTAGGGATGTAAAGCGTATCACTGTGTCCCATTGGATCACCTTACGATCAGACCTCAGTAGCAAATATCAAGCTCGAACGACACAAATCAATCTAATTAGCTTCGGACAAGTAGCAAAGTGATGAGATGCTCGAAGACATGGAGGCAATAGTAGAATTGGAACCCGATGGGATTGTTGCGCATAGCTGTTTTCTTTTTGTTGTACATAATATTGCATAGCTTCAATTTTTACGGCGGTGTTCTTTTACTAGAGCGTCAGCTTCCTTGTACAAAAACGCCTGTTATAGGCCAACTTCGAAAATCAATACAAATCATTTTTACAAAAAAAAAACTATGTATTTGTTTTTCTTTTTTTCTTTTTTATTTTGCAAGAATGTCCAATGGTTTATTCTTGACATATGCATTTGAATATGATTGCGGTTCACAAATATTTGCATAGGAAACAGAAAGACAACTGCTTGTAACTTAAGAAATAGGGGCAAAAACAAAAAATGTCCAAACTCGACAGTTACTCTGTCCAGCAGGTACCAGGGCAGAGAAAGCTTTGAAACACAGTCATAAATGCATACGACCTTGTGACATTTGTACTCCCCACAGAGTAAAGAGGTGATCAAAGCATTGATCTCAGCTTCCCCAAAGCAGGAGGTACTTTCCCCAGTCAGTTCCCTTCAGAGAACTAACCGTTATATTCCCCCAGCCGAATTTCATAATCGCAAGCGGGTCATAAAATTTATATCCCAAGCGGAGTTTATTTCTCTGAATGCGGAAACTCAATCCCCAGTAGAGTTATTCTCAAACAGAGTCTCTCCCTGGCAGAATATTCACAAACAACAAGGAGTAGATCTCCAACATAGTCATTTCCGTTCACCATCCCCAACGGAAGTAGAAGAACCATAATCCTCTACAACAGTCAGGAATGCTATACTCTCCAGCAGCAGCCAGAGATTTATTTTCCCATACCCGGATATGTCATAATAGAATTTCATGTTCATGCATCATGACATACACATACATATCACATATAGCATAGTCTCATTTATTTTCAGAACATCATCTCACAATGCATTTCATGTATCGCATATAATCAACCCTGTTATCTTTTTAGGAAAGGCAATTATCACAAACAATTCCAGCTGTTATACATGTCATATCTGCAGATAGCTAAAGAAAAATCGGTTCCCGAAACCAAACGGGTCAACTAAGCTACGTGACCAAATGAAGTAACCCTACTATCCAGGTTCCTTCCCATAAGCCCTACCATCCAGGCTTTCATCTCGAAGTAACACTACGACCCAGGTTCCTTCTCATAGCCCTATTATTCAGGCTTTCATCTCGAAGTAACCCTACTATCCAGGTTCCTTCCCATAAGCCCTACCATCTAGGATTTCATCTCGAAGTAACCCTACTATCCAGGTTCCTTCCCATAAGCCCTACCATCTAGGCTTTCATCTCGAATTAACCCTACTATCAAGGTTCTTTCTTATAGCCCTACTATCCAGGCTTTCATCTCGAATTAACCCTACTATCAAGGTTCCTTCCTATAAGACCTACTATCCAGGCTTTCATCTCGAAGTAACCCTACTATCCAGGTTCCTTCCCATAACCCTACTATCTCGGCTTTCATTTCATAGCAACCCTATGACCCAGGTTCCTTCTCATAGCCTTATTATCCAGGCTTTCATCTCGAAGTAACCCTACTATCCAGGTTCCTTCCCATAAGCCCTACCATCCAGGATTTCATCTCGAAGAAACCCTACTATCCAGGTTCCTTCTCATAGCCCTACCATCCAGGCTTTCATCTCTAAGTAACCCTACTATCCAGGTTCCTTCTTATAGCCCTACTATCTAGGCTTTCATCTCGAAGTAACCCTACTATCTTGGTTCCTTATCATAGACCTATCATCCAGACTTTCATTTCGAAGTAACCCTACTATCCCGGTTCCTTCTCATAGCCCTGGTATCCAGGCTTTCATTTCGAAGTAACCCTACTATCCAGGTTCCTTCTCATAGCCCTACCATCCAGACTTTCATTTTGAAGTAACCCTATTATCCAGGTTCCTTCTCATAGACCTACCATCCCGACTTTCATTTCAAAGTAACCCTACTATCCAGGTTCCTTCTCATGGCCCTACTATCCATGATTTCGTTTCAAAGCAACCCTATTATCCAGGCTCCTTCTTTCTTATCTCCAGAAAACGGTTTACAACACTGTAAGACCTGGACCCGAACAGAAATAGTCAATCTCACATTTCCCTAGTAAGTCGCGGTACAGCCTGGACCCTAACCAGATATGCAGCTTACTCCCCACCTCCTCAATCAAGAGTTAATTCCCCAGTAGAGTAATGGACAACCGGAGCTCCTATACTATATTTCCCCAGACGTAAATTAACATTCCCCAGCAAAGTCCTTCTAAACGGCAGGTACAGGAATTCTTGCAAAGGAATCTCTTATGCAACCAATATCTTTTCTGGATGGCATCTTTAAGCCCATCTCCGACGATTCTCTATCGACTTCCAAATGGCATCTGTAAGCCCATTCCCGATATCACCAATCAGTATTACTTCATGCGAGTGCAAATTTCTGGGCACTCTAGTATTCAATCATCTTCTACCTTCAAATCACGAAAGGAAGAACAACCAATCTACATCCTCAGGTTTAAGAAGATTGAACAGGGGCAGCTGTTGTACCCCAAAATTTTCTCTCTCATTTTACTCAACACATGCTCATTGAAGTCCTTAAATTGCTCAAGGATGCCGAAGAATTAACCAGACAAATTCTCTCCTAAGGCAATGAACCTTCAACTAGGGCTTCCACTTTCATCAAGATATGTGAACTCCAAAGGTCTCAAATATTTTCCATGGTCCTAATATGTCCTCAATATCATCCATGTCAAATTTCATGTCTTGCACAACAAGTTTGCTCAGTCAACTACTTAAATGCCTGAAAATCAATTGTGTATGGTCAAAAGTCAACTATGATTCACAGACAGTCAAACTTCAAGATTTTTGGTCAAAATCAACATTTTGAAGTAATATCCATCATTTTATCAAGGGTTGATCATTATTCCTCAAGGAATGCCCCAAATTCATCAAAACTCAAAAGTTGCTAAATCAGGGTTTCTATAGGAAAAGTCAACCCAACTTTGACCAGGCATAACTTTCTCATAATTAATCAGGAATTTTTCCACCAAGGCTCATTTTGAATAGAATCCAATTCTCTACAACTTATCTTCACCCCTCAAGTTCAAAAAATGAACTCATGAAAAGATATGAATTCAGACATTATAGGTCATTTCAAAAAGTCAACAAAAACACCTTTTGGGTCAAAGTTTCTTACAAGAACATGGAAGATCCAATGGAGATGAGACAAAAAGGGTTGTTTAGAAGACATCCTAATATTTCTAAAAAGCCCAAGAACACCCTCCTAGGGTCAAAATTGAGGAAGATATGCATTGTCAAAGTTGACCATTTTTGGAAAATTGCATGAAGCCAATATTGACCAAATTTGCATTTTTTCCAATTGGGCCTAACTTTTTATGTTTGAAACTCATTCCTAACATGGTCCACGAACCATAAAACCCTCCATGCTTTATTTGATCATTTATTTGATTTATTTTGATTTTAATCATTAAAAAATTAAATTAAATTAAATAAATGATACAAATTTGTTTTGAGATTATTTTTCATTTAATGAATGGCCATATATGCTGTCACATAGCAAAAAAAATCGTGCCATGCCATGGAAAGGGAAGAGAATCTTCAAGATAGAAAACATTGGAATTGTTTTGAAACTCATTCAATTCATTTGATTTAGTCCATATATGTTAACCTAATGTTGATTCACTACTTAAGCAAGACATTCCAACCCTAAGAGGAGAGACACACGTGCAGCCTGCCTTTGGAGAGAAAGAAAAGTTCCAAAAAAGCATTCAAGAGAGAAACAATCTTGTAGCATTCAATACAACTAGTTTCAATAGTTGCCAAGCATCCTAGAACCCCCCTGGAGATCTCAGCGTCTCATTTCATCCGTTCTTGAAGGCCAAAGCACCCAGGAACGCATCCTCTCACAAACCATAGATTGGTAAGATTCTCGAAACTCAAACTTTTGATTTATGCAATATCAATTGATTTTTTGCACTGATACATGCTCATAATGATGTCCTGAGTTGTTTTGAATCACTAGTGTCAAGCATGCACGCAGGATCCTCAGTTTACCATTGTTAGGGCTAGATTTCAAGCAAGCACCATATCTCCCTGTACAGGGACTTTCAGACTAAACTACCACCACCATCGTGATCACAACCCCTCAAAATAGGGGGATAGGATAACTTTTGCATTTTATTTCACGTATTTTAAGGTTTGAATTTGGATATCACCAGAGAAGACAACCGGTCTCCGGCACCGGTGAAGGTAAGACCAGTTGACTCATTGCGTGGCAAAAAGGCAAAGTCTCATTGGCTAGCCTCAACTGGTCCTATATCTCTCTCTCTCGCTCTCTCTTTTTGATTGGTTCGTTTGAATTGCAAGGCCCCTACTTGCTGGCGCACGCTTGACAACTCAGCGTGTATTCTTGTTTCATGTTATATTGCTTTATTCTGTTTATATTCACAATTGAATGATCAACGCAGATGGCAGGGATAGGGACATGTGAAACCAAAGACCTGGGTTCGATCCCAGGCATGGACATTTTATTATTTTCTTAACATTTTATACAGGATTCAGTGCGTCTCATGCTCAGAGGTCAACCATGCATCTCCAAATCTCACCCAATAGATTGTCCCTTGATCAGATCTAGCGTCCAGCAAAACAGAACATGATGGACCCTAAGAAGGAAACCCCACTGAATCAGGCGTTGGACAATTGGTTCTATCCTTTTGGGCTTCAGCAATTCAACTTCACACCCCCCAATTTACTTATCATATCAGGCCCATTTTACACTTTTGTTTAATTTCTTATTTTTCTTTTTTATTGTTCTAATTATTTTTGTTTTGTTTATTTCAAAAATATTTTTTTATTAAATCATAAAATCAAGAAAACCACAAAAATGTAGAATTATGTTTTTTTTATTAAATTATTTTTTTGTGGAAATTAATTAATTTAATGATATTGACTTGATTGGTTCATAATTAAAATTAATTAGACAAATTAGGTTTAATTCACAAATATTTAATTTTCATATAAAATACCAAAAATATTTTTCTTTAATTAATTAGATTTAGGTTAAGATTTCAAATATTTTTCTCAAAAATAAAATACAAAAAATATTTTCTCTTTAATTGATTAGATTTTTAGGACTTAGACTTTATTCTCGTATTTAATTCGTCGTGCGCGCCTTTACTTTCTTTTAATTCAAATTATCGTAACTGTTTCAAGTTTGTAATAGATTAATTAGGATTTCGAATTTCCGCATTTTTATTTTCAGTCAAATATTTGTGTATCTGCCCAAAAGCCTTGTAATAACGTAGATTTTCTTTTCCGCTTTTAATTTCCGCAATTATTAAACTGCTAGATGTATGGACATTAGGATTGTATGCGAAAGATAAAATGATAAAAAAGGTAGATAACCCTAATTGTGCAAAGATAATTAACCACAAAAAACATCACACATGCACATGCTCACTCCTAGGGTTTGCCTCACTTGGTTGCCTCGAAAACAATGGTCACGTCCCTCGAACATAGGGATATCTTAGCAAAGACCCGCAATTCAAAGTCGTCATAAAGATCATAGTCCCTCATTGTCCCTCGAGTTACCTACGAGAAATGATCTTATGATGATAGTCCCTTTGAAATGCTAAGGTATCCTTGCTTGTTTCCTTCAGTGACCATTTCGTCCCTTCGAATGTCCCTTAAAATTACAACGATAGGGCTACCTACTCCTTAATAGTAGGATAGTGTTGTCTAAAGGAAACGACAACGAACAATCTTTCTTCGAGTAGGTAGAACATCTTAAGTACTTGCTCAAATAAACTCTTTCGAACAAACAGTTTCAAAAACCACTTCGTCACACTCTTGAGGACCGATACAATAGTTATCACAAAGTTAAACAATTTTTTTTGCAAAACACATACAAGCAATTTCAAAAATGAGCAAGTACCTAAGAGCCCGTGGAAAACCACAGATAGAAAGGGTGCTTACAACTTCCCTCTCTATAATCTAGTACTCAAAAACTCTCGAAAAAAGGTTTTTTCTGTTCTTTTTCCTTTCCTTAGTTGGATGAAATAAAATTCGGTGGCGACTCTTGCTTACCACACATTTGCGAATACAAAATGCAAACCAGTATTAAACTGTCAGTTCTGCCACCGTATCACAGGAGCGAAACACAAAGGTAACCATTCAAGATGGAGTCCAAGACAGTGATGAGTGGTACTTAGATTCTGGTTGTTCAATGCGTATGATAGGTAGAAAGGGTTGGTTTGTCAAAATCAATCAAGCCACGAAGAATAGAGTAAAATTCGTGGATGACACCACTTTAGCGACCAATGATGTGGGTGATGTTTTGATCTTGAAGAAGGATGGGAGTCATTCCTTGATCAAATATATATCATACATTCCTAGAATCCAATGTAATCTCTTGAGAATTGGCCAATTGCTTGAGAAGAATTACATAATTTGCATGGAAAATAAGATTTTGCACGTTTTAGAACGAAACTGAGTCTTAATTCTTAGAGCACCCATGGCTTCAAATCGTACTTTCAAGATAGAGTTGAAAGTAATGGAGAATAAGTTTCTTGCTACAGTAGTAAGTCGTAATGAGTGGTTGTGGCATCATCGTCTCCTTCATGGATGGTTTCTCTGGCTACAACCAGATCAAGATGGATCTTGAAGACATGGAAAATACAACCTTCGTCACACAGTGGGGCACCTCCTGTTACAAGGTGATGCCTTTTGGGTTGAAGAATGCTGGGGGAACTTATCAGCGAGCCATGGTCACCTTATTTCATGACATAATCCACCATGAGATAAAGGTTTATATTGATGACATGATAGCCAGGTCTCAAACCAAAGAAGAGCACCTCGACCATCTACAAAAGTTGTTTGACAGGTTGAAGACATACAAGTTGAGGCTAAATTTGAACAAGTGCACTTTTGGGGTAAGGTCTGGTAAGCTCCTGGGTTTCATTGTCAGTGACAAAGGTATTCAGGTAGACCCTGTGAAGGTAAAGGCCATACAAGAGATGCCGGCTCCCCGTACATAGAAGGAGGATTGAGGTTTCTTGGGATGCCTGAACTATATCGCCAGGTTCATTTCACATCTAACTGCTACTTGTGAACCCATCTCCAAGCTTCTGAAGAAAGATCAAGTGGTAAAGTGGAATTACGAATGCCAGATTTATTTCGAAAGGATTAAGGAATACCTTCAAGAACCACCAATTCTGATGCCTTCGGTTGAAGGAAGACCTTTGATATTATACTTAACAGTGCTAGACAATTCAATGGGGTGTGTGATGGGGCAGCATGACGAGTCTGGTCGAAAAGAGCATACAAAGAACTACCTCAGCAAAAAGTTTACCAACTGTGAGACAAGAAACTCACTGCTCGAGAAAACTTGTTGCGCTTTGGCATGGGCTGCTCGCTGAATAAGACAGTATATGTTGACCTACACTACTTTGTTGATATCTAAGATGGATCCAATCAAATACATCTTCGAGAAGCCCGCACTCTCTGGAAGAATAGAGAGATGGAAGATGATCTTAACTAAATACAATATACAATATACAACCCAAAAAGCAATCAAAGGAAGTGTATTGGCTGCTCATTTGGCTCATCAGGCCGTGGATGACTACCAATCTATGAATTTTGAGTTCCCGAACGAGAATATTATGCTGGTGACTGATTATGAAGAACCTGGACCGGATGAAGGACCTGAGGAAGGATACCGATGGACTATGGTTTTTGACGGAGCCTCGAAAGGACTCGGTAATGGAATTGGCGTTGTAATCATATCTCCTGAGGACTGTCATACTCCTTTCACTGCCCAACTATGTTTCAACTGCACTAACAACATGGCGGAGTATGCAGCCTGCATAATGGGTCTAAAAGCCACTATCGATCTCAGGATGAAGTTCTTAAATGTCTTCGTGGATTCAGCCTTAGTGATAAGTCAGATCAAAGGCGAATGGGATACGAAACATCTGAATCTCATCCTGTACAAAGAGCATGTACTAACGTTTCTCCCACACTTTGAGGAGGTAACCTTTGAACATTTCCCACGAGAGGAGAATCAGTTAGCGGACACGCTAGCCACCATATCTTCTATGTTCAAAGTCCGGTGGGACAACGAAGCTCCCCGAATCACCATCGAAAGGTTGGATGAACCAGCGCATTGCTACGAGATTGATACTGAAGAGGTAACAGACAAACCCTGGTTTCACGCAGTAAAAAAGGTATCTCGAGGTTCAAGAATATCCTGAAGGGGCATCTGTCAATGATAAGAAATTTCTGAGAAGGTTCGCTGCGAAATTCTTCCTCAGTAATGGAATCCTCTACAAGCGCAATCATGACTCTACCTTACTGCGGTGTGTAGACAAGAGAGAAACATAGAGGATTATGACAGATCTACATGGAGGTACCTTCAGAACCCATTCAAGTGGACATACCATGGCTAAGAAGATCCTACGGGCAGGATATTATTGGTCCACTTTGGAAGCAAATTGTTATCAACACTCCCAAACCTGCCATATGTGCCAAATCTATGCTGATAAAGTGCATGTGCCTCCGGTTCCTTTGAATGTCTTGAAGGCTCCTTGGCCCTTTGCAATGTGGGGCATTGATATGATCAGAGAAATCAGACCTACCGCTTCTAATGGGCATCGCTTCATCCTAGTGGCCATTGATTACTTCACAAAATGGGTTAAGGCGGCCTCTTTTGCTACTGTGACCAAGAACGTCGTGGTGTAGTTTATCAGGCATAACCTGATCTATCGATATGGTGTGCCAAAGAGAATTATCACTGACAATGGTACGAATCTCAATAACATGATGATAACTGAGCTCTGTAAACAATTCAAGATACAACATCATAACTCTTCTCCCTACGAGCCGAAGATGAATGGCGTTGTTGAAGCAGCTAACAAGAACATCAAGAAGATTATATAAAAGATGACGGTGACATACAAAGACTGGCATGAGATGTTACCATTCGCTCTTCATGGGTACCATACCTCAGCACGGACGTCGACAGGGGAAAAACCCTACTCTCTGGTATATTGCATGGAGGCAGTCCTACCCATTGAGGTACAAATTCCTTCTCTAAGGATTATGAAGGATGCGGGTTTGAACAAAGGCGACTGGATCCAGACTCGACTTGATCAACTAAATATGATCGACGAGAAGAGACTTACTACTGTCTGACATGGTCAAATGTATCAAAAACGGATGATCAAGGCTTTCAATAAAAAAGTCAGAAGTCAAGAATATCAAGTCGGGGATCTAGTGATCAAATGCATCATACTGCCTCAAGGTGATCCCAGGGGCAAATGGACTCCCACCTATGAATGGCCATTTGTGATTAAAAACATTTTCTCGGGTGGAGCCATGATTTTAACCACCATAGACGGTGACAACCTTCCTCACCATGTCAATGCGGACATAGTGAAAAGATACTACGCATGATAAAAGACCCGCTAGGTTGACTGGCCTAGGCAAAAATAAAGGCTTCCCGGCAAACCAAAAGGGTTCGAATAAAAGTAAGGGATGAAAACGAAAAAATTTGTACACCCGGCGAGTCGAAAACCTGAAAAGACGGCTTGGGCAAAAAAGGGTATCCCGGTGGACTGAAAACCTGAAAGGGCAGTCCAGGAAAAAGTTAGGGATGTAAAGCGTATCACTGTGTCCCATTGGATCACCTTACGATCAGACCTCAGTAGCAAATATCAAGCTCGAACGACACAAATCAATCTAATTAGCTTCGGACAAGCAACAAAGTGATGAGATGCTCGAAGACATGGAGGCAATAGCAGAATTGGAACCTGATGGGATTGTTGCGCATAGCTGTTTTCTTTTTGTTGTACACAATATTGCATAGCTTCAATTTTTACAGTGGTGTTCTCTTACTAAAGCGTCAGCTTCCTTGTACAAAAACGCTTGTTATAGGCCAACTTCGAAAATCAACACAAATCATTTTTACAAAAAAAAAACTATGTATTTGTTTTTCTTTTTTTCTTTTTTGTTTTGCAAGAACGTCCAATGGTTTATTCTTGACATATGCATTTGAATATGATTGCGGTTCACAAATATTTGCATAGGAAACAGAAAGACAACTGCTTGTAACTTAAGAAACAGGGGCAAAAACAAAAAATGTCCAAACTCGACAGTTACTCTGTCCATCAGGTACCAGGGCAGAGATAGCTTTGAAACACAGTCATCAATGCATACGACCTTGTGACATTTGTACTCCCCATAGATTAAAGAGGTGATTAAAGCATTGATCTCAGCTTCCCCAAAGCAGGAGGTACTTTCCCCAATCGGTTCCCTTCAGAGAACTAACTGTTATATTCCCCCAGCCGAATTTCATAATCGCAAGCGGGTCATAAAATTTATATCCCAAGTGGAGTTTATTTCTCTGAATGCGGAAACTCAATCCCCCGCAGAGTTATTCTCAAACAGAGTCTCTCCCTGGCAGAATATTCACAAACAACAAGGAGTAAATCTCCAGCATAGTCATTTTCGTTCACCATCCCCAGCGGAAGTAGAAGAACCATAATCCTCTACAACAGTCAGGAATGCTATACTCTCCAGCAGCAGTCAGGGATTTATTTTCCCAGACCCGGATATGTCATAATAGAATTTCATGTTCATGTATCATGACATACACATACATATCACATATAGCATAGTCTCATTTATTTTCAGAACATCGTCTCACAATGAATTTCATGCATCGCATATAATCAACCCTGTTATCTTTTCAGGAAAGACAATTATCACCAACAATTCCAACAGTTATACATGTCATATATGCAGATAGCTAATGAAAAATCAGTTCCCGAAACCAAACGGGTCAACGAAGCTACATGACCAAATGAAGTAACCCTACTATCCAGGTTCCTTCCCATAAGCCCTACCATCCAGGCTTTCATCTCGAAGTAACACTACGACCCAAGTTCCTTCTCATAGCCCTACTATTCAGGCTTTCATCTCTAAGTAACCCTACTATCCAGGTTCCTTCCCATAAGCCCTACCATCTAGGATTTCATCTCTAAGTAACTCTACTATCCAGGTTCTTTCTTATAGCCCTACTATCCAGGATTTCATCTCGAATTAACCCTACTATCCAGGTTCCTTCCTATAAGACCTACTATTCAGGCTTTCATCTCAAAGTAACCATACTATCCAGGTTCCTTACAATAACCCTACTATCCAGGCTTTCATTTCAAAGCAACCCTACGACCCAGGTTCCTTCTCATAGCCCTACTATCCAGGCTTTCATCTCGAAGTAACCCTACTATCCAGGTTCCTTCCCATAAGCCCTACCATCCAGGATTTCATCTCGAAGAAAACCTACTATCCAGGTTCCTTCTCATAGCCCTACCATCCAGGCTTTCATCTCGAAGTAACCCTACTATCCAGGTTCCTTCTTATAGCCCTACTATCTAGGCTTTCATGTCGAAGTAACCCTACAATCTTGGTTCCTTATCATAGACCTATCATCCAGGCTTTCATTTCGAAGTAACCCTACTATCCAGGTTCCTTCTCATAGCCCTACTATCCAGGCTTTCATTTCGAAGTAACCCTACTATCCAGGTTCCTTCTCATAGCCCTACCATCCATACTTTCATTTCGAAGTAACCCTACTATCCAGGTTCCTTCTCATAAACCTACCATCCCGACTTTCATTTCGAAGTAACCCTACTATCCAGGTTCCTTCTCATAGACCTACTATCCATGCTTTCTGTTGTACCCCAAAATTTGCCCTCTCATGTTTTCAAAGGTCTTCCCTTACATGGTTGGTCACAAACACTTGCCTAAAGAAAAATAAAGTTTTTTTGAAGATGAACAAAGGGTCTTTCGATTGGCATATGGGAAAAGTCTTTGATTGGTGTTGTACCCCAAAATTTGTCCTCCCATATTCTTCAAAGTTTTGACAAGCATCATCTCAATTTGCTCAAGTCTACTCAAGAGTTGCATAGTTCAAACACCCTCCTAAGCCAGTCAAATTAGGGTTTTGGTTCTTGCAAGGAAGTTGAGGTTTTCAAGGGCTAAATCAAGTCCCACATGCCTATAAACATTGTCAAGCATCCATATGCCAAGTTTGAAGGCTCACAAGGTCAAGTTGCACAGTCAAAAACCCTAGTTGCTTCACAATCAACTGTAGGGGCAAAATGGTCATTTGGCAGTCAAAAGTCAAAAATTTTGGCCAACATCTTATTTTGAAGCCACGATCATCATTTGATCAAGTCTTGATCATGATTCCACAAGAATGGCTCAAAAATCATCAAGATGTAAAAGTTTCTATTTTTGGACAGCTGAAAAGTCAACTGTAACTTGACTAAGGCATAACGTTTTCATGGTTCATCATAAAAATCCCATCCAATGCTCATTTTGAAGGGGATAACATTTCCTACAACTCATCTTCACATTCCAAGTCCAAGAAATGCTCTCACAAAAAGTTATCAATTTCAACATTATAGGTCATTTTCAAAAGTCAACAAAAAGGCATTTTAAGTCAAAGACCATAACTTGAGATTGGTAAATCAAAATGACATGGGACCAAAGGCATTGGTTAGAGGACTTCAAGACCTTTCCAAAATGTGCAAGAACATGTTCATATGATCAAAATTGAGCAAGATATGCATTGGAGAATTTGGGAAATTTTTGTGAAATGGCAAAAGTCAACTATCCTTGCAACTTCAATTTTTGACAAAAGGGCCCACTTTTTTCCACTTGATTCAGCCTTGTCATGCCACCCACGTGTCCCATGATCAATTTCAAGACCAAATAATTATTTTTCTATTTTTATTTAATTTTTATGGATTTAATTCATTTTAATCCATAATAATTCAAGTAAAATCAAAAAAATTGATTAAATGGTATCTTGTGGTTTGATTAGCCTTCATGAAGCATATTCTAGTTGCCAAATTCGTGTAAAGCTCATTTATGCATGAAAATTCAAAATTTGGACAAAGCTTTGAAAGGCCTTTAATGGTGGTTAAGAAGAAATCCAAAACTTCAATGCACAAGTTTAAGGCTCCTAATGCTGACTTAAATCCCTTGATACATACATATGCAGGCAAGCCATATAGGAAGCACGACCTGAACATCACAAAAACGGCCAGAACCAATTCCAAAAATTCCAAAGAAATTTGCAAACTGAAATCCACTTTTCAGCACGATTTAAAGTCTTTTCTTGATCCAAACACATTCCTTACACTCCCAGGAATCTATTGCAATCATAAACACGCTCTAACACTCAAGGAATCATTCACTACAGTCCCACGGTTTGTCCATTTCTTTCAAAATCAAAATGCATAATTCTTGCACATTTAACATGATATAATTATTGTTTTGTATTGCTAACGCTCTTCTGAAGCTAATGGTATAAGGCAATTGCATTTTGGAGCCCTGAATCACAAACCACCATGGATGATTTTTAGGTTTTCAAAGCTTTCGAATTGGGGGTTTCTCATATAGGAAAAATTAGGCTTGGAAAGACCCATGGTGGAAATCAGGAGATCAGCACGAACACATCCCAACCCTTGCGCCTTTTTTATGTTACGTGTATAGCTAATCGCTATTTTCTGCAGTTTCACTTTGTGGGGGTTTAAAACCCCCGCTATTTGGTTTTATTTTACAGGAAAACGCGAAGAAGATGATTACGTGGAAGAACATGGTTGGTGTATTCAAACGTAGCGCGCGGATTTTTTTAATTTCCAGAATAATGGTTGTTTTCATATTTTAATTTCTTTGATTGTTATATTAACAAAAGCACTCAAGTGGCTCAGTGGAAGATGGTGTGGCTTGCAACCATTGGGACCTGGGTTCGATTCCCAGGTCCCCCAAAGGCTTGTTAATGTTTTTTCCAACAGGTTCCTATGCAGTCTTCCAAATAACCAACACCATATGCCCTCATGCATCAATGTGCCATGTGTCCAGTCCCACAGATCTGAGGGTCAAAAAGTGATGAACACTATATTCTCCAGTCAACGTGCTCCAGGCAATCTCCAAAAGTCAACAAGGCTGGTTAATGGGCCAGCAATTTCCAGGCTTCACACCTCCATTGGGCCATCAACACCCCCTTTGGTTTTGTTATTTCTTTTATTTTTCTTTTCTTTTATATTTCCTTTCTTAATTATTAGTTCTATTATTATTATTTAATTACCTCATAAACTAATATTATTTATAAAAATTCAGAAAAAACAAAAAAAGAACATTTTATTATTTATTAACTTATTTTGTAAATAAAATACTAATAAATTAATTAGTTTAATTAGTCTAATTTTAACATTTTTTTAATAAGTAAAATTAATTTAGAATTAGGTCTTTCACTTTCATTTTTTTTATTTCTTTTTTCTTTATTTCATTAAAAATATAAAAACACAAAAACATTCTTTTTCCTTTTAATTAATTAATTAGTACTAGGTTTAATTTTAATTTAATCACAAAAAAGGACAAAAATTTAATTCTTATTCAAAAAAGGGTCAAAACCCTTAGGACGTTCCCGATTTAATTCTTTCGCGCATTATTCTTATTTCGATTATTTATGTAACTGTTTCCGGATATGTAATAGTAATTAGGTTTATCTCTTTATTTACTATTTCTCGCACTTTATTTCCAAACGGGTTTTGTTTTTTTGGCGATGTATAGACCCGCGCCTTGTAATAGTTAGATTTACATTTCCGCAATTTATTTTCCGCACTCCTAACTGTTAACAATGCCTGCAAGAATGTATGTAAATAAAATTAATCTGTAGCTAACAAATAACATGTACAAAGACAATTAACTGAAAAACAACACACATGCACATGCCACCCCTAGGGTACGCCTCACTGGTTGCCTCGAACGTGGTCGTCAAGTATAGGGTGTCTTAGAGGTCGCCCTTTGTCTAAAGATCCAGTTGCCTCGAAACGGTTGCCTCGGATAAAAGGATCTAGGACATTAGGGTTACCACTAAGGTGTCCTACCATTGCTTTGGTGACCACACATGTCCCTTAATCGAATTGACCCGAACATCTCCAATGATGGTGCTACCTACCTCTCAATGGTGGGATAGCACTATCTAAAGGATTCTTACACAGCTTAATTCCTTAGAGTAGGTAGATTCTCCTGGGTACTTGCTCTTTCAAAACAAACAAAAATAACTTTTCGCACCTACACTTTCAAAAGTTTTCAAACAAACATTTCATACACTCTTGAGGACAAATACAAGAGTTACTTAGAAATGTTTCAAATGAAACTTTTTTTCAAAACCCACACACACTTGAAAAGCAAACATTTTTTAAAACATAAGAGCAAGTACCTAAGAGCCCGTGGATAACCACGGATAGAAAGGGTGCTAACACCTTCCCTTTCTATAAATCTACCTCCCGAACCGAGAAACATTCTCGAATAAGGAATTTTGTTGTGCTTTTGTCCTTTCCATGTTGGAGAACATAAAAGACGGTGGCGACTCTTGCTTACCGCGACATTTCGCGAAACCAACTAAAAATAGTCAGTTCTATTTCCACCGATCACAGAACTGGCGACTCTGCTGGGGACTATAAAAGTGAGGTGTACCTTAGGATTAGATCATACTTGTGTTTTCAATTGCTTTGCTTTGATTGCTTTATATTTGTGGGTTTTGCATCGGAGTTTCATAGATCCTAACCCGGATCTGGGGATACCCTTTTAGGTAGCATAAGCTGTGAGGGACCTGTCCGGCGTAGACCGACACGGGTGAAGCAGTGGCTACGTTGGTGTGGCACCTTGCTCTGTACCGATATCCCTTGTGTTACGACAAGGAGAATATGGGTCTTCTGAGGAGTCATTAAGCACCAACCGACCTTAGAACCCTAATGTGACCCAACTTGGCCATAGAACAGTAGCAGTATGCTACACCCATTGAGGCTAAACTCTCGCGATGGTTCTGGCCGCAAGAAAAGATTGCGACGCTGGAGTTATGACCGATTGAGGGTAGTCAGTGATATTGGGATCCTCTAGAACCCGGTTACTTTTGATAGGACAGGTCTTAACCAACGAAACTGAAATAGGGTAGTACCTGAACTTCATGTTGGCCTAAACTCTAAGGGTTCTTTTGTGTGACTTGTGTGCCTTCATACTTGAACTACTTGCATACTTGTTATCTAACAACACGGGTTCCTTGCAGGTTTTGTTTACAGTCCTTAATTGGGACTCATTACAGGGCCTACTTACATCACTCCATGCATAGCATTACATCATACCATTGCATGCATCCTGCATAAAGACTAATCCATTTCAAGGATCTCAAGGGCTTGTGATGCAGGTCATGATGAATCAAAGTGTCTAGCAAGGGGCAAAGGGGATTTATTTTCCTCTAGCCGAGGTTGTCAGGGGCTATGACCCACTCGATATGGTGAGCCTTGACTCTTGAAGAAGGACTATCAACAACATGAAGTTCCTTCAATCAAGCTACCCAAATTCAAATTCTAACAAGTTTCTCTATTTACCCCGCGAGATCCTTGAAAACATCGCATGCATACATACATATCATTGCATTACAGGTACTCTTTTCTACAGGTCACTTACCTTCTTCGCTATTTATTTCAGCAGTCATCATGAATCCTGAATCATCCAATGAACAAGCTATCAAGGCCCTCCAAGCCCAGAACGCCCAGTTCCAGGAGCTGGTCATGAGCTTAGCCCAGGGACAACAGGAATTGAAGGCTTTGCTCCTGAAGAAGAAGAAGAAGAGGACTGTGTTGTTCAACACTGGACGCAGACTCGGGAATACACTGCAGAATAAAGCTGAGAGGACTACTCCATCTGTTGGGGAAGGCAGTCACCAGGAGGGAAGGGTTCCTAGTCCCGTGGTCTCTGACACAGAGACAGATTTCAATGATGAACAGTACCCTCCTGCTGAGGACATGTACAAACAGCTGGAGGACCGGTTAAATGCTATGGAGATTCAACGTGTGCTTGGGTTGGACTTTGGAGACTTAGGTTTATCTTCTGGGGTGGTGATCCCACACAAGTTCAAGGCACCTGCCTTTATGAAATACGACGGGGCTTCCTGTCCTAAGTTGCACCTCCGTTCATACGCAAGGAAGATCCAGCCCTACACGGCAGACAAGAATCTATGGATCCATTTCTTCCAGGAGAGTCTTTCAGGGACTCAGCTCGAATGGTTCTATCAGCTGAGTGGAACCAGTATTCATAACTGGGAGGACTTGGCTACTGCTTTTTATAAGCAGTATCAGTATAATTCCGACCTCGCTCCTACGCGTACCCAACTCCAGGGTATGTCACTGGGGACGGGTGAAGGTTTTAAGGAGTACGCGCAAAAGTGGAGAGACCTGGCTAGCAGGGTGCAGCCACCGTTGACTGACCGTGAGCTCGTTGACATGTTCTTGGGACCCTGTCTGGTCCGTTCTTCAACCATCTGATTGGGAATTCTTCTGCTGGGTTCACAGATCTGATCTTAACTGGTGAGAGGATAGAAGCTGGTATCAAGTCCGGGAAGATACAAAAGGGTGACTCCTCGAACACTGAGAAGAAACCATTCAAGAAAGAGTCCAATGCTGCGTACAGTCAGAAGGACCGTCGTGACCAACATGTAGGGGCAGTCATGATCTTAGGTTCTGCGTCACGCTGACAACCGCCAAAGGGAAATCAGCGAAGGCCAGACGAACCTAAAAGACAATTCACCAACATCAACATGCCATTGTCACAAGCATTTCAGCACATGTTGAAAATGAATCTAATTGCGGTGATCAACCCTCCTACAAATCCCAAGACCTCTTCTCCAAGCTACAACCCAGATGCGAGGTGTGCTTATCATTCCGGAAGCCCGGGGCACGATACTGAGGATTGTTGGGCGCTGAAATACAAGATTCAGAACATGATTGACGCCAAGGAGATCGAATTCGAGCCTGCTGAGACTCCCGATGTGATCACTGCTCCCTTGCCAAAACATGGCTAGGATTGAGAGACTCTTGTTCATTTAAATTCTGATATTATATTTTTCTATGCTTATTCAAACAATTATTATGTCAAACTCTATTATTTCATTAATGCATTACACGTGTCTGTTTTGAAGTAATTGTGTTCTCTATATTCAAAATTGCTTTTATTTTTTCTTGATGTTCAACTCTCGATTGAAAATTCTAAAGCCTCTTGAGGGAGGATAACGAAAACGATACCATAATCTACAGTATGCTTTTGAACAAACCCCGCTGATGAGGTACAGGCATTGTTTCAATTCCTAAACACTGGAGTTATAAGGAAGATAATCCCTCGTCAACCCCTCTGAGCCAAAGAAGTAGGAGTTTTTCTTTTCGAAAATTAAAACCCTTAATCATAACCTGGGGCAGGGTAGTTCTCTCAGCTGATCTAAGTGCACAACGAATGGCACCAAAGGAATCCTTACAAAACAAAAGACAGCGATGGCTCCGAATAATCATAAAGACAGGCAGTCATTATCTCCCAAAAATAAAAGCCCATTAAGTCAAAACCTATGAAGGAGACTTACAAAACTGGGGCATCCCGCTGACTGTGATCATGAAAGAAACAGTTCAAGCAAAAAACAGGGATAACGAAATAAAAAAATAAAGAGGTCCTACAAACCCTAAACACAAAAATGACTGCCTATTCAAAATAAACCGTCAGTATCCGAACCATCACTGGTATATCAAAGCAAAGACTCAAACAAGGTCTAACGCACGATCAGCTGAGTTTAGGTTTGAAGAACATCACGAAGAGCGGGTGGGTACAGATAAATTTGAGCCTTTATCCTTTGTTTCTTAAACAGTGAACCAGGCCACGATATAACCCTCAAAAAGTCCTAGCTGAAGCATGGGTTAGTTCGAAAGCATACTGTTACGAAAGGTATCCTGACTCCTTAAGGTTTGTGGTAAAATAACGAATTGACATCACAGTTTACAAAAAATTCACTTGTTTTTATGAAAAAAATGCATTTTCAAAAACTTCTAGACAGACATGAGCTTTGCATTTTAATATAATATTGCTTGCATATGACTATTTGTTTGAACAACATAGAAGTTCGCACGACGAATGTCTAATGAACAGAAGCACCTCCAATCAAGGGGCATGGCATGATCATTGTCCATCATCTGGGGCAGTTAAGTCAAGATTCGGAGAATCTCTCAAAAGGCCAACCAGCTTGGGGTAAATCTCCATCTGGATCACTTGGGGCATTGGACGATCAAACGAAGATCTTCTGGTGGTATGGTAACACTGCACTACTGACAATGACAACTTGCTATATCCTAAGAGCGTGGACATAGTCGAAAAGATACTACGCACAATCAAAGACCCGCTAGGTTGACACACCTAGGCAAAAATAAGGGCTTCCCGGCGAACCAAAAGGGTTCAGGCAAAAACAAGGGATGAAAATAAAAAATCTGTACACCCGGCAAGTCGAAAACCTGAAAAGGCGGCTTGGGCAAAAATGGGTATCCCGGTGGACTGAAAACCCGAAAGGGCGGTCCAGGCAAAAGTTAGGGATCAAAAGCGTACGACTATGTCCCGGCATCTCGTCACTTGCCTACCAGAAGAAAATTTGTCAATCGGCAGTCATCAAGCACCTCCACAGGTACCTTCTCCCGCAGAAACAGGGGCAATAATAAGTTGTCTAAGCGATCTAGTTGCTCTGTCCACCAAGGTACCAAGGTAGGTTCAGCTGAAGAACGTAACCAAGATACCTCCACTCTCCGTAGAGTAAGACAAATCATAAATACTCTCCCCAAGCAGAGTTGGTCTCCCGCCAGCCCTAACAAGGCACTGTATCTCCAGTAAGTCAGCAACACTCTCCCCAAGTAGAGGTAGTCTACTGTCAGCCTTAAGGAAGTTGGGTATCCCCAGAAAATCTCAATATTCCCCAGCGGAGTATACAGATGTTCCTAAGAAAGCATCCCCGACAGTCTTAAGATAAGATTGTTCCCCGGCGGAATACCAGACACCCCAGTGGAGCCACTTCCCCAGTACAGTCCCAAAGTTTCCCCAGGAAAGTTGAATCAATCTCCCCAATGGAGTTTTGGAAGCTTATCCCCAACAGATTCTGGAAGCTTATCCCCTGCGGGCACGAACGCATTTCCCCGGTTTTATTCAAAGGTTATTCCCCACCAGAGCTTATAACTAGGTTATCCTCAGCCCCAAAGCTTATAACTGGGTTATCCTCAGCCAATTACCACGGAAAGATCGTCCTCGGCAAAGTTCTTCCTACCCCCCAGCGGAGTTCATCAATTCCCTCTACAAAGCTTATCAACGGTATCCCCAGCGGAGTTATCATCAAACCTCAGCGAAGTATCTCTCCCCATAGAGTAATTCCCTGCAGAGTAATCTCTCCAACAAGTTTATTCCCCAACGGAGTCATCTTCTCCTACCGGTTTATTCTTGCAACCATCATCCCCAGCGGAAATGAAGAACTCTACTCTTCAACATCAGCCCAGGATTCAACAAGCTCCCGGCATTCGTCAAGAATTTATTTTCCTAGACGAAAATACATTCATAAACATCACATTATCATACACCATGACGTATGCATATACGCATCATAACACACAAATCTCATTTATTTTTGAGAACATCTTAAAATCATGCAGTTCATGCATCATGACATTGCATACGACTAATACTTTGCCTTTTCAGAAAAAAGTCAATCAAAAGATGATTATCATCTACCTTTACAGTTCCAGATCAACACCGGTAACAAGCCAGGAAAATTCTGTGGACGATTGATCTTGGGTTAATATCCGAAACCAAACAGGACAATTATCTACTTGATCATCCTCAGGCAACCCTACACCGGTTCCTTTTCTTTCAGAAGAAGTCTTACACGGGCTCATCAACAGGCAACCCTACACCGGTTCCTTCTCAATTTTCAGACGTAGTCTTACACAGACTTATCATCAAAGTAACCCTACACCGGTTCCTTTTCTTTCAGAAGAAGTCTTACACGGACTTATCATCAAAGTAACCCTACACCGGTTCCTTTTCTTTCAGAAGAAGTCTTACACGGACTTATCTCAAGATGACCTTACCCCGGTTCATCAAGAAGTTTTACACGAACTTACCCTGCAGTAACCTTACCCCGGTTCCTCCAGAAGTCTTACACGGACTTATCTCAAGGTAACCCTACACCGGTTCCTCCCAAAGTCTTACACGGATTTATCCCAAGGTAACCTTACCCCGGTTCCTCAAGAAGTTTTACACGAACTTATCCCAAAGAAACCCCACACAGGTTCCCTTCTCAAACTCCAAACGTAGTTTTACACGGACTCGTCATCAGTAAACCCTACACAGGTTTCCTTCTCAGCTCTAGATGCGGTTTTACACGGACTCGTCACCCAGAAACCCTACACAGGTTCTCCATTTCCAAGGATGTAGTTTTACACGGACTCGTCATCAGTAAACCCCACACAGGTTCCCTTATCAAACTCCAGACGTAGTTTTACACTGACTCGTCATCAGTAAACCCTACACAAGTTTCCTTCCTCCAAAGATGCAGTTTTACACGAGCTCATCATCAGTCAACCCTACACAGGTGTCCTTCTCTCCAAAATGCAGCTTTACACGAGCTCATCATTAGGCAACCCTACACAGGTTCCCTCTTTCAACTCACAAAATTACAACTCAACAGACCACCTCCAGATGGCATCTATAAGCCCATCCACCTATCAACAGTCTCCAAATGGCGTCCATAAGCCCATTACCGACAAGGTTCTGTCACATCTCCAGATGGCATCTATAAGCCCATCCCTCTATCCACCACCTTTCCAAATGTCATCTATAAGCCCATTCCCACTGTCACACTGCTGATACTCTACTATGTGAGTGCAAATTTCTGGGCACTCTAGTGTTCAATCATCTTCCACCCTCGGATCACGAAAGGCACACAAGCCAATCTACATCCTCAGGTCTAAGAAGATTGAACAGGGGAAACTGTTGTACCCCAAAATTTTCCCTCCCATATTCTTCAAAGTTTTGACAAGCATCATCTCAATTTGCTCAAGTTTACTCAAGGGTTGCACAGTTCAAACACCCTCCTAAGCCAGTCAAATTAGGGTTTTGGTTCTTGCAAGGAAGTTGAGGTTTTCAAGGGCTCAATCAAGTCCCACATGCCTATAAACATTGTCAATCATCCATATGCCAAGTTTCAAGGCTCACAATGTCAAGTTGCACAGTCAAAAACCCTAGTTGCTTCACAATCAACTGTAGAGGCAAAATGGTCATTTGGCAATCAAAATCAAAATTTTTGGCCAACATCTTATTTTGAAGCCACAATCATCATTTGATCAAGTCTTGATCATGATTCCACAAGAATGGCTCAAAAATCATCAAGATGTAAAAGTTTCTATTTTTGGACAGCTGAAAAGTCAACTGTAACTTGATCAAGGCATAACTTTTTCATGGTTCATCATAAAAATCCCATTCAATTCTCATTTTGAAGGGGATAACATTTCCTACAACTCATCTTCACATTCCAAGTCCAAGAAATGCTCTCACAAAAAGTTATCAATTTCAACATTATAGGTCATTTTCAAAAGTCAACAAAAAGGCATTTTAAGTCAAAGA
Organism: Vicia faba; assembly: GCA_948472305.1. Taxonomy (NCBI): domain Eukaryota; kingdom Viridiplantae; phylum Streptophyta; class Magnoliopsida; order Fabales; family Fabaceae; genus Vicia; species Vicia faba. Next base: position 329,915 of record CATIWC010000914.1, on the reverse strand, counting down.
CCATAACTTGAGATTGGTAAATCAAAATTACATGGGACCAAAGGCATTGGTTAGAGGACTTCAAGACCATTCCAAAATGTCCAAGAACATGTTCATATGATCAAAATTGAGCAAGATATGCATTAGAGAAGTTGGGAAATTTTTGTGAAATGGCAAAAGTCAACTATCCTTGAAACTTCAATTTTTGACAAAAGGGCCCACTTTTTTCCACTTGATTCAGCCTTTTCATGCCACCCACGTGTCCCATGATCAATTTCAAGACCAAATAATTATTTTTCTATTTTTATTTAATTTTTATGGATTTAATTCATTTTAATCCATAATAATTCAAGTAAAATAAAAAAAATTGATTAAATGGTATCTTGTGGTTTGATTAGCCTTCATGAAGCATATTCTAGTTTCCAAATTCGTGTAAAGCTCATTTATGCATGAAAATTCAAAATTTGGACAAAGCTTTGAAAGGCCTTTAATGGTGGTTAAGAAGAAATCCAAAACTTCAATGCACAAGTTTAAGGCTCCTAATGCTGACTTAAATCCCTTGATACATACATATGCAGGCAAGCCATATAGGAAGCACGACCTGAACATCACAAAAACGGCCAGAACTAATTCCAAAAATTCCAAAGAAATTTGCAAACTGAAATCCACTTTTCAGCATGATTTAAAGTCTTTTCTTGATCCAAACACATTCCTTACACTCCCAGGAATCTATTGCAATCACAAACATGCTCTAACACTCAAGGAATCATTCACTACAGTCCCACGGTTTGTCCATTTCTTTCAAAATCAAAATGCATAATTCTTGCACATTTAACATGATATAATTGTTGTTTTGTATTGCTAACGCTCTTCTGAAGCTAATGGTATAAGGCAATTGCATTTTGGAGCCCTGAATCACAAACCACCATGGATGATTTTTAGGTTTTCAAAGCTTTCGAATTGGGGGTTTCTCATATAGGAAAAATTAGGCTTGGAAAGACCCATGGTTGAAATCAGGAGATCAGCACGAACACATCCCAACCCTCGCGCCTTTTTTATGTTACGTGTATAGCTAATCGCTATTTTCTGCAGTTTCACTTTGTGGGGGTTTAAAACCCCCGCTATTTGGTTTTAATTTACAGGGAAACGCGAAGAAGATGATTACATGGAAGAACATGGTTGGTGTATTCAAACGTAGCGCGCAGATTTTTTTTAATTTCCAGAATAATGGTTGTTTTCATATTTTAATTTCTTTGATTGTTATATTAACAAAAGCACTCAAGTGGCTCAGTGGAAGATGGCGTGGCTTGCAACCATTGGGACCTGGGTTCGATTCCCAGGTCCCCCAAAGGCTTGTTAATGTTTTTTCCAACAGGTTCCTATGCAGTCTTTCAAATAACCAACACCATATGCCCTCATGCATCAACGTGCCATGTGTCCAGTCCCACAGATCTGAGGGTCAAAAAGTGATGGACACTATATTCTCCAGTCAACGTGCTCCAGGCAATCTCCAAAAGTCAACAAGGCTGGTTAATGGGCCAGCAATTTCCAGGCTTCACACCTCCATTGGGCCATCAACACCCCTTTTGGTTTTGTTATTTCTTTTATTTTTCTTTGTTTTATATTTCCTTTCTTAATTATTAGTTCTATTATTATTATTTAATTACCTCATAAACTAATATTTTTTATAAAAATTCAGAAAAAAACAAAAAAAAAAGAACATTTTATTATTTATTAACTTATTTTGTAAATAAAATACTAATAAATTAATTAGTTTAATTAGTCTAATTTTAACATTTTTTTAATAAGTAAAATTAATTTAGAATTAGGTCTTTCACTTTCATTTTTTTTTATTTCTTTTTTTCTTTATTTCATTAAAAATATAAAAACACAAAAACATTCTTTTTCCTTTTAATTAATTAATTAGTACTAGGTTTAATTTTAATTTAATCACAAAAAAGGACAAAAATTTAATTCTTATTCAAAAAAGGGTCAAAACCCTTAGGACGTTCCCGATTTAATTCTTTCACGCATTATTCTTATTTCGATTATTTATGTAACTGTTTCCGGATATGTAATAGTAATTAGGTTTATCTCTTTATTTACTATTTCTCGCACTTTATTTCCAAACGGGTTTTGTTTTTTTGGCGATGTATAGACCCGCGCCTTGTAATAGTTAGATTTACATTTCCGCAATTTATTTTCCGCACTCCTAACTGTTAACAATGCCTGCAAGAATGTATGTAAATAAAATTAATCCGTAGCTAACAAATAACATGTACAAAGACAATTAACTGAAAAACAACACACATGCACATGCCACCCCTAGGGTACGCCTCACTGGTTGCCTCGAACGTGGTCGTCAAGTATAGGGTGTCTTAGAGGTCGCCCTTTGTCTAAAGATCCAGTTGCCTCGAAAGGTTGCCTCGGATAAAAGGATCTAGGACATTAGGGTTACCACTAAGGTGTCCTACCATTGCTTTGGTGACCACACATGTCCCTTAATCGAATTGACCCGAACAACTCCAACGATGGTGCTACCTACCTCTCAATGGTGGGATAGCACTATCTAAAGGATTCTTACACAGCTTAATTCCTTAGAGTAGGTAGATTCTCCTGGGTACTTGCTCTTTCAAAACAAACAAAAACAACTTTTCGCACCTACACTTTCAAAAGTTTTCAAACAAACATTCCATACACTCTTGAGGACAGATACAAGAGTTACTTAGAAATTTTTCAAACGAAACTTTTTTTCAAAACCCACACACACTTGAAAAGCAAACATTTTTGAAAACATAAGAGCAAGTACCTAAGAGCCCGTGGATAACCACGGATAGAAAGGGTGCTAACACCTTCCCTTTCTATAAATCTACCTCCCGAACCGAGAAACATTCTCGAATAAGGAATTTTGCTATGCTTTTGTCCTTTCCATGTTGGAGAACATAAAAGACGGTGGTGACTCTTGCTTACCGCGACATTTCGGGAAACCAGCTAAAAAAAGTCAGTTCTATTTCCACCGATCACAATTGGGTATCCAAAATCCTTCGATACAGGCTTGACTCACCAGTCTTCGATTGGGCATTTGGCACTCTTCGATCAGGATTTGATCAGTAAGCTTCGATTAGGTGTTTGGAACCCTTCGATCAAGCTTTGGTCTGCAAGTCTTCGATTGAGCGCTGGACCTCCTTCGATCAAGCTTTGGTCTGCAAGTCTTCGATTGAGCGCTGGACCTCCTTCGATCAAGCTTTGGTCTGCAAGTCTTTGATTGAGCGTTGGACCTCCTTCAATCAAGCTTTGGTCTGCAATTCTTCGATTGAGCGCTGGACCTCCTTCGGTCAAGCTTTGGTCTGCAAGTCTTTGATTGAGCGCTGGACCCCTTCGATCAGGTCAATTTCACAATGCTTCGACTAGTACTTCAGAGGGTCCTTCGACTGGAACTTCATACTTTACCTGAATCAGAACATTAGAATGAAATGACCTTCGAATGGCATTTCAGTGCAGAGTTTCTCTTGATCTAAGATGCTCTGATGAAGGAAGTTCTGAACACTTCGAATCATAACTTAGACTCATCACAAGGCCAAGGGCTGGTCGAAGTTGTCTAATAGGGAATATTCTAAATAGATTCGAATTGGACTTTGAAGCTGGCAAAGAAGGCAGATTCGAAGGAATGAAGTAGGCTACCATGACTAAGCAAAAACACATATCATAACCTGTCCAGGTTCACCCAAAGTTCACAATGGCATGTGTCCCTTGCAAATATGCAATCGAAGCAGGGGGAGTGTCAATCGAAGGGAAGTGGATCTGTAAGTCAGCTTTCGATTTTCATCATATTGGAGGCCCAAACAACTCATGACAGGCTGGCAGTAATGCATGAAAATAGATTGGCACATGATTGAATCAAATATAGCAAGTCTTTATGAAGAAATCAAATCAAATCTCTTCATCATAATGGACTAAGATTTGATACACAAATGTTGACCTAAATTCCTTTGTCTATATAAACCTCTGCTCACAAACAAAAAAACACACACGAAACCCTGCAGACAGACGAAAAAAGACAGAAAAAACTCTGCAGAAACGGCCACACCACTTTGCAAGAAACCTTGAAAAAGTGTGAGATTGAAAACAACCTTAGAGGAGAATTCAATCCAAAAGAACAACATAGCCCTCTTGCCAGCAACATCCTGAAGCGAGACCAATCAAAAACCAAGCCTTTCACTGCCTATAACGCACTGTAAGCCCCCATGAACCTTGCTCTGCACATGGAATCGTAACTCAGTTTTTATGCATCTTTGTGCCAAATTTCTTGCATATTTGTATTAACCATTAAATTCCTAAGCAAACTGCATTATTTGATTGTATTTTCGTGACCTCTAACCCCATATCCAGAACCTAGGGTTCTTGTGTATGTTTTTAGGCGTTTTGCGTGCAGGTTAAATCAAGGCCAACAATGGCCATGGATGAGTTTAGGGGAAAGAGACGAGTGTGAGGGTGTCCTTAAAACTCGTTTTCATGGCCTATAGATAGTTTTGGAAGGCAGTTAGGGATTTTGCTACGGATGTAAGTCCGCAGGAAACGAACCAGGGGGTTGTGGGGAAGACGAAGACGTGTCTTCTTCCCACTGGTCCTTTTAAAACGCGCGCCAGATTTTTTTATTTTCAGGGAATAATTGTTGGTTTGTTTTATAATATCTGATTACTAATCCTCTAACAGGTTAACATCATGGCTCAGTTGGTAGCACATTGGTCGAATTGTCCAATGGGACCTGGGTTCGAATCCCAGGTCCCCCAAAACTTTGTTGTGTTTTTCCTTCAGGTATTCAGGCGCAGCATCCCAAACGTGGTCCACCATACGCCTCAGGCGCCCATGCGCCAGGTGGTTCCAGATCCGATAAAAATGATCTAAGACATTAGGGTTACCACTAAGGAGTCCTAACATTGCTTTAGTGACCACACGTCCCTTAATCGAATTGACCCGAAAACTCCAACGACGGTGCTACCTACTCCTCAATAGTGGGATATCATTGTCTAAAGGACATTTGCACAGTTTAACTCCTTTTTGAGTAGGTAGAGGTTCTTAAGTACTTGCTCCTTTTTAAAACAAAAACGAAACTTTTCGCACTTACACTCTCTTCAAAACAAAAACTCTTTTTCAAACCCACAAACACAAAGAAAAGCAAACTTTTGAAAACATAGTGAGCAAGTACCTAAGAGCCCGTGGATAACCACGGATAGAAAGGGTGCTAACACCTTCCCTTTCTATAATCTACCTCCCGAACCCGAGAAATATCTCAAAAAGGAATTTTTCTATGCTTTCGTCCTTTCCTTGTTGGATAAAATAAAAGATGGTGGCGACTCTTGCTTACCACGACATTTTGTGAAAACAAACGCAAACGCGAACCATCATTCCAAAACAGTCAGTTCTCATTCCCACCGATCACAGAACTGGCAACTCTGCTGGGGATTGATTATAAGTAAGGTGTACCTTAGGATTAGATCACTTGTGATCTCAATTGTATGCTTTGTATGCTTTAAATTTTGTGGGCTTGTATGGGAGTTTTATAGATCCTAACCTGAATCTGGGGGTACCCTTTTTAGGTAAGTAGCAATAAACTGTGAGGGATCTGTCCGACATAGACCGACACGGATGAAGCAGTAGCTACGTTGGTATGACACCTTGGTCTGTACCGATATCCCTTGTGTTGGAACGAGGAGAGTATGGGTCTTCTGAGGAGTCATTAAACACCAACTGACCTTAGAACCTTAAATTGACCAACTTGGCCATAGAACAGTAGCAGTATGCTACACTCATTGAGACTAAACTCTCGCGATGATTCCGGCCGCAAGAAAAGGTTGCTAAATTGGAATTATGACTGATTGAGGGTAGTCAGTGATATTGAGATCCTCTAGAACCCGGTTACTATTTTTTAGGACAGGTCTTAACCAACTGAAACTGAAAGAGGGTAGTACCTAAGCTTCATGCCAGCCTGAAATCTAAGGGCTCTTTTGTGTGACTTGTGTGCCTTTACCATGTTTGCCTTTTGTGAATACTTGTGGTGTGCCTTTACCATGACATCATAACATTATAACATTGCATACATCTTGCATAAGGACTAACCTATTTCAAAGACAAGAGGGTTTCATCTTTGCTCTGTTTTGTATGACATCATGATGCCCATGCGTAGGAATACTATTCGGATCAACTTTGTTCAAGTACCTACTTTGCTTAAAGAGCTGGTTGTCAGGATTCCAGACACTACTTCCTTCATCAGGAGGCATGGTTCTCTTCTCAGTTTAGTCACCTCAAAGTTGGACAAACAAATGATGAGTGTCCTGGACCAGTTTTACGATCCCCTATATCATTGCTTCACCTTTCAAGACTTCCATCTGGTTCCTACCCTGGAAGAGTTCTTTGAGTTGCTTGGTATCTCTGTTTTGGAGCAAACTCCATTTACTGGTTGGGAAAAGACTCTCAGGCCTGAAGAGATTGCTACAGCCCTTCACTTGACCAAAGAGGAGGTAATGGCCAACTGGGAGACTAGAAGTGGAGTTAAGGGTTTTTTGGCTAAGTTTTTGGTTGACAAAGCTAATTACTTCTGGGATGGCTTAGACTTCAAAGCGTACGAGGACATTCTGGCTCTCTTAATCTATGGTCTGGTATTGTTTCCAAATCCTGACACTTTTGTTAATGTTAATGCCATAAAGATCTTCATCTCTCGGAACCCTGTACCCACTCTCTTGGGTGATATCCTTCATCAGCTCTATGCTCGTACTGCCCGAAAGCGGGGAACTTTGATGTGCTGTGCTCCTTTATTGTCGAGGTGGTTTATTTCGCACCTCCCTAAGTCCGTACTGAAGAACAAAGAAGGAATGGGTTGGGCTTATAGGGTAATATCTCTTACTAATAATGACATTATCTGGACTCTCAAAGGCTTGGATGAGGTGATTGTCATTGATCGTTGTGGAGAGTATCCTAATGTTCCATTGATCGGAACCCATGGAGGAATTTCTTATAACCCATGTTTAGCTCTCTGTCAGTTTGGAAGAGCCATAAGAGAAGGGCCTCATAAGATGTTGATACCTCATATCATCTTTGATTTTCAGGGAGACAGCAACGAGCTGCGTCGTAGATTTATCAGGGCTTGGGATAGAGTTCACCAATTTGACCCACATGAGTTGGGACCAAAGACTTCTCTTCCAATGGAGCCATATCTCAGATGGGTCCGCATCCGTGCCCAGAAGTTAGGTATGCCATATGAAGCTGTCAGGCCTATTACTCTTGAAGTTGCTGATAAAGACGGGGTTCTTCCAACTATTCTCCATCCTCATATGCCCACTAATATTGGCACATTGAAGAGGTCTTGGACGCAACTGCGGGAAGAACGGGATTCTTATCGGGAGAAGTTCAATGAACAAGAGCAGAAGATCCAGAAGCTGACTAAGCAATTGGAGAACGAGCGGATCCTGAATGATTATGTCTGCACTGAGAAGAAGAGACCATGGGAGCATTGATGGACCTTTGAGGATTTCTTTTATAGTTTTTATTTACTTTTCAGTATTTCCATTCTTGTAACGCCTAAGGGCAATTTGTTGAACAATTCAAATTCTAAAGTTAAATCTAATAAAGTGTGTTCCCTTTCTTGTTTACAAATTTGAATCCCGATTGTCTTTGAAATCATAAATCATACGCATTTCATCTCATGCACTTCATAAACAGGTACCCTTTTACAGGTCTCTTATCTTCTTCGCTGTTTATTTCAGCAATCATCATGTCTACTGAACCTTCCACTGAGCAAGCTATCAAGGCCCTCCAGGCCCAGAATGCCCAATTTCAAGAGTTGGTCATGAGCCTAGCCAAGGGTCAACAGGACCTGAAGACCCTGATTCTGAAAGAGAAGAAGAAGAAGAAAAAGAGGATCGTCCTGTTCAACATCGGACGCAGGTTTAGAAACGGGCTGCAAAACAAAGTTGATCTGACCACCTCATCTGGAGGGAAAGACAACCCATAAGAAAGGAGGGCTCCTAGCCCTATGGTCTCCGACAACGAGACGGACTATGATGAAGAACAGTATCCTCCTGCTGAGGATAAGTACAAACAACTAGAAGACCGTTTGAGCGCTATGGAAATACAGAAGGTACCCGGTCTGGACTTCGGAGATCTGGGTCTATCATCTGGGGTGGTGATTCTCCATAAGTTCAAGGCACCTGCCTTTGCCAAGTATGACGGAGCTTCCTGTCCAAAGTTACATCTCCGGTCATATGTGAGGAAGATCCAACCTTACACTGCTGATAAGAACTTGTGGATCCATTTCTTTCAAGACAGTCTTTCAGGGACTCATCTTGAGTGGTTCTATCAGTTGGACGGAGCCAGTATCCGCAGCTGGGAGGATTTGGCTACTGCGTTCTTTAGGCAGTATCAGTATAAATCTGACCTCGCTCCTACGCGTACCCAACTCCAGGGTATGTCAATAGGGACGGGTGAAGGATTTAAAGAGTATGCTCAAAAATGGAGAGACCTTGACGGAAGGGTGCAGCCACCTTTAGCTGATCGTGAACTTGTTGATATGTTTTTGGGGACCCTGTCTGGTCCATTCTTTAACCATTTGATTGGAAACTCTTCAGCCGGGTTTACAGACCTTATCTTGATTGGTGAGAGGATTGAAGCCGGTATCAAGGCTGGGAAGATACAGAAGGGTGCCTCCTCGGGCACCGAGAAGAAGCCATTTAAGAAAGAATCCAGTGTTGTCTACGGTTCAAGAAGACAAAATAGACCTGAACACCGCCAAGCTGTCAACGCGGTTGTTATTTCAAAACCTGCTGGTGCTCCTCAGCATCACAACCAACAAAGGGGCGAGAGACCTTGAAGGCAATTCACTCGTCTCAGCATGACTTTGTCTCAAATATTGCCACAATTGCTGAAGACCAATCTGGTGACTCTAAAAGAAGCTCCAAAGATTTTAAATACAACCTCACCAAATTATAACCCTAACGCCCGCTGCGCTTATCACTCTGATAGCCCGGGGCATAATACGAATGATTGTTAGACTTTGAAGAATAAGGTTCAAGACCTAATCGAGGAAAAGGAGATTGAGTTTGAGGCGCCCGAGAGGCCTAATGTTGTAACAGCCCCCATGCCCAAACATGGAGTGAATGCTGTAGAGGAAGACTGGTTTGTAGTTTCTGTGGATGATATTGTTACCCCTCTGATGACTGTCAAGAAGAACCTGTTGCTAGCCGGTTTATTTCCAGGCTGTGGCGAAGGTTGCCATATGTGTTCTGTCTTACCTACTGGTTGCCCATCTCTGAAGTCAGGTATCCAAAACCTGATGGATAGCAAGGAAATCCTGTTTGAGAAGACTGTTGTTCCATCCGCTCCTACTGAAGAAGTTGCCATCATTACCATTTTCAACAATTCTCCCAAGGCTCCCTCGAGGAAGCCTGTTAGAATTACGCCTGTTCCGAAGATTGCACCCATGATCATCACTGTTCCGGGGCCCATCCCCTACACCTCTGACAAAGCTGTCCCTTGGCACTATGGGGCAGATGTTTATGTTCTTGGAGTTAAGCAAGAGTTTGATGCTGATATCGGCGTTAGCAACATTACTGGGCCTGCTAAAGTCACCCGCAGCGGTAGACTTTTCTCACCTGATATTGCTCCACCAACTGTCCGAAGACCTGTTATCATTACGCCTACAAGTGTACCTACTGCCATTCCTGATCGAGATCCTATCCTTACCCCTGTCACTAGGTCATCTAACGCTCGGGGCAAAGGGATCACCACTGATATGCCTGCCCAGACGGAGGCGCCAAAGAAAACCACTGTTGAAGCTTCCAAACAGGAGATGGAAGAGATTCTGAAGATTATTAAGAAGAGTGATTATAATGTAGTTGAGCAACTGGGGCAAACCCCATCCAAGATTTCTATGTTATCACTGTTGTTGTGTTCAGAGGCCCATGCCAAGGCTCTGATTACCTTCCTGAAGACGGTCCACGTGCCACAAGAGACATCAGCTGATCAGTTTACCGATTGTGTGGCCAATTTAACTACTGATAATGGTTTGGGTTTCTCTGACGCTGATCTGACGGCTAAAGGAAAGAACCATAACGATGCCCTGCATGTATCCATTGAATGCAGGGGCACTACTCTTGCACATGTGTTGATTGACACTAGTTCCTTATTGAACGTCTTGCCCAAGAAAGCTCTAGACAGGTTGGATTGCGAAGGGTTGGAGCTGAAGCCAAGTAACATTGTTGTTCGGGCCTTTGATGGGTCTAAAAGGATGGTGCATGGTGAGGTGGATATTCCAATTAAAGTTGGTTCTCAGGTCTTCAATTCTACATTCTACATGATGGACATTCGACCATCCTATTCTTGTTTGTTGGGTCGTCCATGGATCCATAAAGCTGGAGCTGTGACCTCAACACTCCATCAGAAGCTGAAGTACCCGGTCAGAGGGAAGATTGTGACAGTACAAGGGGAGGAAGAGTATATGGTCAGCCACCTCAACTCGTTCAGATACGTAGAGATGGATGGGGAGTTCATTGAGACCCCATTTCAGCACTTTGAAGAGGTTCCTCAGACACTGGCATCAGCTGAGACTGTGGTTGAAGATTCTCCTATGAAGATGGCTTCCTTAAAGGATGCCCAGGCTGTTATTAAGAAGGGTGAGTATGCAAACTGGGGCCGACTTCCTGATTTCACTCAGCAGACTAACAAGTTTGGTTTGGGTTTCACTGTAGAAGCTCAAAGGGTTGTTCGTAGTGCAAGGATTGGAAGACCTCTTGTGTTCATCAGCAACTCGGGAGTGAATGCCATCGAAGATGACGTGGAGGAGTCTGAATTCGACAGTTGGATCTACCCTACGACCAACGGTGGACCAAGCAACTGGACAACAAAGGACTTCATCCCTATTACTTTTGTTACCCAGTAATGAACTCTTTGTTTTGAATTTGTAACCGACAATATTGTGAAACTTTATGGCCCGATGTCTTACCCGGGGCACCGTGGCTTCATTTGTGAGGGCTTTTGTGTGCCATTTTCATATATCATTAATAAAATCATTGGACGTTTTTTGCATTTCAAATTTTGCGCTCCTTGTCTTTCTTTATTATATATTGCAAAACAGCTATTTTACACACACTCACATATACAGGTCTCAATCCACTCTGGATCTCACTGGTAATGACTCTGCTACTGCCAGTTATGACTTTGAAAATCCGATCAACTTAGCCGAAGACGAAGGTGAAGATGATTGTGAAGTGCTTGGTGAACTTGCAAGACTGTTACTCCAGGAAGAAAGGGCCATTCAGCCACATGAAGAGCTAGTGGAAACAGTGAATCTAGGTACTGAGACAGACAAAAAGGAAGTCAAGATCGATGCAAATCTGGAGCTTAGTGTGAAACAGCGGTTGATTCAGATGCTGCATGACTACGTGGAAATCTTTGCCTGGTCTTATGAAGATATGCCTGGGTTGGATACCGACATTGTGGTCAATCGCCTTCCTACCAAGGAAGAATGTCCTCCGGTAAAACAGAAGGTTCGCCGTATGCGTCCAGAGATGTCTGAGAAAATCAAGGCCGAAGTTATGAAACAGTTTGACGCCGGTTTTATAGTAGTAACTTCTTACCCTCAGTGGGTTGCCAATGTGGTTCTGGTACCGAAGAAAGATGGTAAGGTCTGAATGTGTGTCGACTACAGGGATTTGAACAGGGCAAGCCCTAAGGATGACTTCCCTCTGCCTCACATCGACGTTCTGGTTGACAATACTGCTCAGCACAAGGTATTCTCCTTTATGGATGGTTTCTCCAGTTATAATCAAATCAAGATGGCTCCCGAAGACATGGAGAAGACCACTTTTGTTACTCAGTGGGGTAGTTTTTGCTACAAGGTCATGCCTTTTGGGTTGAAAAATGTTGGGGCAACATATCAGCGTGCCATGGTTGCTTTGTTTCATGACATGATCCATCATGAGATTGAAGTATACGTCGACGATATGATTGCGAGGTCCTAAACTGAGGAGGAACACCTTGACCATCTACAGAAGCTGTTTGACCGGCTGAAGTTGTACAAACTGAGGTTGAACCCGAACAAGTGCACCTTCGGAGTGAGGTCTGGCAAACTGCTAGGTTTCGTCGTGAGCGACAAAGGTATTCAAGTGGACCCTACCAAGGTGAAACCTATATAAGAGATGCCAGCTCCCAATACAGAGAAAGAGGTCAGAGGCTTTCTAGGACGATTGAACTACATTGTCCGATTCATCTCACATCTAACTGCTACTTGTGAGCCAATCTTCAAGTTGTTGAAGAAAGATCAAGTGGTACGTTGGAATGATGAATGCCAGGCTGCTTTCGAAAGAATCAAAGAGTATCTCCAAGAACCACCCATTCTAATGCCACCGGTTGAAGGGAGACCTCTGATCTTATACTTAACAGTACTTGACAACTCAATGGGGTGTGTGCTGGGGCAGCATGATGAGTCTGGCCGAAAAGAGCATGCTATTTATTACCTTAGCAAACAGTTTACCGACTGTGAGACCCGATACTCACTGCTTGAGAAAACTTGCTACGCTTTGGCATGGGCTGCTCGCCGGCTGAGACAGTATATGCTGACTCACACTACTCTATTGATTTCAAAGATGGATCCAATCAAGTATATCTTCGAAAAGCCTGCCTTGTCCGGAAGAATAGCAAGATGGCAGATGATCTTGACTGAGTATGACATACAGTACACGACTCAAAAAGCAATCAAGGGAAGTGTATTGGCAGATCATTTGGCACATCAGGCAGTGGATGATTACCAGTCTATGAACTTTGAATTCCCGGACGAGAATATCATGTTGATAACTGATTGTGAAACACCTGGACCGGATGAAGGACCTGAGGAAGGATCCCGGTGGTCTATGCATTTTGATGGAGCTTCGAACACTTTGGGTAACGACATTGGAGCTGTGATCATATCTCCTAAAGGCTCACATACTCCACTTACCGTCCGACTATGTTTCAACTGCACCAACAATATGGCGGAGTATGAAGCATGCATCATGGGTCTTCGAGCTGCAATTGACCTAAGGATTAAGTTTCTGACTGTCTTCGGAGATTCCGCTCTCGTGATCAGTCAGATCAAAGGAGAGTGGGATACGAAACACCCAAATCTTATTCCTTACAAGGAGTATGTATTGACGTTGCTTCCCCATTTCGAGGAGATAACCTTTGAACACTTCCCAAGAGAGGAGAATCAGTTGGCAGACGCACTAGCTATGATGTCTTCTATGTTCAAAGTCAAGTGGGACAACGAGGCTCCCCGGATCATTATTTGGAAATTGGATGAACCTACACATTATTGTGATCTTGAGGCTGAAGAGGTAACAGAAAAACCATGGTATCCTGAGGTGAAGAGATACCTTGAAGCTCAAGAATACCCCGAGGGTGCATCTGTTAATGACAAGAAGTTTCTGAGAAGGTTCGCAGCAAAGTTCTTCATCAGCAATGGCATTCTCTACAAACGTAACCATGATTCAACCTTACTGCGTTGTATGGATAAGATCGAAGCAGAAAGGATCACGGCAGAGCTGCATGAAGGTACTTTCGGAACTCATTCCAGTGGACATACCATGGCAAAGAAAATCCTTCGGGCAGGATATTACTGGTCCACAATGGAAGCCGACTGTTATCAGCATTCTTGGACATGTCACAAGTGCCAGGTCTATGCTGATAAGGTGCACATCCCTCCAGTTCCTCTGAATGTCTTGACAACACCTTGGCCTTTTGCAATGTGGGGCATTGATATGATCGGAGAGATCAGACCTACGGCATCCAATGGGCATCGTTTCATCCTGGTAGCGATTGATTACTTTACGAAGTGGGTTGAAGCAGCTTCCTTTGCTACGGTAACCAAGAACATCGTGGCACGGTTCATTCGGCATAACCTGATCTGTCGATACGGTGTACCAGAGAGGATCATTACGGACAATGGCACCAATCTCAACAACAAGATGATCATTGAGCTCTGCGAGCAATTCAAGATACAACACCACAACTCTTCTCCCTACCGGCCGAAGATGAATGGGGTTGTCGAAGCGGCAAATAAGAATATTAAGAAGATTGTGCAGAAGATGACAGTGACATACAAAGACTGGCACGAGATGTTACCATTTGCTCTTCATGGGTACCGTACCTCACCACGGACGTCAACAGGGGCAACACCCTATTCCTTGGTTTATGGCATGGAAGCAGTTTTGCCTATTGAAGTTCAGATACCCTCTCTTCGGATCATGAAAGATGCAAGTTTAAGCGAAGATGACTGGATCCAGACCCGACTTGATCAACTGAATCTAATTGACAAAAAGAGACTTACTGCTATTTGTCATGGTCAGACGTACCAAAAACGAATGATCAAGGCATTTAATAAGAAAGTCAAACGACAAGAGTATCAAGTTGGGAACCTGGTAATCAAGCGTATTATTCTACCTCAAGGTGATCCCAGGGGCAAATAGACCCCTACTTACGAAGGGCCATTTGTGGTTAAGAACATCTTCTCAGGAGGAGCGATGATTCTAACCACCATGGATGGTGACGACCTTCCTCACCCCGTCAATGCAGACATAGTAAAAAGATACTACGCATAATCAAAGACCCGCTAGGTTGACTGGCCTAGGCAAAAATAAGGGCTTCCCGGTGAACCAAAAGGGTTCGGGCAAAAATAAGGGATGAAAATAAAAAAAATCTGTACACCCGGCAAGTCGAAAACCTGAAAAGGCGGCTTGGGCAAAAATGGGTATCCCGATGGACTGAAAACCCGAAAGGGCAGTCCAGGAAAAAGTTAGGGATCAAAGCGTAACACTATGTCTCATTGGATCACCTCGCATCCAGACTTCGGTATCGACTATCAAGCTCGGATGACACTAATCAATCAAATTCATCTTCAACTAAGCAGCAAAGTGATGAGATGCTTGGAGATATAAAGGCAAATAGCAGAGTTGGAACCCAGTGGGATTATTCACATAGCTGTTTTGTTTCCTTTTCACAAATTGTATTTGTTCGGCGGCGTTCTCTTACTATGACGTCAGCCTCTTGTACAAAAACGCCTATTTTCAGGCCAAACTTCAAAATCAATACAAATTCATTTTCAGAAATTTCAAGCTGTTTTTCCTTTATCTGTTTTGTTTTGCAAAGAACGTCCAATGTTCATCTTTGATATATGCATTTGACATTAATTGCTTATCATAAATATTTACATACGAAACGAAAGATGAATTACTGTTAATAATAGAAACAGGGGCAAATAAGAATTGTCCGAACTGTATAAGTTGCTCTGTCCACCAGGTACCAAGGTACATTCAGCTGAAGAATATGGCTAAGATACCTTCACTCCCCGCAGAATAAGGCAGTAATGGTAGCTCTTCCAGCTGAGACTTGCAGTTATGAACAAATCAGCAATACCCTCCCCAAGCAGAGTTCATCCACCATCAGCGCTAAAAAGGTTTGGTATCCCCAGAAGGTCTTAATATTCCTCAGCGGAGTATAAAGATATTCCCCAGCGAAGTTCTTTCCTTTCCCCAAGAAGGAGTTCAATCCTCAACAGATTCAGTGTCACCAGCAACAGTAATACATCCCCAGCGGAGTTCATCAGCAGAATCCCCTGCGGAATATATCATTAAAATCCCCAGCTAAAACATTACATGTCCATACATCATGATACATGCATATACACATCATACCATACAATCTCATTTATGTTGAGAACATCATTGCTTGATCCATATCATGCATTGCATATAACTGACCTTTACCTTTCAGGAAGGATGTAGTTAAACTCTCAACCAAGTCAATGGAGACAAAATCAGTTAAATAGATTCCTAAAGATTTTTCTGAGGCAAAACCCGTCAATGGAGACAACTCGTCAATAGAGACAACCCGTCAATGGAGACAACCTATCAATGGAGACAACCCGTCAATGGAGACAACCCGTCAATGGAGACAACCCGTCAATAGAGACAACCTGTCAATAGAGACAACCTGTCAATGGAGATAACCTGTCAATGGATACAACCCGTCAATGGAGACAACTCGTCAATAGAGACAACCTGTCAATAGAGACAACTCGTTAATAGAGACAACCCGTCAATGGAGACAAGTCGTCAATAGAGACAACTCGTCAAAGGAGACACCCCGTCAAAAGAGACAACCCGTCAGCAAAGACAAAACCACCTACCAACAATCTCCAAATGGCATCTGTAAGCCCATTCCCGACATCACAATGTTGATGCTACTTCATGCGAGTGCAAATTTCTGGGCACTCTAGTGTTCAATCATCTTCCACCTTCGGATCATGAAAGGCCTGAACGCCAATCTATATCCTCAGGTTTAAGAAGATTGAACAGGGGCAACTGTTGTACCCCAAAATTTTCCCTCCCATATTTCTCAAGACATGTCAAGAATCATCTCCAAGTTGTTCAAGATGGCTCAAGAGTTGGACAGTCAAATCACCTCCTAAGGCAGTCAATTCAAAATTAGGGTTTTGTGTTGCATCAAGGTCCTTAAATACAAATGGTCTCAAATTCTCCCCAATGTCCTAATATGTTCTCAAGTTCATCCATGTCAAATTTCAAGCCTTGCAGAGAAAGTTTGGTCAGTCAATTGCTCAAGAGGTCCAAAAATCGACTGTGTTAGGGCAGAAGTCAACTGTGACCTACAAATAGTCAAACCTCAAGATTTTTTGTCAACATTCTCATTTTGAAGGATAATTCATCATTTGATCAAGGGTTGATCATGATTCATCAAGGATTGCTCAAGATTCATCAAAATTCAAAAGTTGCTAAATTAGGGTTTTGCAGGAAAAGTCAACTCAACTTTGACCAAGCATAACTTTATCATACTTTATGAGAAATGACCCATCCAAAGATCATTTTGAAGAGGATCCAATTTCCTACAGTCCATATTCACACCCCAAGATCAATAAATGCTCTCACAAAAAGTTACAAATTTGGACATTATAGGTCATTTTTGAAAGTCAACAAAAACACTTTTTTCCAAAGCTTATAACTTGAGCATGGAATATCAAAATGAGATGAGACCAAAAGAGTTGGTTATAGGACATCTCAAGGTTTCTAAAAAGTCCAAGAACACTTCCAAAAGTTCAAAATTGAAGAAGTTATGCATTGTTGAAGTTGGGCATTTTTCCAAAAGTGCCAAAAGTGAACTATGCTCAAAACTCCAATTTTTTACAAAAGGGCCCACTTTTCCCACTTGATTTGGTCTTTTCACACCATGCACGCGTCCCATCTTCAGTTTCATGTCCATTCATTAATTTTTCTATTTTATTTAATTTGTATTGAATTAATTCATTTTAAATCAATATTAATTCAAATAAAATCCAAAAATTGATGGAATGATATCTTTTTGATCAGTACAACTTTCAATGATCATGATACACATAATCAAATTCCTGCCAAGGCATATTGTGAACAAAATCATGGATTTGGTACAACTTTGGAAACTTTGTTAATGGTGATCAAATCAAATCTCCAATCTTCAATGCGCATGGATTAAAGCCCAAAGTTTAACCTAAATGCATTCCTTATTACTCAGACAAGCTAGACACATCAAGAACACGACCTGAAGCTGCCCAAAACGGCCAAACCAAATTGGAGAAAAAGCTTGAAAAAGTGGAAACTGAAATCATATTTAGAGCACGATTCAATCCAAAATCTCAACGTAGCTTCCTTGCCTGACGTTCACTGAAGCCAAAGGGATCAAAATCAAGTCTTGAAACCATCTGAAAAGCGTTGTAAGTGTTCTTGAACCTAGCTCTAAACATGAGATCGTGATTCCATATTTTGGCATTTTCTGAACAAATCGTTTGTGTATTCATGATTAACGTCCAATTTCCAACCTTTCTGCAATGTTTAATTTCATTCTTGTAGCCTATATAACCATGCCCGAAGCTAAGGTTTTGGTTCTTTGTTTTTAGGCGTTTTGATTATAGGTAAAATCAAGACAAGCTATGGCCATGGATGGATTTAGGAGGACGAGGCGAACATGATGATGGGTTTGGTTTGCATTTTTGTGACCTAGAATTCATTATAGGATGATGCCACGGATTTTGTTGCGGATTCAAATCCGCAGGAAAATATACCAGGGCTATTGGAGAAGATGAAGACGTGTTCGCGTCTGATTGGCCCATTCAAACCAAAACTCGCGCGTTTTTAATTTCCAGGATATTGTTTGCTTGTTTCTTATAAAATTATTTGCCTATTATAATAACGAATTGAGTGTGTTGGCTGAGTGGTTGGGGAAGGCGTGCATAGTCCATTGGGACCTGGGTTCGAATCCCAGGTCCCCCAAATTGCTTATTATTATTTTGTCCCAGGTATTCAGGTGTGCTTCATCAAGTGTGATCCACCATACGCTTGCAAAGATCAACGCGCCAGATGGCCTTCAGGCCAAATCTGGTGACCAGGAATGAAGGACTATCATATGTCCAAGTCAACAAGCGCGTGGGTGATTTGGAAAGTCAAAGCAAGCTTGCAGTAAATGGGCTTGGAAATACTATTTTCACACTCAAATCAGGCCCAACACCCCCTCCTATTTGGTTATTTCTCTCCTTTTTTAATTTCATTTTATTATTTTGTTTTGTTTAATTATCATTATTATTAAAATTAACCAATTAACTTTTTTTAATAAAATCAGAAAACATAAAAAATATTATTTTTATTAAATTTAATTTCATCACTTTATTTTTTGTAAATAAATATTAATCAATTAATTTAGTTTTTAATTAGGAACAATTTTAATATTTTTTGCAATAAATTAAAATTAATGTAGAATTAGGTTTTAAATAATTTTAATCATTTTTATTTTATTTCCTTAAATATAAAAAAACCAAAAATGTGTTTTTATTTAATTAATTAATTAACTTAGGTTTAATTTCATTCAATTCAAAAATAACAAAAATCTTTTCTTTAATAAAAAAAAGGGTCAAAACCCTAAAAATGTGCCGTCTTAATTTGTCGCACGCGATCTATATTTCCAATATTGTAATTGCTTCCGGTATGTAATAACTTTTAATTAGGACATTATTTATCGCTTTCTTTTATTTTCCGCAATTTAAATTAAAGGGTTTGTTTTTGGCGATGTAAATACCCGACGCCTTGTAATAGTTTAGATTTAATTTCCCGCAATTTAATTTCCGTACAATATTAACTGTTAGATGTTTGATAAATAGGCAATGCATGACAAGATCAATCTTTAACCTAAAATCAATATAGCTCACTGTGATACGGTGGGAGAACTGACTAGGGTTTTGCGTTTGTTTTCACAAATGTTTCGGTTGAGCAAGAGTCGCCACCGACTTTTTATTTTATCCTAAGGAAAGGTTAAAAAGCACAGCAAAAACCTTTGAGATATTTTCTTGGGTTCGGGGAGTAGATTATAGAAAGGGAAGGTATTAGCACACTTTCTATCCATGGTTATCCATGGGCTCTTAGGTACTTGCTTAGATCAACTTGCCTTGGTTTTCAATTGTTTGAAATGGTGCTTGGTGTGTGGTTTTGAAAATGTTTTGAAAAGATGCCTTGTATAGGCTACCCTTGTAACAATTCTTTACTCGAATGTTTTACAAAAGGTGTTTTGTCTTTTGAAAAGATGTTTCAAGGTTTTTTTGAAAGATTGTTTTGAAAGTGTTTGTGAAGTGTGGTTTGAAAATAGGTAAGTGTTTTCTTTTGCAAATGGACAAGTACTTAAGAGCTATCTACCCTAAAGTTCTCAAAGTTTTATGCTATGTTTTAACCCTTTTAACAATTTTGTTCCACCATTGCATTTGGTGGACAATCTTGTGTTAGGAGATGAAAGGGACGGGCGCGGGTCACCGTTTAGACCATAATTGCAATAGTGCTAAGTATCTTTGGGCAATTTCACTTTGAAAAGGGACTTGATCATTTTAGGTAACTTTTCGAAAGCGTCATCGAGGGACTATGATCGTTTGATTGTTTGTTTTACCCAAAGAAACCTAACATGCAACATGGCCCAATTATTTGAAGGCAACAAAGTGGAATATCCTAGGGGTGCAAGTGTGAAATGTGTTGTCCATTTTCATGCTTGTTTATCTTGAAATTAGGTCAAACTATTTTTGTTCTTTTTATTTACATACAAACCCTAACTCTAGCATGGTATGTTTAGAAAGCATTAAAGTGCGAAATTTAAATTCTTATACTATTACAACACAATAATATGGGGATGGGTACAAATGTTTCAAATGGGGCTTATTTAGACAAGAAATTAAACCTAGCTATTACATCATTTTCTTTGAATATTTACAATACAATCAAAGGCATAAATTAAATGGAAATGAAATAAATATGCAAGATGTAAAAAGAAATTTTATATGTATGAAAAAATATTATTTATGTCAAATAAATAAAATAAATAATAATAAAAAAAGTATTATTTTTGGAGTATTTTCATATTTAGGGCAAACCCTAATTTTAATCAAAAGGGTATTAATTATTTAATATATATAATATTTACTATTTATATACAAATAAAAATGAAGTATATTTGTAAAAATGTATTTTTAGTGTTAAATATTAATGAAATAAAAATATGTATATTTTTGGTATTTTATCCTAAGTGTATTAATACATATATATATCTTTACTATTTACTAAATAAATATTATATATATAAAAATAATAATAATTAATATTTATGAAAAAAAGTATGTTTTGTATAAAAATATTTCAAGAAGATAAAACAAAATAAAAATGAAAATAAAATGTGTTTACATTATTTTTCTTTAATTATTCTAAATAATATATTATTTACTTATTTGTATACAAATATCAATATAATCTAATAAATGTCTAAAAAATATAAAAATGGTGCAAAAAATATTTTTTATGTTTTTAATATGATAAGAAAAATAAATGAGTCAGAATGAAAAAGGAAAAATCAAAAAATCATAAAAATACACAAAATGGGCTTGGGAGGTATGAAAATGGAAATAGGGTGTGAAAAGAAAAGACCACACAGGCCCAGCCCATGTGGCTTCTTCTTCAACCTTCAGACAAAAATTGTCCAAAACGCGCGCCTGTTCTTCCAGTTCAAACATCCTGATTCCTTGATCTTTTGCACAAACTTTCAACACAAAAAATGTTAAGCATTGAATCACGATTCTAAATATATAAAGAACACCTCCTAACTCTCAGAAATGAGAGAGAATTTTGACATTCCCAAATCCTGACCTAAGTTTTCTGCCATTTTCAAACCTTAAATTCTCACAGCTCAAGCAAAAGAAATGAAAAGTAAAAGCATGTACAGGTTCAGTGGCATGAGTAGAACATTTCTTATTCACAAACCTAGAGCTAATGATGCCTATACTAAGAGTTAGAAGTTCACCAAAGTACTTGTTCAGTTGAAGTTCTATCTGGCAATGGGGAAGCTTTCAGTGCAAAGTGATGGTTGGTATAGCTTCCTTGAGGTGTGGTGATGCTGTTCCAATATTTACTTTGCCTTGAGACACCTTGAATCGAGCTGTGGAACTTCAACTGCAAAAATGAAAAAGTGAAAATGGTGGAACTTGTTAGAGGAATTACAGGTCGTGTTTCAAGTCTTGGTTAGCTTGCATTGATGCTAGGGAATGTGTGTGAACTGGTTTGGGCAAGAAAGCTTGAGAGGAATGAAAGATGGCACTCAAACTGCAGGCCTGACCCTGTTCTTGCAGTTTGAAGGTGATTCTGGGATTGGGAGTGTATGAGGGATGTTAGGGTCGTGTACTAGCTTAGTTGGGATGTCATGGATGTGTTTTACAAGTTTGCTTAAGTTCTTGTAAGCTGATATGAGAGTTGTCTTACAAAATGCAATGTTACTTACACTTTAAGCAACAAATGCCCAAGTTGTGTTCTAGGTCAGTAGAGCCCCCCTAATGTGCTGCATAATCTCTCCTTGATCAGAGTGTTTTGCTCATAATCTTGTGCCAATTAGATCTCATCTGTACTTGTGGATTTGCATCATGACATAAAGTGAAACTTTTGCAAAAATGGATATAATGCTTTTTCCAATTTGGGATTAATCCTTTAGGCAATGCTTGAACTCATGGAACAAGGTCTTAGCACAATGAACATGCATTAAATTATTGAGTGTTGGATGGTTTAAGGACCTGTAATCAAGGGGCATGCTGGTTTGAGAAGTTTGCACAAATTATGAACATGGAAAATAGCCAATTCAAAAGTGAGTTTTTGCCATATTGTGAAATTCGATTCTCTCAAGTTATGAGGTTGTTTCAGAAGTTCTTGGACATTTTGGAAAGCTTGGAATATGTACTACAATCCATCTTTGAAATGCAAATTGAAATTCCAAGTGGAAGTGTATGGAAAATAGCCTTGAAGTTGGGTAGAAAACCTTGTCAAAATAGGTTAAAATTTCACTAAGTTAAGAATGGTTTAGTGCCCTTATTCAAAAATTTGTAACTTGAGATACAAGCCTCATTTGGGAAAACTTTGTGAATCAAAGTTGTATATTATGCAACAAGCTACAACTTTCATGTTTTGACTTTTGTTTGAATCCAAATAGATCTTGGTGAGAAAGTGGGGCAAAGTTGGGAAAAAATTAGGGTTTTTCATAACTTAGAAAAATTCTAAGTTATGAAAAATTCTCATTTCTAACCCTAATTTGCATTTTTTGATTTCTTGGTGAACAAGTTTCATGATTTGGCATGTTTTGATGAAAAATGAATCTTGACTCTTGATTTTGACCAAAAAGTCAAAGTTTGACTTTTCAGTATACAGTCAAAATTGATCAATTGACTAGGAAATTCAACTGTCAATCTTGTGTACTTAGGATCTTTTGAACTTGTTGAGCATGTCAAGATAATTCCATGGGGTCCTTGAGTCCATATGTGAGCTTGGTTGGCCATTGGCTAGGTCAAACAGTCAAAAATTACCTTTGTACAGTCAAAACCCTAAAAATGACCGTTTTGCCCTTTTGGTGATCTGATCAAATTTCTTGTGGAATTGTGATCCAAACTTGATCAAATGGTCCATGTGAGTTCATAATGTTGATGTGGGTCAATTTTCATGAGATTTGACTGTCAATTTGCCACAGTTGACTTTTTCCCCAATACAGTTGATTTCTAGGTCAACTGTCCAATTGACTGGGCAAAACTTGAAATCAAGACTTGAAACTTGATATGGATAAACTTGGGAGTCCAATATGAAGCAAGAAAGTCATCTTAGGAATTTTAGGTCAAAACATCTTTGTGCAAACACAAACCCTAATTTGGGTCCACAGTGCAAGGAGAAGTCTTGAGCAGATGAAACCCTAACTGGATCTTGATCTTCAAAGGCTTTGTGATGAGAAATCAATGAGAAAGGGAGGGCAAATTTTGGGGTACAACACTCACCCATGACATGTAGAGATAAAATTAATCGAAGTAACACACTTGTACATGCCACTCTTAGGGTACACCTCACTTGGTTGCCTCGAACGTGGTCATTGAGTATAGGAAGTTTTAGAGGTCGCCCTCTTGTCCCAAGATCATAAGTTGCCTAGAAACAGTTGACTTGACAAAAATGATCTAAGACATTAGGGTTACCACTAAGGCGTCCTAACATTGCTTTAGTGACCACACGTCCCTTAACCGAATTGACTCGAAAACTCCAACAACGATGCTACCTACTCCTCAATAGTGGAATAGCATTGTCTAAAGGACATTAGCACAGTTTAATTCCTTTTTCGAGTAGGTAGATGGTTCTTAAGTACTTGCTCCTTTTAAAACAAAACAAAACTTTTCGCACTTACACTCTCTTCAAAATAAAATCTCTTTTCAAACCCACAAACACAAAAAAAAAAGCAAACTTTTGAAAACACAATGAGCAAGTACCTAAGAGCCCGTGGATAACCACGGATAGAAAGGGTGCTAACACATTCCCTTTCTATAATCTACCTCCCGAACCCGAGAAATATCTCAAAAAGGAATTTTTCTATGCTTTTGTCCTTTCCTTGTTGGATAAAATAAAAGACGGCGGCAACTCTTGCTTACCGCGACATTTTGCGAAAACAAACGCAAACGCGAACCAGCATTCCAAAACAGTCAGTTCTCATTCCCACCGATCACAGATTGGTTTGTCAAAATCAATCAAGCCACGAAGAATAGAGTAAAATTCATGGATGACACCACTTTAGCGACCAATGATGTGGGTGATGTTTTGATCTTGAAGAAGGATGGGAGTCATTCCTTGATCAAATATATATTATATATTCCTAGAATTCAATGTAATCTCTTGAGAATTAGCCAATTGCTTTAGAAGAATTACATAATTCGCATGGAAAAAAAGATTTTGCACGTTTTAGACCGAAACTGAGTCTTAATTCTTAGAGCATCCATGGCTTCAAATCGTACTTTCATGATAGAGTTGAAAGTAATGGAGAATAATTTTCTTGCTACAACAGTAAGTCGTAATGAGTGGTTGTGGCATCATCGTCTTGGACATCTCAATTTTCGAGACCTTGACGCGTTACAAAGGAATGGTATGGTGACCAGGCTGCCCAAGATCAATATTCCATCAAATATTTATGAAGAGTGTGTTCAAGGGAAGTGTTGTACCCAAAAATTTCTCCTCCCATTTTCTTCAAGGCATTCTTCTAAGATTCTCAAGAGTTGATCAAACAAACTCACCTCTTATGCATTGAATCCATAACTAGGGTTTCATCTTATACAAGGGAGATTGGGTTAAAAATGTCTCAAATTACTTTCATGGTTCATCATATGTCTTCAATAATGCTTATGTCAAGTTTCAATTCTTGCATCACATGTTTGCTCAGTCAATGGCTCAGATGATTGAAAATCAATTGTATTGGGTAAAAAGACAACAGTGGTTAATATACAGTCAAACTTCAATATTTTTTGTCAACATAAACATGTTGATGTGATATTCATCATTTGATCAAGGGTTGACCATTATTCCTCAAGGAAAGCCCTCAAATCATCAAAGGTCAAAAACTGCCAAAATTAGGGTTTTGGCTAAGGATGACTAATCATTAACTTTTGGCCTAATGCACGACCTAATGGTTTAAAGCATGATTTCAAGAGCTCAAATACAACATATTGACCTAATTACATGTCTCAAAACATTTCCAAAGATTCAAGTTATTGATAGTTGTAAATTTGAATCAATTGATGAAAAGTCAACAGTCACTCAAAAGTCAAAGTTTAACTTTTTGGTCAATATTGGAATTCAAAAATCAAGAATCATCAAAATATTCAAAACTATCAAACTTGATCATCAAGAATCAATAAAGTCAACAAAAGTCAAAAGTCAAGATTTTCAAACACTTAGAAAAAATTCAAGTATTTTGTACCTAAAAACCCTAACTTCACAAGCAAGTTTCCTCAAGATACAAGCTGATTCAAGGAAAACTTTCAACATGAAACTTGTAGGGATTGATGAATTCTAAAAATTTGTTAATGTGGTATGGTCCTCAAAAATTTCTTAAGTTAAGAGATATAATCCCATAAAGTTAAGATGTTTTTTATCCAACACTTATAAATTTTTTTACAAGTTTTGATCAGTTTTTTGTCCCAACTTCATGGCCATATTTCACCAAGATCCCAATTGATTTATCCAAAACTCACAACATGAAAGTTGTAGACAATATTTCAAGCTTTCTAAAATGTCAAAGAACATAATTTTATCATACTTGAGCTAGAATTTTCAAAGACATGAAGTTGGACATCCATTCTTGAAATATAAGTCATTCTTGTGAAAACCTAATGATCAAATCTTCAAGCCATGCTGCATAATCCAACTTTTCAGGCCTCTAAACCTCCAAATTTTTCTATAATCAGAATATTACACAAGATTTTGAGTTATGACCCAAGTGATTAAAGATTTGTCAAAGCTTACTTGCCATTTAAGGGAGAAAGATCACATTGCCATTTTGATAAAGTGACTTTATACACAATGTCAACTGTCCTTGAGCCTATACATTGTTGCTTATGACTTCAAAACATCTCATCACCAAGAAGAAATCATCTACAGCCTATCAACCATCCTACATTGCCTTGGAACAATGTTTCTTCAAAGTTACTTCAAATCTAAGCAACCAGACTGATCTTACCGGTTGATCAGAACCTGAGAAGTGGCCGGAAGATGGTCTGTAGTCGGACTGTGAAGTCGAGGAGAAAAGGAGGTTGTACTTTCAAGTCACTCTAACAATCAAGTAAGAGCGGGAATAAGGAGGTACAAGCAGAGTATAAGGTGGTGAATAATGAATATTCGATACCTGGCCCTCACAGGTGTGAGAGTATATATAATGACAATGGCGCGTAGCCATTGGTTCCTAATTTTACGTCTGGATATGTAGGTCTGTAAAATCAGGTAACTGCCAAGACTTGGTCAAACCGAGCAGATGTGCTCGTAACTAGCCGTTGGTCCCAAGGAGGGGTTAGTTACGCGCATCTCTCTGGTCGGTTCCTGGTGGCCTGCATGATATTGATGTCGGGCAGGCTGAGAGGATGCTCGTCGATCATCCTGGGTCAGTGCTAGTTCAAGAGGGAAAACTCCTTACATTACCCGATAGGTAGCAGGCAACCCGGGTCATGGTCGTTCGGACCGTACCAAAGGAAATGTCTTAGACTAGGCCCATTCTAGCTGTTGGACCAGTCCAGAATAATATCCCCATAAGTCATTGCTTATGGGTGCAGGAGTGATGACTTTAACATCTGTTTGTGGGACGGGGTGTGCCTTACGAGAAAATGAGTGTTTCCTATTACGCCTTGCTTGCAGGGAGAGGAGGAGTTGGTCGTTAGGACCTTTGAATTTGGAGAGGTAGTGTGTTTTAGGAAGCGTGCTAGCGGAGCGGTGCAATGATGACCTAGGGCTAGGGTGTATTGATGACGACCCTAGGGTTCCCAAGGCGCGTGTCTTGTACTCGTGGATTGTTTCAGCTATAAATACGAGAGGAATAAGGTGTTTAGTATTTTTAGTCTTCTCTTTCAACTGCTCATATTAGCTCGACTATTGGCCACCTTTGTTCGTTGACTTTTTCTGTTCCCAGCTGCTTACTTCCATCCTTTCTTCTTCTACTAATTGGTGAGTTTCCAATCTTCCATTGTTGTTTGCTTTCGCATTTTCGCTTTTTATTTTATAGAGATGCATGCGGTTAGGATTTAGGGCTCTGTTTGTGAGGATGTCGTCGGAGAGTGCTGACGGTGGACGGTGTTTATGTAGTTTAGAGCCTCCGTGGAGTCTCCTCGGGGACCTCGTGGTGTGTCGTAGATGACTCATTAGGGCTTAGGGTATTTTCTGCAACTCTTATCCGTTATACCCTCGGTGAGGGTTCTGGTCGGGGATATGAGCCTCGTTTCCCAGTGCCCTTTCGCTTGTTTACTGGTGGAAGGGTGGTTCTCGCATTGATGTAGAGCTCATCTTTTTCCTCTACTTTTCAGGTGCTATGGTTGACAATGCTCGGGTCGATGTTTCGTGCAAATCTACACAGTGTCCTGGGAGT
Organism: Vicia faba; assembly: GCA_948472305.1. Classification (NCBI taxonomy): domain Eukaryota; kingdom Viridiplantae; phylum Streptophyta; class Magnoliopsida; order Fabales; family Fabaceae; genus Vicia; species Vicia faba. The sequence continues at coordinate 302,432 of CATIWC010000914.1, read as the reverse complement.
TCCTCAGACGAGACAAGTAGTTCATCCTGGAAATTTTCGGGGATGTGCATAATTAAATGGACCAACAAATGGGGGCAGGCGCCATGGAGATGACTTCCATTGACCAGGGTTGCCTGTTTCCTCCTGGGGACGAGGAGGATCCTCAGGATTGGGTCGCGAACGATCCCTGAGACTGGCCGTCATATTTTTACGAGCACCGGAAGGATGTCTTTGCGGACGTATACACTCATGAGGAGGGGCCCCAAGAGGAATGGTCGTTATACATCCATGGGAAGGACAGCATAATCTGCTCGAAATACGATTGGAGGTGGATTCCAATGTATGACATCGTATTTCGAGAGATGGGTTTTCGCCTCCCCTTTTCCGAATTCGAGGTGGCTGTTTTCAGGCGTTTGTGTGTGGCTCCCTTCCAACTGCATCCGAACAACATCACATTCGTGCGAGCATTTAAAATAGTTTGCGACCATCTGAAGATAGGGGCCACTATTCCATTGTTCTTCTACTGCTTCCACCTTCAGAGGAGCAAGGTCGATGGAAAGTGGGGATGGGTTTCCCTGAAGCAAGGCAATGGGAAGTTATTTAAAGTCTATCTGGAATCCACCTGTCACTTTAAGGACAAATATATCTTGGTGCATCCCTCCTCGACTAAGGCGATGTTGAACGTCTTTAGGACTGAGCCTGTGCAAAACGAGGATGGAACTCCCCATCTAAACGAGCTAGGAGAGCCCACTGCGAAGCTGATTTATAAGTTCCTGTTCCAATGGACGAGGAAGAATTTTGGCAGGGAATTAGGCTCCTACGTTTTGAGAGAGGGAGAGCTCAGAGACGAGGATATGGAGAGTTTCTCTACCCTGACCCCGTTTGTGGCTCGAATCCCTCGGGTCCAGGGAGTTGGCTGGGGAGGCAGGCCTGTGTCGGACAAGAACGGGGAGCCCGTATACGAGTTGGGCCTCATAAACGTCAAGGAGCTCCTCATAAGCGATGAACCTATTAAATACTTGGGTATATATGTTTCTAATAGTAGTAAGTGGTCGTTGTTTGTTTGACTCCTCGTTTTACTGACTGTTTCTTTTTGTTTGTTTTAAAGAGAGCATGAATCCTGCTCAAGAGCACTTGGCTATTACTCTTGTTGCCAGAGCGAGGAGGGCCCTGAAGGATGCACAGACTAGTTCGGGACCACCTCTTGCCTTGGGTTCGAGCGACTAATCTTCAGTCCAGGCTACAATCGCTCTTTCCTCTACAGTTGTTTCCTTGAAGGAGAAGAGGCCGCAAGCCGAGGGGAGTGTTGACCTGACCGGTGAAAAAGGGAAAGGAAAGTACAACTTGCCTCCCTGCTGGCTGGAGAAGTCTTTTTTCGAGGGCACGAATCTTCTTCTTCCCCGGGCCGAATCTCTCTATCTCGATGGAATGGGCCACCTGGAGAAGAGGGTGATGCTGGCGCAAGATGATGGCAGCCTGATGCGGATGTTGGAGATGGTGGTTGCTTAAACCGAGGGGAGTTCCTCTCAGGAGACAGGGATGAAGAACCTTCGGGCCAAGCTGGCTACGAGCGAGAAGGCCTTGGTTGAGAAAGATAAATCCCTGAAGCAACTTGAGGAGGAGTCGGGTAAGCTCTCCAAAGAACGCATGGTTCTTTTGTTCGAGAAAAGGACCTTTAGGGAAAGGTGGCGGTCCTGACTACCGAGGTTACGCCCGCTGAAGATGATCCGGAGGATACTAAGGATCTAAAGACTTGGGCCGAGTTGGTTGCTCGTTTTTAGTTGGCTGTGGACAACGCTCAGGCTGCTTCTGAGGGGAGCTTTGAAAATGTTGTAAAGTAGCTGCGTGTGTTGAACCTCGGTGTCGAGTTCAACACCTCGGGAATGGGGGTCCATTAATGTTTAGCTTCCGGTCATATTCTGGTCCCTGATTACCTCAAGGATATTGTCGCCCAGCCGACCGGAGGTCCCGCCCAACTGTCGCCCATTGTTGAAAGGGAAGCGGAAGGATGATTATTATGTTAATTTTGGCCTCCGCACCGTATTTGTTGTATTTGTTTTTCCGGGCTATCGCCTGTTTATGTATTATTCGTACATTATCGGCCCAAGTGGTCGTTTTATTTAATTTTCGGCCAATGGTCGTTTGCTTTGAATATTTAACTTGTGTTTTTTACATGTTTGTTGACAAACTAGCCCGTTTAGAATGTTTTATATTTTGCTAAGAGTTTATAGCACATATGTGCTCATTTTATATGTTCGTCAGTGTGGGGAAACTGATCAAACGGCCAGGGTGAATACCGGGTGAGGGTCGGAACTCAGGTCTCGTTTCGAGGGACCCAAGTTTGGCAACATGAACCTCCCGTCACGAGTCGGGTGTTCTACCTTCGTGGAACAAGGACTATGGAGCTCAATTTAGTTATCCATGTCGGGCTGAAGGTGCGCTCGTCAATAGGGTGCAGCCTTTCCCCTTCTGATTATTTTGGGTACTTACATATTATATAATTGTTGTTTTAGAGCTGTATAATCTCTCACTTCCACTGTATTCATGGTTTCGAATCAGATCCGCTTTATACTGACGACATGCCTAAGGTTGCAAAGTATGTCCTCCATAGAGGGAATCACTCAGTGCCGCCTTAACAAGTATATCTTGATCATACTAATCATGATGACATCAAATGGACTCCGTTTTAGGATTACATGGATATTGTCCCATTTGATCATATCCCATTATACTCGGGGTAGCTAGCTTGGGCGTCGAATCTTTTGGTCATGTATCCTCCAGAATGGTGTATCTGGTAGCCTTGCCCCTTTTGATTATTTTGGGTGATATGCTTATGCCTAGGCATGCATGCAGGTCGGGCCTGGGTGAGTTTGTTTTTGTCGACCAAACTCGCCGACTGATTAGTGTTTTTAACTGTAATATTGTTTTAGCTTGTCAGTGTTCCATGATCGAACGAGTTGTTCCCCTTGTAAGTTTTCCAAGTAATACGCTCCAGTCTCCATTTTTGTGTAGACGCTATAAGGGCCTTCCCAGTTTGCTGCGATCTTGCCTTCGTGAGATTCTTTGCGATTTCTCTTTAAGACAAGGTTGTCGACCTAGAATTCTCGTTGTATGACCTTAGCATCGTAGCGTATGACTATTTTTTGTTTGAGTGAGGCCTCTCGTAGGGCCGCTCCTATTCTGATTTCTTCCACTAGATCCAACTCTTCACGGAGGGCGACAGCGTTCATCTCCTCGTCGGGAGGTGCCTCAGTTCGCCTGGAAGGTTCCTCGATCTCCACGGGAATGACAGCCTTCGTCCTATGAGCTAGTCGGAAGGGAGTCTTCCCAGTGGATGAATATGCAGTCGTTCGGTATCCCCATAGTACATTGTGTAACTCCTTGGCCCACCTTTTCTTGGTTTCGTCTAACCTTCGCTTGAGACCTATGAGTACTACTCTGTTTGCAGACTCGGCTTGGCCGTTTATCTGGGGGTGTTCGACAGAGGCGAAGTGTTAGGTGGTGCCCAGTTTGGTGAAGAATTCCTGAAAGGTGTGGTCTGTGAACTGGGTCCCGTTGTCAGTGACTATCGCTTGTGGGATGCCAAACCGAGCGAGGATATTTCTTTTATAGAAGCGAAAGACGTTCTGGGTGGTGATTTTGGCCAAAGCTTCAGCTTCTATCCACTTGGTGAAGTAGTCGACCACTACAATTAGGTATTTATTCTGATTGGTTCCGACCACGAACAAACTGAGGAGATCCATCCCCCACCAAGCAAAGGGCCAAGGAGAGGAGATGGACTTTGTAACACCCTAATTAATACGTAAAGATTAAAATCAGAGAAATAAAATTGCACGGAAGGGATGCCACAACACAAAACACATTCCAAATTATTTTTAAAGAAAAACGGACAGGGTATGTTTGAAGGTATAAGTATTCCAACACAGAACAAACATACAATAAATATTTACTTCATTCTCTCGTGCAAACGCAACGGAGTTTCACAATTTCACCTCATCTCCATTATGGAGGAATCAAAACATAATCCAAGGCATCAAGCCATCATAAATCACATGAGCATATGTTATCAAGTCTCTCATATACAAAACATCATATACACGAATAAGGATTATATACATCATAATCCAAATACAAAATAATCGAGTTCGACACTAAATAAACCCCCCAAGTGTTACTACCAGAGCATCGACTCGACCCTAATCAAAATAAAACAGATTGCAATCCAATGCATCCGTTAGCTAGCGCCTCGCGCTACCGTCCTCGGTACCTACACAATGCCATCAAAAGCATTGGCCAACAAAAGGGGTAAGAATTCCAATAATCATATAACATGTAATTTTAAGTAAATGAAATGGCAATAAGTAACGCATTACATAATGATCATGTTCATTTTATCACTCGTAGTATCCTTACTCAAGGAACCCATTTCCAACACATTAACCATGTAAACCGATTATCCGAAATACTCACATCCTTAGCATATAACCATAATTCAAACAACAACAATATTGGCACCTAATCAAACACATCAACACACATACATATCATGCACAATTATACATGTGACTCACAACACGACCCAACGTATGCAAATGCGGTACCGACTCGTGGACCCAAGTTCCACCACCTGTATTTCCCTTCCGGATCAAGGTCACTACGTCTTTTCCCACAATAGGGTCACCGTCTAGATATTGTGGACCCAATGTTCCACCACCTGTATTTCCCTTCCGGATCAAGGTCACTACGTCTTTTCCCACAATAGGGTCACCGTCTAGATATTGTGGACCCAATGTTCCACCATCTGTATTTCCCTTCCGGATCAAGGTCACTACGTCTTTTCCCACAATAGGGTCACCGTCTATAAAATCGTGTGAACCCACAGTTTCACCGTCTCTGTTTCAAGACCAACCATGCCATGCAATGTACAATATAACCAATGCATGCAATTAAGACTCACAATAATCTTAACATACACATGCCACCAAATCCAACCAATGGAACATCAACTATTGTACATGCATGCATACATATGATTTAACAATCTCAACATCAAGTAGAATGTATACAAACAAGTTACTTACTCAACCAAACAAAAACCATCAACGATCAAATAATTCCAAATCGGAAAATCGAAACACAATCGCGTTCCAAAGAAAGTGCGAAAATCAGAAATTTGGGGACTACAGAGCTTCAACACGGGCACCCGTGTGCTGCAACACGGCCCGTGTTGAGAGGCCATCAGAACGTGCCAAAGGAAATGCCAAGTCAGAGCTTCAACACGGGCACCCGTGTGCTGCAACACGGCCCGTGTTGTGAAGCCTGCGTGAAAATCTCATTCTTTTGAGTTTTTATCATTCCACTACCATGGTTTTCTTTCCCATTTCAATACTCTTAATTTCTACAAGCTAGCACCTAATACACCCACAAACCATACTCCTAATCCAACTTCTCTACACCATTCTAACAATCAACCAACAAAACCCTATAAAATCAACTATCCATTTTACCCCCAAATCCAAAATATATTTACCAAAACCTAACAATATGAGATGGAGAATCAAACCCCTTACCTTGGTATGGGTTATCTTGAAACAAGAAGATGAAGATGTTGCAACTTCACCCTAGCTCCTTTCTTCTCTTCTCCTCTTTCCTTTTCTTCTTCTTCTTTCTCTTCTTTTCCATACTCTTACCAACTCTTCTTCCTATTTTATAAAACCCTCCTTCTACTACTAACTTTCCTCCCTCTATCTTTCTAAAATTATACTTTGGCCCCAACAATTATTTAACTCTAATTATAATATATAACCCTATTAAACAATATTACACTAAATAATATTCATTCTATATAAACCTAATCATGCCAATTAATCAAACAAAGTCAAATATTACTACACACCAAATTAATATTATTCAAAATAATATTCCGACACAATAAATATTTTTATTTCATATTACCCAATTAATATTTTAATCGATATCAATTGAATATATTTCTCAAAATAGATATAATTTAATAATTTTGGAAAATAATTAATGAAATAACATTTAGATAAAAAGGGCGTGTTACAACTCTCCCCCACTTAAAAGATTTTCGGCCTCGAAAATTACCTCTAAACGAACAATTCGGGATAGGAATCCCGCATCCGACTTTCAAGCTCCCATGTCACATTACCATTCGCCGAACCTCCCCATGCAACTTTAACCAAAGCAATCTCTCTTCCACTTAGTCGTTTCACCTTCCTATCTTCAATCCTCACCGGTAAAACCTCAACCGTCAAATTGTCTCTTACTTCCAAATCATCTGCTTGAATAACATGAGACGGATCCGCAATATACTTTCGTAATTGCGATACGTGAAACACATCATGCAAATTTGAAAGTGATGGCGACAATGCAATCCGATAAGCCATACTTCCAATCCGCTCTGAAATCTGATAAGGACCAATAAACCGAGGTGTTAACTTCCGCGATTTAAGCGCCCTTCCAACACCCGTAGTTGGATTCACCTTCAAAAACACATGTTCATCCTTCTTGAACTCAAGAGGTTTCCTCCTCTTGTCAAAGTAACTCTTTTGGCGATTCTGAGACACTTTCATCTTCTCTCTTATCAATCTGATCTTATCCGTGGTCTCTTGAACCAATTCCGGACCAACTATAGCACTTTCTCCCGTCTCGTACCAACACAAAGGTGTCCTACACCGTCTTCCATACAATGCCTCGAAGGGAGCCATGCCAATGCTAGAATGAAAACTATTATTATAAGTAAACTCAATCAAAGGCAAATGACTCTCCCATGAACCTCCTTGATCCAAGACACAAGCACACAACAAATCCTCAAGTGACTGAATTGTTCTCTCCGTTTGACCATCCGTCTGAGGATGATAAGCGGAACTCAGTCTCAGCTTAGTACCCAAGGCTCTTTGTAAACCTTCCCAAAATCTCGAAGTGAAACACAGATCTCTATCTGAAACAATACATGTAGGAATACCATGTAAACAAACAATCCGCTCCACATACAACTTAGCAAGCTTCTCCATAGCGTAATCCATCCTAATCGGAATAAAGTGTGCAGATTTAGTCAATCTATCCACTATGACCCAAATAGCCTCATGGTTACTCGGAGTCCTCGGCAAACCAGAAACAAAATCCATCGAGATACTATCCCACTTCCACTCAGGAATAGACAACAGTTGCAACAAACCCGAAGGCTTCTGGTGTTCAATCTTAGACTTTTGGCAAACCAAACAAGAATATACAAACTCAGCAATTTCCTTTTTCATACTTGGCCACCAAAACAACTTCCTTAAGTCTTGGTACATTTTTGTAGCACCCGGATGAATACTCAATCCGCTTCGGTGTCCTTCCTCAAGAATCCTCTTTTTCACATCCCCCACATCGGGAACGCAAACTCTATCATGACATCTTAAAATTCCATTCTCATCAATTCTGAACCCTCTACCTTGACCTTGATTCACCAAAGTAAACTTGTCAACCAAAACTAAATCTGACTTTTGCCCATCCCTAATCTCTTCCAAGACACCACTAGTAAGCTTCATCATACCAAGCTTCACGCCAAAATAAGTCTCTTCACACACCAAACTCAAATCTCGAAATTGCTCCAACAATTCCCATTCTTTAACCATTAACATAGACATGTGTAAAGACTTCCTGCTCAGAGCATCTGCAACCACGTTTGCCTTACCAGGATGGTAATTCAAACTAAAGTCATAATCTTTAAGGAACTCTAGCCACCTTCTTTGCCTCATATTCAACTCTTTTTGATCAAACAGATATTTCAAACTCTTATGATCGCTAAAGACGTCGAATCTCGACCCAAACAAGTAATGCCTCCAAATCTTTAACACAAAAACCACCGCTGCCAACTCCAGGTCATGAGTCGGATAATTCCTCTCATGCACCTTGAGTTGCCTCGAAGCATACGCCACAACCTTCCCATTTTGCATTAACACACCTTCTAAACCCATCAAAGAAGCATCACAATAGACCGTAAACGGTTCAGATGGTTTAGGCAAAACCAAAACCGGCGCAGTTGTCAACCTTCTTTTCAACTCTTGGAAACTATCTTCACACTGCGGAGTCCATACGAACGCTTGACTCTTCCTAGTCAATTGTGTCAACGGTAAAGCTAGCTTGGAAAAGCCTTCAATGAACTTACAGTAATAACCCGCTAAACCAAGAAAGCTTCGAATCTCAAAAACTAATTTTGGAGATTCCCATTCTGACACGGCTTCTATCTTCGAAGGATCCACAGCAATACCTCCACGAGATATTACGTGGCCAAGGAAACTCACTTGTTCCAACCAGAATTCACACTTCGAAAGTTTAGCAAACAAATGATTTTCCTTCAGAATTGACAAAACAATTCTCAAGTGTTTGGCATGCTCTGCTTCACTCTTGGAATAAATCAGAATGTCATCGATGAACACCACCACAAACTTATCCAGAAACTCATGAAAGATTCTGTTCATATACTCCATGAACACACCAGGTGCATTCGTAACACCAAAAGGCATTACCGAATACTCATAGTGTCCATAACGAGTTCTGAATGCAGTTTTCTGAATATCACCCGCTTTCACGCGAATCTGATGATAGCCTGATCTCAAGTCAATCTTGCTAAACACACACACACCCACCAGCTGATCCATTAAATCATCAATCCTTGGCAAAGGATACTTGTTCTTAATGGTCACTTTGTTTAGCTGCCTATAATCCACACAAAGTCTCATTGTTCCTTCTTTCTTCTTCACAAGTAAAACTGGAGCACCCCACGGGCTCACACTAGGACGAATAAACCTTTTGTCAAGCAACTCCTCCAGCTGATTCTTCAGTTCCACTAGTTCCGACTGTGACATCCTATAAGGAGCCATCGAAACAGGACTAGTACCAGGAATTAAGTCGATGGAAAACTCTACCTCGCGCTCAGGAGGTAAATCCGTAATCTCTTCAGGAAACACTTCAGGAAATTCGCATACCACCGGATAATCCTTTCTTACTCTACCATCTTCCAAAACCATACTCGCCATAAGCATAAACAACCCATCTATATTCTTCACGCTCTTCTCAACTTGCTGTGTAGACAAGAAAACCACACCATCTTTCTCGGACTCGAGAAAAAGAACAGCCTTAGCAAAACAGTTGATATAGACATGGTTGGCTTTCAACCAGTCCATACCCAGAATCACATCTATCTGATGCAAGGGAAGACACACGAGATCAACTTCGAAATCTCTCCCGCACATGCGCAAAGGACACTTCAAACAAACAACTGAAGTAGAAACTGAACCCATCGCAGGTGTATCTACCTCCATACTTCGATCCAAAGTAGACAAGACAAGGCCCAATCTCTTGGCACAATCTAAAGCAACAAACGAATGCGTCGCACCCGTATCAATAATAGCAACCAAAGACACATTAGAGATAAAGCATGTACCTCTGATTAGACGTTCCTCAGCAGAAGTCTCTGCTCCAGATAAAGCGAATACTTTTCTAACTTCTTTCTTTGGCTTTGGGCATTTGGTACTTATGTGGCCTTGCTCACCACAATTAAAGCAAGTTACACCCATACCAACTCTACAATCCACCGCTTTGTGACCCACCCTGTCACACTTGAAACACTTAACTATCCCCTGGCGACATTCCATAGCACGATGTCCCTCTTTACCACATTTAAAACATTTGATTGGAGTAGTCACTCCCCCACTCAGACTCTTCCCACTACTTATTGGTCTCTTTCCTCTTCCATCATAAGGCTTAGGACGCATCTGCCCCTTACCTCCTTTCTCACTCAAGCTCTTGTAATAAGCAGTGCTATCCCGACTGTCTTCGTCGTAGATACGACTCTTATTAACCAACTCAGAGAATCTTGTAATCTGCTGATACCCAATCGCCTTCTTTATGTCCGGCCTCAAGCCATTAACAAACTTAAGGCACTTCGACCTCTCAGTATTAACAGTGTTGTATTGAGGACAGTATTTGATCAAATCTTGAAATTTAGCCGCATAGTTAGCTACCGAACCACTACCTTGTTTCAATTCCAGGAATTCAACTTCCTTTTTACCGCGAACATCCTCCGGAAAATAATTCTCCAAGAATGCATCTCTGAAAATTTCCCAAGTCACCACAACCTGCTCCTCCTCATACCTCTGACTAGCGTTGATCCACCAGTCTTCGGCCTTTTTAATCAGCATGTGTGTTTCGAATTGCACTTTCTGAGCGTCGGTGCAATTCATCACACGAAAGATTTTCTCAATTGCTTTCAACCATTCTTGAGCCTCCACCGGAGCATGCTCTCCCTTGAAAGTAGGCGGGTTGTTCTTTTGGAATTTCCCAAGAGCACGGAAAGCATCTTCAGTACCATCATGTGGTGCTCGAGTCGTTTGCGGCATCTGATTTATTGACCCCGCAAGCAACCTCAATGTCTCAGCTAAAGCATCATCATTCCTTCTACCAGCCATCTTCTGAACAACACAGGGCATTGATCGCGTTAGCCACACAATCAAATACAAGGGATTAACAAAATAAGACCTGACAACCGACCGACTATGCTCTGATACCACTATTGTAACACCCCAATTAATACGTAAAGATTAAAATCAGAGAAATAAAATTGCACGGAAGGGATGCCACAACACAAAACACATTCCAAATTATTTTTAAAGAAAAACGGACAGGGTATGTTTGAAGGTATAAGTATTCCAACACAGAACAAACATACAATAAATATTTACTTCATTCTCTCGTGCAAACGCAACGGAGTTTCACAATTTCACCTCATCTCCATTATGGAGGAATCAAAACATAATCCAAGGCATCAAGCCATCATAAATCACATGAGCATATGTTATCAAGTCTCTCATATACAAAACATCATATACACGAATAAGGATTATATACATCATAATCCAAATACAAAATAATCGAGTTCGACACTAAATAAACCCCCCAAGTGTTACTACCAGAGCATCGACTCGACCCTAATCAAAATAAAACAGATTGCAATCCAATGCATCCGTTAGCTAGCGCCTCGTGCTACCGTCCTCGGTACCTACACAATGCCATCAAAAGCATTGGCCAACAAAAGGGGTAAGAATTCCAATAATCATATAACATGTAATTTTAAGTAAATGAAATGGCAATAAGTAACGCATTACATAATGATCATGTTCATTTTATCACTCGTAGTATCCTTACTCAAGGAACCCATTTCCAACACATTAACCATGTAAACCGATTATTCGAAATACTCACATCCTTAGCATATAACCATAATTCAAACAACAACAATATTGGCACCTAATCAAACACATCAACACACATACATATCATGCACAATTATACATGTGACTCACAACACGACCCAACGTATGCAAATGCGGTACCGACTCGTGGACCCAAGTTCCACCACCTGTATTTCCCTTCCGGATCAAGGTCACTACGTCTTTTCCCATAATAGGGTCACCGTCTAGATATTGTGGACCCAATGTTCCACCACCTGTATTTCCCTTCCGGATCAAGGTCACTACGTCTTTTCCCACAATAGGGTCACCGTCTAGATATTGTGGACCCAATGTTCCACCATCTGTATTTCCCTTCCGGATCAAGGTCACTACGTCTTTTCCCACAATAGGGTCACCGTCTATAAAATCGTATGAACCCACAGTTTCACCGTCTCTGTTTCAAGACCAACCATGCCATGCAATGTACAATATAACCAATGCATGCAATTAAGACTCACAATAATCTTAACATACACATGCCACCAAATCCAACCAATGGAACATCAAATATTGTACATGCATGCATACATATGATTTAACAATCTCAACATCAAGTAGAATGTATACAAACAAGTTACTTACTCAACCAAACAAAAACCATCAACTATCAAATAATTCCAAATCGGAAAATCGAAACACAATCGCGTTCCAAAGAAAGTGCGAAAATCAGAAATTTGGGGACTACAGAGCTTCAACACGGGCACCCGTGTGCTGCAACACGGCCCGTGTTGAGAGGCCATCAGAACGTGCCAAAGGAAATGCCAAGTCAGAGCTTCAACACGGGCACCCGTGTGCTGCAACACGGCCCGTGTTGTGAAGCCTGCGTGAAAATCTCATTCTTTTGAGTTTTTATCATTCCACTACCATGGTTTTCTTTCCCATTTCAATACTCTTAATTTCTACAAGCTAGCACCTAATACACCCACAAACCATACTCCTAATCCAACTTCTCTAAACCATTCTAACAATCAACCAACAAAACCCTATAAAATCAACTATCCATTTTACCCCCAAATCCAAAATATATTTACCAAAACCTAACAATATGAGATGGAGAATCAAACCCCTTACCTTGGTGTGGGTTATCTTGAAACAAGAAGATGAAGATGTTGCAACTTCACCCTAGCTCCTTTCTTCTCTTCTCCTCTTTCCTTTTCTTCTTCTTTTTTCTCTTCTTTTCCCTACTCTTACCAACTCTTCTTCCTATTTTATAAAACCCTCCTTCTACTACTAACTTTCCTCCCTCTATCTTTCTAAAATTATACTTTGGCCCCAACAATTATTTAACTCTAATTATAATATATAACCCTATTAAACAATATTACACTAAATAATATTCATTCTATATAAACCTAATCATGCCAATTAATCAAACAAAGTCAAATATTACTACACACCAAATTAATATTATTCAAAATAATATTCCGACACAATAAATATTTTTATTTCATATTACCCAATTAATATTTTAATCGATATCAATTGAATATATTTCTCAAAATAGATATAATTTAATAATTTTGGAAAATAATTAATGAAATAACATTTAGATAAAAACGGCGTGTTACAACTCTCCCCCACTTAAAAGATTTTCGGCCTCGAAAATTACCTCTAAACGAACAATTCGGGATAGGAATCCCGCATCCGACTTTCAAGCTCCCATGTCACATTACCATTCGCCGAACCGCCCCATGCAACTTTAACCAAAGCAATCTCTCTTCCTCTTAGTCGTTTCACCTTCCTATCTTCAATCCTCACCGGTAAAACCTCAACCGTCAAATTGTCTCTTACTTCCAAATCATCCGCTTGAATAACATGAGACGGATCCGCAATATACTTTCGTAATTGCGATACGTGAAACACATCATGCAAATTTGAAAGTGATGGCGGCAATGCAATCCGATAAGCCATACTTCCAATCCGCTCTGAAATCTGATAAGGACCAATAAACCGAGGTGTTAACTTCCGCGATTTAAGCGCCCTTCCAACACCCGTAGTTGGATTCACCTTCAAAAACACATGTTCATCCTTCTTGAACTCAAGAGGTTTCCTCCTCTTGTCAAAGTAACTCTTTTGGCGATTCTGAGACACTTTCATCTTCTCTCTTATCAATCTGATCTTATCCGTGGTCTCTTGAACCAATTCCGGACCAACTATAGCACTTTCGCCCGTCTCGTACCAACACAAAGGTGTCCTACACCGTCTTCCATACAATGCCTCGAAGGGAGCCATGCCAATGCTAGAATGAAAACTATTATTATAAGTAAACTCAATCAAAGGCAAATGACTCTCCCATGAACCTCCTTGATCCAAGACACAAGCACGCAACAAATCCTCAAGTGACTGAATTGTTCTCTCCGTTTGACCATCCGTTTGAGGATGATAAGCGGAACTCAATCTCAGCTTAGTACCCAAGGCTCTTTGTAAACCTTCCCAAAATCTCGAAGTGAAACGCGGATCTCTATCTGAAACAATACATGTAGGAATACCATGTAAACAAACAATCCGCTCCACATACAACTTAGCAAGCTTCTCCATAGCGTAATCCATCCTAATCGGAATAAAGTGTGCAGATTTAGTCAATCTATCCACTATGACCCAAATAGCCTCATGGTTACTCGGAGTCCTCGGAAAACCAGAAACAAAATCCATCGAGATACTATCCCACTTCCACTCGGGAATAGACAACGGTTGCAACAAACCCGAAGGCTTCTGGTGTTCAATCTTAGACTTTTGGCAAACCAAACAAGAATATACAAACTCAGCAATTTCCTTTTTCATACTTGGCCACCAAAACAACTTCCTTAAGTCTTGGTACATTTTTGTAGCACCCGGATGAATACTCAATCCGCTTCGGTGTCCTTCCTCAAGAATCCTCTTTTTCACATCCCCCACATCGGGAACGCAAACTCTATCATGACATCTTAAAATTCCATTCTCATCAATTCTGAACCCTCTACCTTGACCTTGATTCACCAAAGTAAACTTGTCAACCAAAACTAAATCTGACTTTTTCCCATCCCTAATCTCTTCCAAGACACCACTAGTAAGCTTCATCATACCAAGCTTCACGCCAAAATAAGTCTCTTCACACACCAAACTCAAATCTCGAAATTGCTCTAACAATTCCCATTCTTTAACCATTAACATAGACATGTGTAAAGACTTCCTGCTCAGAGCATCTGCAACCACGTTTGCCTTACCAGGATGGTAATTCAAACTAAAGTCATAATCTTTAAGGAACTCTAGCCACCTTCTTTGCCTCATATTCAACTCTTTTTGATCAAACAGATATTTCAAACTCTTATGATCGCTAAAGACGTCGAATCTCGACCCAAACAAGTAATGCCTCCAAATCTTTAACACAAAAACCACCGCTGCCAACTCCAGGTCATGAGTCGGATAATTCCTCTCATGCACCTTGAGTTGCCTCGAAGCATACGCCACAACCTTCCCATTTTGCATTAACACACCTCCTAAACCCATCAAAGAAGCATCGCAATAGACCGTAAACGGTTCAGATGGTTTAGGCAAAACCAAAACCGGCGCAGTTGTCAACCTTCTTTTCAACTCTTGGAAACTATCTTCACACTGCGGAGTCCATACGAACGCTTGACTCTTCCTAGTCAATTGTGTCAACGGTAAAGCTAGCTTGGAAAAGCCTTCAATGAACTTACGGTAATAACCCGCTAAACCAAGAAAGCTTCGAATCTCAAAAACTGATTTTGGAGATTCCCATTCTGACACGGCTTCTATCTTCGAAGGATCCACAGCAATACCTCCACGAGATATTACGTGGCCAAGGAAACTCACTTGTTCCAACCATAATTCACACTTCGAAAGTTTAGCAAACAAATGATTTTCCTTCAGAATTGACAAAACAATTCTCAAGTGTTTGGCATGCTCTGCTTCACTCTTGGAATAAATCAGAATGTCATCAATGAACACCACCACAAACTTATCCAGAAACTCATGAAAGATTCTGTTCATATACTCCATGAACACACCAGGTGCATTCGTAACACCAAAAGGCATTACCGAATACTCATAGTGTCCATAACGAGTTCTGAATGCAGTTTTCTGAATATCACCCGCTTTCACGCGAATCTGATGATAGCCTGATCTCAAGTCAATCTTGCTAAACACACACGCACCCACCAGCTGATCCATTAAATCATCAATCCTTGGCAAAGGATACTTGTTCTTAATGGTCACTTTGTTTAGCTGCCTATAATCCACACAAAGTCTCATTGTTCCTTCTTTCTTCTTCACAAGTAAAACTGGAGCACCCCACGGGCTCACACTAGGACGAATAAACCTTTTGTCAAGCAACTCCTCCAGCTGATTCTTCAGTTCCACTAGTTCCGACTGTGACATCCTATAAGGAGCCATCGAAACAGGACTAGTACCAGGAATTAAGTCGATGGAAAACTCTACCTCGCGCTCAGGAGGTAAATCCGTAATCTCTTCAGGAAACACTTCAGGAAATTCGCATACCACCGGATAATCCTTTCTTACTCTACCATCTTCCAAAACCATACTCGCCATAAGCATAAACAACCCATCTCCATTCTTCACGCTCTTCTCAACTTGCTGTGTAGACAAGAAAACCACACCATCTTTCTCGGACTCGAGAAAAAGAACAGCCTTAGCAAAACAGTTGATATAGACATGGTTGGCTTTCAACCAGTCCATACCCAGAATCACATCTATCTGATGCAAGGGAAGACACACGAGATCAACTTCGAAATCTCTCCCGCACATGCGCAAAGGACACTTCAAACAAACAACTGAAGTAGAAACTGAACCCATCGCAGGTGTATCTACCTCCATACTTCGATCCAAAGTAGACAAGACAAGGCCCAATCTCTTGGCACAATCTAAAGCAACAAACGAATGCGTCGCACCCGTATCAATAATAGCAACCAAAGACACATTAGAGATAAAGCATGTACCTCTGATTAGACGTTCCTCAGCAGAAGTCTCAGCTCCAGATAAAGCGAATACTTTTCTAACTTCTTTCTTTGGCTTTGGGCATTTGGTACTTATGTGGCCTTGCTCACCACAATTAAAGCAAGTTACACCCATACCAACTCTACAATCCACCGCTTTGTGACCCACCCTGTCACACTTGAAACACTTAACTATCCCCTGGCGACATTCCATAGCACAATGTCCCTCTTTACCACATTTAAAACATTTGATTGGAGTAGTCACTCCCCCACTCAGACTCTTCCCACTACTTATTGGTCTCTTTCCTCTTCCATCATAAGGCTTAGGACGCATCTGCCCCTTACCTCCTTTCTCACTCAAGCTCTTGTAATAAGCAGTGCTATCCCGACTGTCTTCGTCGTAGATACGACTCTTATTAACCAACTCAGAGAATCTTGTAATCTGCTGATACCCAATCGCCTTCTTTATGTCCGGCCTCAAGCCATTAACAAACTTAAGGCACTTCGACCTCTCAGTATTAACAGTGTTGTAGTGAGGACAGTATTTGATCAAATCTTGAAATTTAGCCGCATAGTTAGCTACCGAACCACTACCTTGTTTCAATTCCAGGAATTCAACTTCCTTTTTACCACGAACATCCTCCGGAAAATAATTCTCCAAGAATGCATCTCTGAAAATTTCCCAAGTCACCACAACCTGCTCCTCCTCATACCTCTGACTAGCGTTGATCCACCAGTCTTCGGCCTCTTTAATCAGCATGTGTGTTTCGAATTGCACTTTCTGAGCGTCGGTGCAATTCATCACACGAAAGATTTTCTCAATTGCTTTCAACCATTCTTGAGCCTCCACCGGAGCATGCTCTCCCTTGAAAGTAGGCGGGTTGTTCTTTTGGAATTTCCCAAGAGCACGGAAAGCATCTTCAGTACCATCATGTGGTGCTCGAGTCGTTTGCGGCATCTGATTTATTGACCCCGCAAGCAACCTCAATGCCTCAGCTAAAGCATCATCATTCCTTCTACCAGCCATCTTCTGAACAACACAAGGCATTGATCGCGTTAGCCACACAATGAAATACAAGGGATTAACAAAATAAGACCTGACAACCGACCGACTATGCTCTGATACCACTATTGTAACACCCCAATTAATACGTAAAGATTAAAATCAGAGAAATAAAATTGCACGGAAGGGATGCCACAACACAAAACACATTCCAAATTATTTTTAAAGAAAAACGGACAGGGTATGTTTGAAGGTATAAGTATTCCAACACAGAACAAACATACAATAAATATTTACTTCATTCTCTCGTGCAAACGCAACGGAGTTTCACAATTTCACCTCATCTCCATTATGGAGGAATCAAAACATAATCCAAGGCATCAAGCCATCATAAATCACATGAGCATATGTTATCAAGTCTCTCATATACAAAACATCATATACACGAATAAGGATTATATACATCATAATCCAAATACAAAATAATCGAGTTCGACACTAAATAAACCCCCCAAGTGTTACTACCAGAGCATCGACTCGACCCTAATCAAAATAAAACAGATTGCAATCCAATGCATCCGTTAGCTAGCGCCTCGCGCTACCGTCCTCGGTACCTACACAATGCCATCAAAAGCATTGGCCAACAAAAGGGGTAAGAATTCCAATAATCATATAACATGTAATTTTAAGTAAATGAAATGGCAATAAGTAACGCATTACATAATGATCATGTTCATTTTATCACTCGTAGTATCCTTACTCAAGGAACCCATTTCCAACACATTAACCATGTAAACCGATTATCCGAAATACTCACATCCTTAGCATATAACCATAATTCAAACAACAACAATATTGGCACCTAATCAAACACATCAACACACATACATATCATGCACAATTATACATGTGACTCACAACACGACCCAACGTATGCAAATGCGGTACCGACTCGTGGACCCAAGTTCCACCACCTGTATTTCCCTTCTGGATCAAGGTCACTACGTCTTTTCTCATAATAGGGTCACCGTCTAGATATTGTGGACCCAATGTTCCACCACCTGTATTTCCCTTCCGGATCAAGGTCACTACGTCTTTTCCCACAATAGGGTCACCGTCTAGATATTGTGGACCCAATGTTCCACCATCTGTATTTCCCTTCCGGATCAAGGTCAGTACGTCTTTTCCCATAATAGGGTCACCGTCTATAAAATCGTGTGAACCCACAGTTTCACCGTCTCTGTTTCAAGACCAACCATGCCATGCAATGTACAATATAACCAATGCATGCAATTAAGACTCACAATAATCTTAACATACACATGCCACCAAATCCAACCAATGGAACATCAACTATTGTACATGCATGCATACATATGATTTAACAATCTCAACATCAAGTAGAATGTATACAAACAAGTTACTTACTCAACCAAACAAAAACCATCAACTATCAAATAATTCCAAATTGGAAAATCGAAACACAATCGCGTTCCAAAGAAAGTGCGAAAATCAGAAATTTGGGGACTACAGAGCTTCAACACGGGCACCCGTGTGCTGCAACACGGCCCGTGTTGAGAGGCCATCAGAATGTGCCAAAGGAAATGCCAAGTCAGAGCTTCAACACGGGCACCCGTGTGCTGCAACACGGCCCGTGTTGTGAAGCCTGCGTGAAAATCTCATTCTTTTGAGTTTTTATCATTCCACTACCATGGTTTTCTTTCCCATTTTAATACTCTTAATTTCTACAAGCTAGCACCTAATACACCCACAAACCATACTCCTAATCCAACTTCTCTAAACCATTCTAACAATCAACCAACAAAACCCTATAAAATCAACTATCCATTTTACCCCCAAATCCAAAATATATTTACCAAAACCTAACAATATGAGATGGAGAATCAAACCCCTTACCTTGGTGTGGGTTATCTTGAAACAAGAAGATGAAGATGTTGCAACTTCACCCTAGCTCCTTTCTTCTCTTCTCCTCTTTCCTTTTCTTCTTCTTCTTTCTCTTCTTTTCCCTACTCTTACCAACTCTTCTTCCTATTTTATAAAACCCTCCTTCTACTACTAACTTTCCTCCCTCTATCTTTCTAAAATTATACTTTGGCCCCAACAATTATTTAACTCTAATTATAATATATAACCCTATTAAACAATATTACACTAAATAATATTCATTCTATATAAACCTAATCATGCCAATTAATCAAACAAAGTCAAATATTACTACACACCAAATTAATATTATTCAAAATAATATTCCGACACAATAAATATTTTTATTTCATATTACCCAATTAATATTTTAATCGATATCAATTGAATATATTTCTCAAAATAGATATAATTTAATAATTTTGGAAAATAATTAATGAAATAACATTTAGATAAAAACGGCGTGTTACAGACTTAAGCTCGTTAGGATGTGCTAAATGCATGTCTCTGTGCTGCTGGAATTTATCGCATTTCTGTTAATGCCATACCTTTTGTTGATCCGAGATAAATACATATCTTCCATCAATAATTGCAGAAACCACCTCCAACTCTCCTTTGTTTCATTTTCAACAACACCAAATGCCAAAGGAAAATATTGATCATTGGGATCCCTACCCACATCAATTAGTAGTTGTCCACCATATTTAGTCTTCAAGTGACAACCATCAACCCCAACAAATGGTCTACGTCCATTTATGAAACCCTTCTTACAACCATCAAAACAAAAATAAAATGAGCTAAACCTTGGTTGTATCGATGGCAATGGTATTTCATCACTATAATAATCATCTTGTTCAATTTTCTTGTTGAGTATACCTAATAGTCCAACAACTATCTCCCATTCATTTATAAGTACAGTTACATCAACACCATCAAATCCATCTATAAAAGCAGTAACGCTATCATCCTCACTATCATCTAACCCCTCAACCACCTCATATTATAATCATTTCATATGCTCACCCCATTAACACACTTAGGAACCCTTACTTTAAGTTCTATGTTCTCAACATCATGCTCGATAAAAATATCTCCATCAATTTAATTTGCACAAGCATATGCAGCAAAATCATATACATCATCATTCATTCTTATCTGAAAGAAATCCCCATCTATTTCAAAAGTTTTAGTCCACAACCTATAAGTTCCTTATTTATACCCCCACTTATTCACCAACTTGCAAATGCTTTCCATTGTCAAGTTCTCAATGTGTTGCCCATAAATATTCGTATCAACACCCCCTCTGTAAATAATCTCATTTTAATTGACCATAATAAATTCACCCCATGGTGAAAACTAACATTAAAATGTTACACGTCCTATGAATAAAGGTTCAGAGAAATGTTTAAAGTTCAATGTCATACCAAAACGATTTACAGTTTAGTGTCGTACCAAAATGATTTACAATTCAGGCATTTGAAGCTTCAATGTCGCTGACTTCGTCTTCGTCTGCAACTGTAACCGTCCACTTCGTCTTTGTATGCAATCGAAATCGATGTTGTCGTCTTTGTTCACCTGGCTGCACCGTGAGCTTATCTGGGAAATTTTTAGAATATGGGAACCCTAACTATTACATGGGTAAATAAATATTTTTCATGTAATATGTTAAAACAAAATTAAAAATAAATGCCATGGTGTCAATACAACCAAGCCACGCTGGTAAAAATGAGGGAATCTTTCGTGAAATCTGACACTCGGGGGCTAACAAACGGAATATGAGTATTACGAAGAAGGATTAAAAAATCTTTTACAGGAGGCTAAAACAAATCTCGCTAACATTGCAGTGGGTGTTGTATATTTAACCCTAAAAATAATGATATTAACGGTAGAGTTTTTCTCATTTATAAAAATATTTGTAACTTATTCTCGTTTATAAATATAATTAATTAATTGTATATTTTATTTAACTAATTTAATATATATTTTAAATATTACTTCAATTAAAATTTGAATTAATTAATCAATTAAATGTATATTTTATCTATTACTTCAATTTACTTGTTAATTAATTTATAGAAAAATAATTTTGACGGAATATTTTTGTAAAAGAAATTGTATAGTCATATTTTAGTTTAATGAAATTTTTGTATGATTAATATTATATAAAAATTATTTTTAACATAAAACAAGTGGTCTTTGGATCTTAATTTAATGGAATAAGATTATAGTTTTCATTATATAACAATTATCTAATAAAATGATCAAATGATTGAGAATTATTGAACGAATAAATTAATTGAATCTCCTAGCTTTCGAGTTTAAAAAATTCAAAGATAATAATTTTTAATGTAACGTCCGATATTTAATTATTTATTTAATTAAATATTTTTAAATTTTTTATTTATTATTAATTAATTCAAATTTTTATTGTCGAAGTCGGAATTATTTTATAAGTCAGAATAATAATTAATCGGATTTAATTGGGTGAAATTAAGTTAAAGTGTTATTTTATTATTAGGCTTAAATGTAACATTGGGCTTAATTGGTGGTGGTGTATAGTAATTAGAGGGGTATGTTTTGTTTTTAGGTCCATTTAAATTTTTTTAAGATTAAATAAAAATATGATTATTATATTAGAATAGAAGTAGAGAAGATTAGAAGGGGAGTGTTGTATCAGGAAAAAAGAAAACAAGAGGAAAATAGAGTTTGTGAGGGGAGAAGAAGAAAAAGGGGAAATTCCTTCAAGTGCCAAAATTCTCCAAAATTCGGTCGAAGTTCCTTAGAGCTGTTCCTAATTCGAGGTAAGGGTGGAATTCCGACTCTATAATAGGATGTATAATTAATAGTATGTGAATTTGAGTTATGAATATTATTTTTAATTGTGTTTGAAATTGGTATATTGATGAAATTGAGAGATGAATTAAGATCTAATATAATTAGATGTACATATATTAAAGTACCTTAATATTTTGTTTTTGAAAAAATTCCAAACAATTTCTACTGTAGCAGTACTGAATGAGTTTATAGAAATCCATTGCATAATTAGCGCGCAGGATGAAGAGTGTGTAAGGGACTTGTTGATGTTACTGTAGCGATATGTTGGGAGTTAGTGTGTAAGGGCAATTGACACATAAATGACGGTATCTAGTAATGAAGTAGCGTCAAGACACTTATCTCTTTACAGTAGCGCATATTTAAGATATAGTATATTGGGATACTTGATCACTACTATGAAGAGTTAATATTTAATGACATAGAAGTTTTGTTACCATACTATAGCGATAATAAAAAGAAGTAGCATATTGGAGTATTGACTTGCATTATGGAGCATAAAATGGCACTTAGAAGTAATACTTAATGGCATAGAAGTTTTGTTACTATACTGTAGCGATTTCTTTTAGAAGCAAAATTTCATGGTACATATTGATAGTATTTAGTATGAATTAATATTTAAGGACATTTGGCGTATCGTAATAATTACGTCCCGGTTTACAAATACAAATTATTTAATAATAATGATTTAATATCTTCAATAAATAATTTTGTAGGATTTATAGAGTAGAAATAATAGAATTTTTGGCCGATAATTAATTAACAGATTTTAGCCCAAATAGTCCGAATTATTATGCGGTTTATGGTAGTAATTTTGGTTGATCTATTGGGTGGCATTTTGTTGAAAAATGTGAATTTTGCAGGTGAAGTCGAATTAAATTGAATGCTTCCGGTTTATGGAATTGTGTTTGTTTCTAAATTGCCGGTATAGGCGGTAAAAATTAATTATTCAGAAATTAATGAAATTTGACGGGGTAATTAAGTTAAATGCGTAGGTAATTATGGTTGAGTTATTTTTTTGAGATTTCGATGTTTTCAAGGGCTAACCGGATTTGTGTTTGATTTGAATAAATCATGGAAGTAACATTGTTTAAACTTGTATGTTACTTGATTTATGAATTATATTGTAATGCATGTACAATTGTTGGTATTTCATTGTGTTGGAATATGTGGTATGTGTATGTTAAGGTCGGAAGTGATCTTAATTGCATACGAGTTATTGATTGTACATTGCATGGCATGGTTGGTTTTGAAATAGAGACGGTGAAACAGTGAGTTCACATTTTATAGACGTTGATCCTTGAATGGAAATAGATGTAGTGGCTTTGACCCGGAAAGGGAATATAGGCGGTGAAACTTGGGTTCACAAAAAAAAGAAATAGACGTTGATCCTATAGTGGAAATAGACGTAGTGGCTTTGATCCTATGTGGAAAAATAAGCGGTGGAACTTTGGGTCCATAAGTCGGTACCGCATTTGCATTGATTGCATCGAGTTGTGAGTCATATGCATAATGATATATATTATGAGTTTATGTGAAGATGATTGAGTTTATGTGAAGATGATTGAGTTTGTGAAATTGGTTATGATGTGCGAATGAGTGTGATTATATGGTTAGGATGATAAATGGTTAAAGAGATAATTCTTGAATATAGAGGAATATGGAATATATGAATGTGCTTATGTTAGTGGTATACACATAAATTCAAGTATGGAGAGTTCATTTTATTTATTGCTTTCCATTGTTTTAAATTATATATTTCATGATGATTGGAATTCTCACTCTTCTGTTGGAATGATGCTTGATATGGAATCGCTCAGGTACCGATGATGGTAGTGTGATGCATAAGGTTTAGCGAATGCATTTAGGCTTGTAGTCCGTTATGTTTTAGTTATTGAGTCGATGCTCTGATTGTAACACTTGGGAGTTTAGTGTCCGCATTCGAACTCTTATTTTGTGGATGGATTATACTTGTATATAATCCTTTATTTTGATCATATTTTGATGTATGTATTATGAGACTTGATAACAT
Organism: Vicia faba; assembly: GCA_948472305.1. Taxonomy (NCBI): domain Eukaryota; kingdom Viridiplantae; phylum Streptophyta; class Magnoliopsida; order Fabales; family Fabaceae; genus Vicia; species Vicia faba. The sequence goes on along the minus strand of CATIWC010000914.1, from coordinate 278,390 downwards.
GTTTGGTGTATGAACCATATGGGTTAATGCCTTGAATTTTATATTTTGATTCCTCCTTTGGAGATGGAGTTACTATGATTCCGTTGCGTTTGCACGAAAAATAAAGTATATGCCATGAATGTATTATGTGATTAAATGATTAAAGTGACAAATATGTTATGTCCGTCTTTCTTGAATAGGTGAATTGATGTTGTGACACTCCTTCTGTGCAATTTTATTTTCTCTGATTTTAATTATATCGTTTAATTTGGGGTTAATTAGAAGTGGTGTTACATTTAACATTCAAGTATCTCTAAAATTTGTCACAATAGTAGAGAGTATTGCATGGGCCATTTTCCTCCGATTTATTGTCTTTTCTATTGAAACGAGCTTGCAAAGCGATATATGCCTTTGCCTTATCATAATTTCTCTCCTCCATTCTCTACTCATGTGCCTTAAGAGAGATTTGTAGTTTCTCTTTGCTCATTGTCGCAAGATCCTTCAATTTCTCAATCGCTGCGATTATGTTATTGAATCTTGCCGTAAAAAATGCAAGATTTTTGTGACAACATACTACTTTGTGACCATTTCTCCACATGCTTTTACTTAGTTCACCAATCGACTAATTCTCATTGTGAAATCGTTGATGGTCTCCTTCTCCTCTATTTGAATTAACTCAAATTGACGTTTGTGAGTTTGTAACCTCACAACTTTCGCCTTGTCAGTCTCTGTGTATGCATTCTCTAAGATTTCTTACGCTTATTTCGATGACTCGCAATCATTGACTCTCAAAATTTTTTGTATCAAAACATTGATGAGTTAAAAACATCAACTTGAAATCTTTCTTATTTTCTTCCTTATGTGATGCTCGTTGTGCATACATTGCACCTTCAACAATAGGATTCACACCGTTCTTGATTACTTCAAGAACATCTTAGTAGGAAAAATAACACCTTCCACTATTACAAATAATATACTTCATGACGAAGCTTTCACCTCAGCCAAAGAAAAACCAAGGTATAATACCAAGACACGCCATCTTTTACATGAAGGCAGTGATACCCGTGTTTTAGATATTTAGACAATTTGTTAGTTTTCTTATTTTTGTCAGATATGCACATAAGCTTAGGCTATTTGACTAAAATAGTGCAGCCCTTTGCCCCTAGTTTCTATAACTTTTTTTGTGTGATAACTCTTATCTTTTAAGCAATTTTATGGAGAATAACAGGATGTGTAAAGAAATATAGTATATATCTATATCTTTAAGAAGTGTTATATATTATATTTGTTTTATCGTCTAAGAACCAACTATTTTGATACAAACAAAGGCGAAAAAGCGAGAGTATCCAACAACTAACTAAAAAGGCTAAGCCATGTTTGACATTAAGTAGAAGAAGCTTTTGTGTATGTGTATAGATGATACCATTAATCATGTTTCAACGTTTCCTAAGATTCCATTCTAGCCAAGGGACAAGGCCTAACCAATAATAAGGTTGAATTCACGGATTAGTAAGTTTCATATATTATTAATAGTGTTCTGCATCATTACCTAGATTAAGCTGTTAATTATTTGTTTAGTGATAATTGCTATGTTGGAGAAAGAGTGTTTGCAGAATAAAGTGAGCAATATGTTCATGCACGTTGGAGAAAACGTGTTTACAGGTGTATGCGTGTTGGATGTTGGTTTAAGCCAGTGGATTTAAATTTAATGGCCATATATTTCACATGAGAAAAGGCAACACCAAAAGGCAAGAGAGAATTTGTTTCCAAAAAGAGATTTGGATCATCTCCTGCTTGACGTCTCATGCTCTCCATTCTGCTCAAATCCAAATAATTAAATTAATCTAAAATATGGGAGAGAAAAAGGTGAAAGAAACTTAAGCCAATGAATTTAAATTCAATGGCCAGATATTTCACAGGAGAAAAGGAAGCACCAAAAAGGCAGGAGAGGATTGTTCCCAAAAAGAGATTTAGATCATCTCCTGCCTGCTCTCCATTCTGCTCAAATCCAAACCATTAAATTAATCTAAAAACAGGTGAGAGAAAAAGGTGAAAGAAACTTAAGCAAATTATTTTAAATTCAATGGCCAGATATTGCACAGGAGAAAAGGCATCACCAAAAAGGCAGGAGAAGATCGGTTTCCAAAAAAGGATTTGGATCATCTTCTGCTTGATGTCTCCTTCTCTTTATTATGCTTAAATTCAAACCATTAAATTAATGTAAAAACAAGAGAGAGAAAAAGGTGAAAGAAACTTAAGCAAGTGGATTTAAATTTAATGGCCAGATACTTCACATGAGAAAAGGCAGCATCAAAAAGGCAAGAGAGGATCTGTTTCTGAGTATTGTATAAATGGATTGGAGCGAAAATAGACCTTTGAGAAATGAATATATGCCGAAATGGAAAATGGGATCTAAGCCCTAAAATAAAATTTTAGATAATTAATTTATTAAAAAACAATTAAAATTTATTAATTCTTAATTAATTTTATAAAAAATATTAAAAAATAAATTATCCTGATCAGTCATTTCATATTATTAAAAATATTTTTTATATCAGTCATCAATGTCATATATGAAAATTTGAAATAAGACTATAAAAATTTAAAGAGAAATAAAGTAAGTTTAGAGAAAAAAAAGCTCATTTTTAAAATGAAAAAAATTAAAAATTAAAAAATAGAAAAATTAAGGAATAAAAAATACATTTAAATGTAATTGTTATTTATTACATAACATACATCACCATATATATTATATAAAACAACTCAAAAAAATATTAAAACAAGAAAAGGCCAATAAATTTGATATAAATCATTTCAATTTTATTTTAAAGAACTTTTTTTTTTCAAATTTACCGATTTTAATTATTTCAAAATTTACTTATAAAGTATAATAAAATTTAGTTAGTTATGTTTATGAAAAGGTAAATTCTTGTCTACCCTTTATAAATTTAATGGTAATTTATCCTTTATAAAGTGTATTAATAATTTTTTTTTATATAAAGTAAAATTTTAAAATCACATATTAATTTAAAACTTTAAATAATCAAAATGAAATAAAAAAAAAGTAATATATAATTTGATTTATTAGTAGTAAGATGTTTGTATGTCAAATGTGAGCAATGGTTCTCACATTAGATGAAAAAAATTATATGAAACTTTTTTTTTTAAGTGAGAAAAAACATAGACTTAATATCTTAAAATTTTGAGTTAATATGTGATTTTAAAGATTAACTTTATGTGATAAAATTTCATTGATATATATCATTAAAAATAAATTACTTTAATTTTATAAGGGATAGTCTAGTCCTCACCTTATAAAGAATTTATAATATTACACACAAGTAAACTCTTATAAACTCTTATAAGAGGTGGTAAGTCGGTGGTGAATCAATAAACATTGATAGTGAAGGTGAATAAATAAAATAATAAAAAAAGTAAATAAAAAACAAAAAGGGTAAAATTAACATTTTCATATTTCGTAAGTTGAGGGGTGATAATTTGGTTTGTATCTTATTCGTATCTGTAAAAAATACTCATATAGAATAGAATAAAATGTCGTAATATGAGTACGGGTACGAATACAAATAATTACCCATTAAAATAAATGAGTATAAGTGCAGACATGTGTATTTTACTACACACTTTGTCTCATACTCGCATTATATATTTATATAATGTTATTTGTATTATTATAATATCAAAAAATATATTTATCAAATTTTAAAAAATATATCGTTATTAAATTATTACACATTTTAATAAAGTGTTTATTTATTTCTTAAATCAACAATAACATTCCATAATTTTTTAATATGTTTAATAAAATTTAAAATTATATGATATTTTAAAATTAATTGATTTAATTATACTACAAACGCGTTAAACAAGTAAGATTATGGATATTAAGGTACTCATAGAATACGAGTATTAATATTGGTGCCCATGCAGATTTGAGCTCGGTATGAGAATTTTTTCAAATTGCAGATATGAGAACGAGTACTATAATACCACGTCCATTGTCATCCCGACGTAAGAAGCATTTAACTTGACACCCACAATGAGAGTGCTATTATTCTTATGTCCTTATAAAAGAATTTACACTGAGAAATTTCAAGAAAATATCGAATTTTTTAAAAAAAAATTGTCGTAATTTTCAAAATATTATCGGATATTTTGAAAAAAATCGATAGTTCATTTTCAAAATAATTTTTTTTTATATTATCGAAAATTTCAATATGTTTCAAAATTATCGATAGTATAAATTTTTTTCTAAAAAATTATATCAGAAATTTTGTTCTTGTCCAGCACTAAATTTTTCAAGAGATATTTTTAGAATAACGAAAAATAGTGGGTGTCAAGTAAAACTTAAGGATGGCAAGTTAGATTTTCCTACATAAATCTTTAAGTGTTGGGCCAAAAAGATAAGATGGGCCATTATTCTTTGAAACAAACTAAGCCCAATAAGTATTACCTACTATACCCTTCTCTTACAGAAAAAAAAACTTGCCTTCTCCGTAGATCTCGTCATCGGCGACGAAGCTCATTCTCGTTCTCTCTCACCTCCGTAAGCTTATTTCACATCGATTACTTCGTTTTCAGCTGCAATAAGCTTCATGATAAACCTTTCGTTTGACCTAACTGTGTTTGCGTGTTAGGTGTATTTGAATTGGATTTCGTGTTTTGTAGGTTGAACTTCATCAGAGGCATTTCAACATGTGCCGGCAAAATTCTCCGGTGCATAATTCCGCTGAAGAAGAAATTTCAGCTGATGAGAGTCTTTTGATTTATTGCAAGCCTGTTGAATACTACAATATTATCTACCGTCGTTTTCTTCACAATGTATATTATATCTTGCTGTTTTATATCTATGTATTGATTTTGTGCTATGATTAGAGTCTTTTACTCTTCGATTCTCATTAATTATGTGCCATAAACACCATTTATTGACTCTGTTGTTTTTTTTCTTCCGGTTATTACACTTAAAATCCTGAAAATGATTTAGTTTACTTAACGGGATTAGCTATTATGGTGAGCTGAGCAACACTGACACATCTGAAAAAAAGGCGTGTCAGTGTCGGGTGTTAAAAACGAACACCAGCATTGACACTTATGTTTAATTTATTCTATTTTTCAAATTATTTCCGGTTTCAGTGTCGGTGTCAGCGGTGTGTTTACAGTGTCAGCAACTGAATGCCTAGATGAAATATAGCTGGCTGGTTTTTTCTGATTGTTAAACAATTGAAGCAGTCTTAAGCTCTTGTTTGATACTCACTGAATGTTGCTCTTAAAAATTCAAGTTAACATGGATGCCGAAATTTATTATTATTAGATTTGAATGAAAATCTATTGATTGATACTACTTGGAATTCATTTCTGTTGCAGCCTAGTTTTCGGAAGAAATGTTTGAGCTATAAAATCAAAGCAAGGCGTAATAGGAGGTGAATCTTTCAACTAATTTATATATGTATTGTTTCATTTTTTTTTGTTTCATCGTTCCACTTGTTGAACTACGTTGCTTTTTATGCCATTTTTTTTATTTACTGCTAATTTATTAACTCAACATAGTTTTTAAGATCTGTGCTGCTGGACTTTAATTATCCGGGGATTCATGCAAGGCAAGGCAACAAATCTGCCTTTTTTTTTGAGAAAAAAGAATACCCATCGAGTAAAAGACGAATTTGATGGTCAATTTACAAAACCTTGGACTGCTTGTTGCATTTTGTGCCAAGTCTCAAAGACAGAATCAAGTAACTCTTTAAGATGATGTCTATTTAACCCCTATTAGTATCACACTTAGAAAGCTAGATAGCTAGATGGCTGTTACAACAACAACATGTAAGCCTTATCTCACTAAGTGAGTCAGCTACATGGATCAACTTTCGCCATAATGTTCTATTTAGGACTATGCTTCTATCCAAATTGCTAATCTCGAGATTTTTCTTTATAATATCTCTTATAGTCTCTCTAGGTTTTCCTCTTCTTTTAATTGTTTGACTTCTCTCCATCTGATCTATCCTCCTTACATCAAAATCTACATGTCTTCTCTCTACCTGTCCAAACCACTTAAGTCTATTTTAACCATCTTCTCTATCATAGGTGCTACTCCAACACTATTATTTTCATTTTTAATCCTGTCATGTCTAATCTTATCTCACATCCAACGCAACATCCTCATTCTGCTACACTTATTTTATTCTCGTGTTGATTCTTAATCGCCCAACATTTTGTTTCGTACAACATTGCAGGTCTCACAGCAGTCTGGTAAAATTTTCCCTTCACCTTGAATGGTACCTTTACGTCACATAGAACACCTGAAACACCTGACACCCATATTTAATTCGATGGTTTACATCTCCTTCTATTTCTCCATCACTTAGTATTACAAACCCAAGATATTTAAACCGTGTGACTTGATGGATGATATGGTCTTCATCTTTCACTTCTATGTTAGAAACGCTTCTCCTTTTGTTGAACTTACATTCCATATACTCCGTCTTACTTCTGCTTAGGCAAAAATCATGCGTTTCTAGAGTTTGTCAAGTCTTTCAACCTCTCATTTAACTCCTCTTTTGACTCTCCAAATGGGAATATATCATATGCAAAAAGCATGCATCTCGGTGCATGCTCTTGGATGTGTTCCATGAATTATTTCGCAGTTTATCTATGTTAGAGATTTGACAAATTTTTACGTTGGTTGTCGACTGCTTTACACAACCCTCTTCTTTTATCTGAGCTTAAGACTGGCCACGGATAACAAAGCTAACACTAGTAGGCATAGAGATGATTGTTTATGGAAAATTTTCAGCTATCAATATGAACATAGCATTAATGACATATATCACTTGAACCAGAGTTATTAATCCCGGATAGCGGAGCGGAGCGGCCGACCCCCAGGAATGGGAAAAGTGGGAATAGCGGGATCCCGGATAGCGGGATAACCTTTTATATACTAATAATTATATTATAATAATCTATAAAAGAGGGTTTGCGAACGGCGGAGATGTGAGACAAAAGTAGAAGAAGATGGAACGGTGGAGATTGGAGAAGATGTACTTGCTGGAACGGTGTATGGTGCTGTTGCTGCCTTGCTGGAAGCCTGGAACGGTAGAGAAGATGCGGACTGCAGTTGTATGTTGCTGCCTTGCTGGAACTAGAACGGTGGAAGAAGGACACAAAAATTAGGGCAGAAGAAGAAAGTGAGAAAGTGAAACGAAGGAAAGAAAATATAATGCAAATCTGTTTTAAAAAGTATTTTAAAAGAGGGGTAAAACAACAATTTTGTCCAAAAAAAAATTAAAAAAAAAAAACCAGGCCAAACCGCTCCGCCCGGGAGGCGCCCGCTATCCGCGACCCGGGATAGCGGCGATAGCGCCCGCTATCTTCTCTCCGCCACCGCACCCTTGTGCGCGCGCGGCAGGCCTCCGCTCCGCTCTGGAGCGCCGCTATAGCGGCCGCTACGGGCGCTATTAACAACTCTGACTTGAACTGTGAAGGGCATGCCTAATGTGTACCAGTGGCATGCACCACACCGAGGGGTCAACTCCTTAACCAGTGTGGTGCTGGTCGCTTGTGGTGCCAACTTTAGTGCCTTATTTGTTCCTTTTGGTGCCATGGACTCCCCTGTCAAGTGATTAGTATTCAATTGTTAACAAGTGATTTGTATAAGAAATTTTCTTTTGTATGAGCAACTAAGCCAGACTGCAAAAGTAGATGGATAAGTTTTTTAGAGGGGCACAGGCTATGCTGATTAATATTTCAATACTTTTGGCGGGTGGATTGATTCCTATTTTAAGTAATCTGCACCTAATGTCTTTTTCAAAGTTTAAGTTCAACAACTGGTAATTCTTTTGCATGTTTATTAGAGTAGCGATTAACGGAATGAGTTCTGCTATGCTTTATCCCTGTGTATCTTGAAGGTCGCGAGCTGGAATTGTGATTTTCAACTATAGGGACTGTTACAACATGCTTCGGAAGACTGAAGGTACATTAAATTATCGATCTAATTGTTATTCACTATGCATCTTCGTCTTACCACTGCCTTAATATTATGAGTACATTTTTTTAGAGCAATCAAACTAGTCAACATTTGCCAGAGATGCTTATGGCTGATAGTTTTAGAGTGCAGTACTGTATATCTACCTTTAATTTGTACGAATAAGATTTTGTAAATGTTACTCTCTTGAGCTGTCATTTTTATTGCTCTTTTATATTTACTTTTAGTGTTCTGTCATGTTATTCTCTCATAAGTTCTTTCATGTAAAAAATAATTTTGGCAGTAATGATACATTTCCTGTCTCCTTCCAAATGTAGTGACGGAAGACTTCTCTTGTCCATTTTGCTTAATGCAGTGTGCGAGCTCTAAGGTATATGCTGTGGTTTGTACTATAGTAATTGCTTGTTTCATTCATAATTTAATAATTAGGGAGGTTTTGCCCCTTTTTGCTTTCTTAGAAGTTAAGAGAAAAATTAGAAAACTATTTTTCATGGAATAACTGATGAGTCAATGTAGTTTGTGATTGGAATTAATGTAATAAACTGGTTCTGTAATACTGATGTTAGCTAAAAGCTATGTTGTCAATAGCGGCTGGTGTGGCCGTGATCGCGGCGCGAAAATTCTGGCATGGCCGCTTTCGGTAGAACCGGTTTGGCGCGACAGGGTAAAACGGCCACTTTAGAGCTGTTGCGGCCGAGATTGTGGGTTCGGGCGCGGAGCGGTTGCGGCCTAAAGCGCCGTGTTTTCTGGAAATGATTATGAAAAACAGATCGCAAGAAGAGAGAGAGAGAGAGCATGTTGTTTTGAGTTGTTCTGGGAAACAGATCGCAAGGAGAGAGAGAGAATGTTGATTTGTAGTGTGAGAGGAGCGCAGAAGTAATATCAAGGAGAGAGAGAGTGAGCATGTAGTTTTGAGTTATGAGAAGGAACATACAGGCGGCGCTTTTAGTTTTTACCATTCCACTCAGCTTCTCTCTCATGATCATAAATTAGGTTTGGCTAATAGTGATGTAATAATCATGGGCTTAACCCGGAATGAAACAAACAGCCCATACCACCTGCTAATCACACACCCCTCCTGTTATCTCAATGCCTCAATTGTTTAATTGCTCTTTTTGTTTTGTTTTTTGGGCCATAAGCCCAAGTCGTTGTTTCATTTTCTAAACACCACCCCTTCAATATTATTTGGACCCCTTGTTTTTTATTTTTTTATTTATTTATTTTTAATTATTTTTATTTTGTATATAAAAAATATATTAATTAAAAAATTTAAAATATAAATAGTTAAATAGCGCCCGCGCTGCTCCACGCTTCCACACCGCTCCCATTTTGGGGTTGACCGTGCCGCACCGCTTTCCGAGATTAACAACATAGGCTAAAAGTGAGTTGAATTAAAGTGTTCTATTTATGTTTGGATATATTTACAGTGAGTTGAATAGCACATTTGAGGCTAAAATAAATTGCTCTCTCTTCATGAAACTTTAAATTCCAGCCTCACTTTTATCTCTCACAAAAGTAAATTCAAACTTGCATGTAGTAGTATTTGGAATGTTGACTGGATGCAGAATTTGAATATGTTTCATCCATCTCAACCTACTCATTTTATGATAAAAAGATTTACTTTCCTAATTCGTGCTATTACTTAAGAAGACAAATTGATAATGACATGTTTGAGACTCTTTCTTTTGGCTATTTCAATTCAGTTTTTTACTAGAGCTATATGACCTAGTCTGTTAAGGCTCCATTTACCTTGTGATTTTCTTTTCGTTTTTAAAATGTGTTCATTTTAGCTTGCTAATAAGAAGATGTGCAATTCTTAAAATGAACAATGTGATGCAAAGAAGATGAAATGCTAGTCAGAAGATGATGCATTTTTGGAAACAATAAAAAAATTCTTTTGGCATTTTCATTGTTTTAAAAAAATGCATACAATTGATGATCACTTTAAGAGTCTAGTATCTCCTTGTTAGCAAGTAAAATTAAGACAAAGTTTAAGAAATGAAAATTGATTATGTTTTCACAAAGTAAACGGGGCCAAAGTTTCTCATTTTCTCAAAATCAATAGTTTGATTTTCCATTTTCTTTGCCAAATTTATTAACCTCGGTTTATTTGTGCAGGGCTTGCGTTTACATCTTTGTGCATCCCATGATCTGTTCAACTTTGAGTTCTGGGTTAGCAGCTGTACCTATAAAATCAACTATTAAATATTTGATTTATTCTAAATGGTTTTTAAACTAGTTCTATTTTATAGGTCACCGATGATTACCAAGCAGTGAACGTCTCTGTGAAAATTGACATATTGAGATCCGAGGTCAGAACCTTCTGAAATTGGATTTGTGGTCAAATGCATTATTTTGCTAGGGACTCTAAGTTGTATTTAGTTGCCGTTGAATGTTGACTACATTGAGAAGTAACTCATTGCTACTATTTAAAAACTAAGAGCTAGCCTAGTAATACATTGTTTTTCCCTTTATGATTAACAGAGGTATTCTCTTCCTGTTCCTAATGAATTCGTACAACATGTATACCATAGAATCTTGTTTCTGCAGTGATTACCATAAAAATGTTGTGGGTAGTTTAGCTTTTACTGGAACTGTTTAGGTTTTTGGTGTATTGATGATGAAATGCTATAATGCGTTCTATAATTAGAGAACATCTTTTTATGGTATCAATTTCCACTGCCATGGGGCAGTGACTCTGACCTTAATATGGAACTATATCTTATGCCAGGATTAGATGCAGATCATGTTTATGTTGTTCTTTTTTTTTTTGCTGCTGCTAATTGCTAAATGTGTCATTTGCCTGATGTATTGCTATACATGTGTTAGGCAAAGGCTGAACAGAGGATGCAGGTTTAAAGATGACCTAGCACTAGTCTGTCATGCCTGGAAACTTTCAACAGAACATTTGTCTCAAATGTGTCATGATGTTACTAAGATTGACTAATAAAACTTCTTTTTTGAATGACTACTTGATTGGATTCTTTGTTTAAGTTGTGTGATTTGGTTTTGCTAATTATTTAATTTGGTGACATGTATGACTTTTGTTCTCATGCAGAATGTTGCCGATGGAGTAACTCCACAATCAGAAACCTTCTTCTTCTGGTTAGTTTATATCTAAAGCAGTCACTGATCAAACTTTGTTGTTGTAATTTTTAAGATTATTGACTCTCAAGTTATTTAACAAACTGTACAGTTCAAGACCTCTAAAGCGCCGCAGAGAAAATGACACTGTTCAAAATGAAAAGCAGGCCAATGTAAAGTTCCTGAAGTTGGATTCACCAGAAGGCACACAGAATGGGATACTACATAAAGACAATGGTATCAATTATATTTTTGCCTGCTATAATAAAAGAAATAATTTCAAAAACATGTAACGTAACGATATTATTTTGGGGCCTAAAGCACATTAAATTGTCTATGATGCAATGCATTGCTATTCTTTTACTGTAGTAGATAGGGGAGGGACGAATACCCACTCTTTTTTTCCAAGTTTGTTAATTAAGAGTAAAGTTAAACAATTCATTTCCCATATATTCTTTGTGAAATGGACTGAAATTCCAAGACTATTTGTAGGTATCCTGTCCTACAAAGGGGAGAATATGTCTAGAGCATCTCACACTGATTTGCAAAATGATGGAAATGGCGGGGTAAAATTTGGTCCTGATCATCCTAGCACCAAGGATCACCTGGAACATGTAGAATCTAGTGTTAACAATACAGGTGTTTCAATTGCCATGCCCCAATCTTCTGAGGACCCTGAATGTGGCAAATCAATACATAGAAGTGATCCTGCTCTGCCTACTAAAGCAAAGAAGTTAAATACGGACCGTTCAGACTCAAAGAAGTATGTTGACTATGTTCACAAAACTGTTTCTTATCTTGGAATAGTTCTTATCTTGTATTTTTTGAAGATCTAAACATCAATTTTAAATTCTCTTTTATTTAATTCATTTACGTTATTGCTTAGCTGTTCATTTAATGAAATAAAATTAGTTTCGACCAATGTTTTAAAAACCGACAGGGGATCAAACCTACAAAACCTCTGGGCTAGTTCAATCGGTTCAACCCCGAAATATAATTAGTTTCTACTAATGTTTAAAAAGAATTCGGTAAACCCAACTGTGGCTCAATCAAGTTCATTTATACTATTGTTCAAATGGTTGAGCTGGTTGGTTTAGTACGGTTTTTAAACTTTGATTTCTGTGTCACATGTGTATGGGTAAGTGTGTAGTTGCTGATAGTGTGGTAATGTTTTAAGCATCAAGTTGTATTGGTTTAATTTCTAAAAGATGTTTGATATTTGTTGATTTTACAAAGCCAAATGCCTGCTTGAGTTGTACAATTCGTGTATTCTGTATTAAGTTCCTGTCAGCCATGTTCTGTGATTGAAGTTTCATACTGTTGCATCATCATTTTGTTTTTGAATCTTAAGAAGTCCTGATATGAGCATTTTGTTTCATTTTTGTCAAAATTGTTTCCCCAGTCGGATCCTCCTGCAGAAGAGGCAGTTCTTTCACTCACATAGAGTTCAGGTAATTAATTATCTTAGATCTCTCTGATTTTTTTATTCACTTATTGTGCCTCATAACATGCTTGGTGCATGGATCATTTTATGGAGAAGTTAATTTCTATAAGTGAATTACTGGTTCTTTTGATTTTATAACTGTAGAGACCCCTTCCTTTTTTTTGTTCAACAGCTATCTGGTATCCCTTGCATGGATTTAATACTACACTGATTATCCTCATTTTGTATTTACCAATTACTACTAGCTTTTAGAAATTCAATTTTATCTCTAACAAACAAGAGCATGTGGGGTCAATGTTCACTGAAGGGCTACCGGTTTTCCATTAGATGGACTAATCCATACAATTTGCATATTGTCTGGCTTACACTTTTTATATTGATTAATAAGATAATAAATTTGATTTGTTTCTAAGTCCACCTATTATTTTGTCGTGTTAATTTAAGCCCATGGCACCAGAACAAGTGGTATCTGATCGTGATAGTGAAGATGAAATGGATGATACAGTTGCTAACCTGGAAGATAGAAGGGTAGGCTTAAAATATATTTCAAAACCTTGTTTTTCTTCTTTTATATATTTCAAAACCTTGTTTTTCCTCTTTTATATATTTCAAAACCGTTGTTGATTGTTGAACTGTGATGTTGCAGATGCTTGATGATTTTGTGGATGTTTCCAAAGATGAAAAGGAGTTCATGAATCTCTGGAACTCTTTTATGAAGAAACAAAGGTGTCCACTGATGACCACCATACCAAATGTTATGTATCATGTGTATGATTATTGTTGATATACTATGTTTCTACTGTGGTGTAGGGTACTGGCGGATGGTCATATGCCGTGGGCTTGTGAGGCATTTTCCAAGCATCATGCAGAAGAGCTGATCTCATCCCGAGCTTTACATTGGTACTCATTTTGTTCTTTTCTTCCACTATCAGTTCTTTAAGTTCTGTAGTTTCACTGCTAAAAGGATTTCGTCTGAAGGAGTTCTGTAATATCTCATCTTATTTATTTATTAAAAAAACTGTTTTTGAAATATTTTAAATATTCTCATATTCAGGTGTTGGTCATTATTCATGATCAAACTTTGGAATCATGGTCTTCTTGATGCGTGCACAATGAACAACTGCAGTTTAATATTAGAGCGCTTCAAAAACGGGGGATTGGACACTGTCATATATTGAAGATAAACTGACTCAACCAAAACAATATACAGTTTTCCCTGCCACTTTTAATATGTTGCACAATATTATTCATATTTACAGTGTATGCAACTAAAATATGGGGGGTTGGGGATGGGGGGAGGGGGGAGGTCTCTTTCAGGTATGTTTCTTGCTGAATTAGATATCTCGTAAATTATGACACCGAAAAAAACTCTTGAAAACAAAAAAAAAATATAAACATGTATGAAGTACTCGAGATTTATAATATCTGTTTGAGAAAAAAGTTTTATTACATCATACAGTTTTTCTCTAAATATTAATGACATTGAAATTTAATAATGTTTTCAGCTTCATGTTATTAGTTTTTTTTTTTGGGTTAATATATGTTTTTTCCTTGTCATTTGAGTTATTTTTTAAAGAGAAAAAAAGTTTGAATTCTCTCCCTGATTTTTGAAGATTATATTGTTTTCCCTCCTCATTAAACTCCCATAAAAAATGTTGATGTGGTAGTAGTGACTTTGTTCCATTTAATTTATTTTAATCCACGTTGGTATTTAGCTTTATGTAAATGATCAACTTAGATCAACTTACCCCTAAGTAAATTAATTTATCCTATTTTTATTTCTTAACCCAATTAAATTGAAAAACCTTAATATCATATATAATTTGTTCTTTCTTCTTCATCAGTTGCATCATTCTTGTGCATTGTTTTTCGTCTTCTCCTTCCTTCTTCATAGTTGTCTTCTCCTTCCTATACCTCCATTGAGAATGAAAATTTCAGAAAGTTCCAAGTTAAGCACGTCTTTAAATGGAAGTATTATTCTCAAATATGGACATAATCTTTTTAAGAAGATGTTTGTTTCAAATTCTAATGCAAATCTTAGGAGAAAATATAAGAAGTGCAAGTATTGCGGTAAAAAAGGCTATTAATTATTTCATTGGGATGATGAGTTTGTTAATCAAAGTGAAATAGGAACAACTCAAAATGAAGGATAAATCATACACACGTTTTGGGAAGGGTTTTGTGAAAGAGTTTGTGAAAGAGATTGAGACTCAGTGGTGTTCTAAAGAGATGAAAGAGGTGAAAAATGTTGAGAGCATAAGAAAAAAGATGGACTTTGTCATAGTAGTTGTTTTGGACTGATCTAATGATTAAAATTAGTCCAATCCGCTTCTATCCTCAGCACACGACTCAACAACAGTGATTCAGCATTCTAGTCGACCACGCCCCGAGTAGAGGACCAGATATGCTCGACAGTCGCGCCAGACCCAGTCAGCGGTTATCTCTCGTCAGCTCGACACAAGTCGAGCAGACAATCAGGAAACGTTTGAAACGATCATCTGCCCGTAATCCGCCTCATCGAAATCAACGACTAGTTACGAGCATACCCGCTAGTTTTGACCAACTCCTGGCCGTTATCTATTTTTACGAACCCGCATATCTAGGCCTAAAAAAAGAGACCAATGGCCAAGCGCCGGTGGCACTATATAAACTCTCACACATGTGAGGATCAGGTATTGAATATCCATTATTCATCACTAAAATCCTAATATTTTGCTTGTATCTCTTTGATCTCTCACTTACTTGATCGTCGGAGTGCCTTGCAGGTACAACCCATTTTTTTCTCCTCGACTTTCCAGTCCATCTGAAGATCATCATTCGACCACCTTACAGGTTATGATCAACCGGTAAGATCAATGACACCGTCTGTGGGAACTATCTTTCATGTTTTCTGTTTCCCAGAATCTGAAGATTAAAGATCCTCCTCATTCACCAATCATGGTCAACCGTGATGATCACCACCTATCTAGAAAGACTGCACTTTCCTCAGCGCATAAGACCGACGGAAGTCAAGAACATCAGTTCTTGGCAAGCAGCGTCCCAAGAACCCTACCGAGGAATTGCCAGAGATTCTGTAACATGTTCTCATTCCTCATAATGTCGACCAGCCATTGCAGCATTGCTCGCCACCCTCAACCAGACTAACGCTCTTATCCTACAGCAGAACAAGAATATATGGGCCTAGGAGAAGAAGCAGTTAAGGTCTCCTCCTTAGAGACACTGACGACATGATTCCCCCAGCATATCCCCACCTAGACGTGGCCATCCGCCAAGAAGGGAGAAGTGTGATGTCACTTTCTTCAAGAAACGCAATCGCACACCTCCCAAGAAAGATCAAAGCTCTTCATCCTCTTAGAAGAAAAAGAGCGACCGCCAAGTTGACCGCAATCGATCATTGTCGCCCAAACCAAGACAACACTGAAGGAGCCCTTCCCCCGACAAGACAACGATGCCCGACGGGGAAGGAATTATCACTCCCCGCCTTCATCCCCCGAGGAAAGCGACGATGACGAGCCCTACGGCCCGTTATCAAGAGAGATTACAAAGACCCAGCTACCAGTCGGCCTGGAAAAGCCACCCCCACTAGGAACATATGATGGTACGACTGATCCTAATGAACACATAGAGAATATCGACGCCCTCCTCGATTATCGAGGGATCAGGGGCTCCATCAAGTGCATACTGTTCCCGACGACCTTGAGGAAATGAGCCATGTCTTGGTACAAAAGCCTCTCGGACGAGTCTATTACCTCCTGGAAATAACTGGGAAGGATGTTCTCGAGGCACTTCACCGCCTCCTGTCGACATCCAAAATCAGAAGCTTCACTTGAAGTGATTATCTAGGGCAGAGATGAGTTTCTGCAAGCATATATCGAGCGCTTCAATAAAGAAGCAGTACAGGTCTCCATGACCGACACCATAAAGAAATACCTTCTTGAACGAGGGCTCTGTCCCCGTAGAGATTTTGCAAAAGCAGTGGGCATCTAGTCGCCAGCCACACTCGACTCTCTCCTCCTCAAGGCTCAAGCGTACATTCAATATGAGGAGAAATAAGCTGACAACAATGCCAGTGAGTCAAGTCACCGAGAAAGTGCCAAGTCCTCAAGAAGTGACAAGCCCTTGACATCCCGTCGGGGGGAGAAAAGAAGCGGGAGGATAAATCCCGAGACTCTAAAGATTACAAGGGGCCTGCTGGTCGATTTCACGACTATACCCCTCTAACCACTTTGAGGGAACATATTTTATCCAATGCGCCAATTCTGAATTCAAACAGGTTAGGGTGCGCTTTCCCTAATAGACACCCTCCAAGCCTGGAACCGACAAGAGAAAATAATACAGGTTCCATAAAAGCCACTGTCACAACACCGACAATTTCATCCATCTCAAGGATACGATCGGGATACTAATTCGAGACGGGCACCTCAAACAATACAAGAGGAAAGAGGGTGCCCAAGAGGAGGCTCCAGAAACCAATAGAATCGAAGATGGGAAGGAGTCCTCCGACATTAATGCTATACTGGTCGCCATGAGTATCTCACGACCAGAAGATTTCTACTTCACTCCATCTACAAAGCCAGAAGCAAGCTTGTTTAAAGCATAACCACTCTACAATAGCAAGTACAAAGGCATGGAAACTTGTTTTGTCAAGAAAATCACATGTTGAGCTTAAACATGTGAATTTGAATTCTGATCAACTACAAGTCTCAAAACCATTTGCTGGTAAATAGAGGCACTATTTGTGATCTAAGACACGAGCAAAAAGCACCCTGAAACTCTCTCAAACACTTGCAAGCCAGAAATTGTCCAAAACATCATTGATGCATAATTTCTGACTTTGAACTTGTAACTCACATTTCCCTCGTGCGTTTTCATTCCAAATCAATCACAAAGCTTCTATACATCAAATATAGTCCATCTCCATCCCTGTTTCATTACTGTAACTCCATCTTCATCATCTTCCAAACTCAAAAACAGAGCTCTGTAACTGGACTTCTCCAGGCCATTCCAGTCATCCATTTCTCAAGCTAATCATTGCATTAGCTTCCTGGGAACTTGAGGAAGCTAACCTGATCATTGTAGCACCTTGAATCAAGCTCATTTGCATTTCACGATTTCCAATTTTGAGGTATCTTTTCTGAACTTCTATCTTTTTATTTAGGCATTGTTAAGCTTGCATTTATGAAGATAAAATGTAGATATCATTGCCCTGAAACTGTACATGTCCATAGATTTCATTTATATTGATTGAGCTTAGAGAATTTTAGGTTTGAATCTCTGAAAAAAGTTAGGTCAGAATTTGGTACTTTTAGAAATTCTCATTCATCTTTGATTTATAGCTTATGATATTTATATAGTTGGATTCGTATGGAAAAATGGAGCAACTTCTATGTTTACATCTTTCATTTTTATTGAGAAATGAGCAAGTTACAGGAACCATGGCTGGAGGTTGAAGATGAAGTCACTTTCAGGACTGGGTTTATGTTATGTATTTTTTGTTTTGCTTATGTTAACAGATGTATAGCCACCCCAGTGGCAAGGTATTGCACGTTTCATGTCTAGGGTGTGGGTTCAAGCCCCAGCGCTGCCACTTTTCATTATTTTTTCACATTTTCTTTCTTTTGTTCCAAACAGCTAGCGCATGGGCCTCCAATAGTGGACCTTGTCATTTTTTCTAACTCCTAACCCCCTGTCTGCTTTCACACACCTGGCCCAAACATTTTTTTTATCATTTCATTTTAATTTATTTTCTTTTTCTTATTTTATTTTATTTTATTTTATTTTATTTTATTTTATTTTATTTTTCTTTATCATTTTTATCATTATTGATAACTTATTATTATTATCTTTATTAATCAAAAATCTAAAAATATTTTATTTTGTTTATTTACATATTTAAACTACTTTTTATTTTATTTCTTTTAAAGATAAAAAGACCCAAAAAACATTTTCTTAATAAATTAATTTCTTTTTCTTAATAAATTAATAATTAGATTTAGGTTTAATTATTTTTTCTTTTTTTATTTAAAATCAACTTAGAACTTAAGTTTCTTTTAATTAATTAATTTCCATATCATTTTAATTAAGTCTAAACCCTTTCATAAAAAACCCTAAAAAATGCTTCAAACTTAATTTCTTTTTTTAATTAATTTAGGTTTAATTTTATTTAATTTTAATTAATCATTTTCTTAATTAGGTCAAAACTAAACCCTTTCATTAAAACCAAACAAAAATCATTTCCTTTCCATTTATTTTTCTTGCACATTTATTCAATTCTTGTATATTATTCAATATGGTTGTAATAGATAATTAGGTTTAATTTTCTTGCAATCCCCATTTGTAAATTTGTATACCCACTCCCCTAATGATGTAATAGCATAGTAATTTTACTTTCCGTAATTTATCGCTTTCATATAAATGCTAGTAATTAGGGTTTGAATGGAAAGATAAAAATCAACAAGTAGAAAACCCTAATCCAAGATAAACAATGCATGTAAATCAAACCCACTTGCACACTTGCACCCTTAGGGTAATTCCACTTTGTTGCCTTATAAAAATGGTCATGTTATGTTTGTGGGATGTCTTAACAAAAACAAATCAAAATACAAGATCATAGTCCCTCGATGACGCTAAAAATGTTGCCTTTCAAAATGATACTCGATACTACGCTCATTGAGATCAGACTTCTTGGGATATTTTGGTCGCCGTGAAAGAGGCTTGCGCTGAAACCATGTCAGACAAGAAAGATCGGTGATATTGAGATCCCTTAGAACCTGACTACTATTTCTAGGACAGGTTTGAGCTAACTAAACTTCAAGAGGGTACTTACCTATAAGAATCCATGCAAGCCTAAACCTAAGGACTTGTTTGCCTTATTTATATATGCTTATTTGTACATAACATCATAAACATCATAACATCATACTCATTCTCACTAACCATTTCAAGGATTATTGGGATTTATCTTTGTTCTATTTTGTAGGACATGGCTTCTATCTGCAAGAATACTATCCAAGTCAATCTCGTAAGAATTCCTTCTCAACTTAAAGAGTTAGCATCAAGGGTCCCTGAGAACTCTTCATTCACCGAAAGACATGGTCGCCTCCTAAACTTGGTTACCTTTAGCACTGATGAGAATATGATGAAGGCGCTTTTCCAGTTCTTTGATCCTCTACACCATTGCTTCACTTTTCCTAATTATCATCTTGTACCTACTATGGAAGAATTTTCTCAACTCTTAAGGATTCCTATTATAAATCAACTACCCTTCAACGGTACGGAAAGAGATCCAAAACCTGAAGAGATTGCCCGAGCACTACGCTTGCAACAATCTGATGTCACGACTAATTGGGAAACAAGGAGTGGTGTCAAAGGGTCCTTAGCTAAGTTCTTGTTTGAGAAAGCTCAAGATTGTTGGAACTCTTTGGACTTACAAGCTTTTGAAGAAATCTTGGTCCTTCTCATATATGGGATGGTTTTGTTTCCAAACCCTGATCAACTTATAGATGTAAATGCTGTCAAAATCTTCATGTCTCACAATCCGGTGCCTACTTTGTTGGGAGATATCCTACATTCTTTTCACTCTCGCACTATGAGGAAGAGAGGGATCCTCATGTGTTTCACTTCTCGCTTGGCCATATGGTTTATTTTGGATACGGTGGGAGAAGTGACTTGAAGGTTTTGCATTTGATCGCAAATGTTGCGGTTAGCAAGAGTCGCCACCGACTTTTTTTTATCCAAAAGGAAAGGTGAAAAAGCACAGAAAAGACCTTTGAGATTATTTCTTGAGTTCGGGGGGTAGATTATGAAAAGGGAACGTATTAGCACCCTTTTCATCCATGGTTTTCCATGGGCTCTTAGATACTTGTTAGATCACTTGCCTTTGTTTTGAAATGTGCTTTGTGGTGTGAGTTTTGAAAGTATTTTGAAAATGTGACTTTGTAATGATTCTCGTCTCTATAAGAATGCGTACAAAGTGTTGGTTTCGAAAATAGTTCAAAGAGATGTGTTGGTGTATAAAATGTTTTTGGTGTGAGCAAGCGAGAAACTAGGAGAAAATTTACCTACTCAAAAGGTCTTAGATGTTCTTTTCCTCCTCCTTTAGACGTTGCTATCTTACCATTGTTTTGGTAAAAAGCCCCATCGTTGGATGTGAAGGGACGGACGCGGGACGTTTTTGTATAGTCATAGAAGGCAATCTATGGATGTTTTAGCGATGTCTTTTAGGGACTAGATCGTTTACCAAAGGCAACATCGAGGGTCATCGAGGGACTACAATCTTTTATCGAGGGTCTTTTCTAAAACGCCCACGTTCGAGGGACATGACTATTTTTCTGATAGGCAACAAGTGAGATTACCTTAAGTTGTGCAAATGTGCAAAGTATGTTTGATTGCATGCATTTTAGTCTTTGATTTTTAGGTTGTCTGTTTGTTGTTTTTATCTTGCCATACACACCCTAATTACTAGTAATATATGAAAGTAATAAAAAGTGCGGAAAGTAAATATCCTACACTATTACAATCACTGGGGGGTGGGGTGTAGAGATTTACAAATGGGGATTGCAAATAAAATTAAGTCCTAAGTTACTATTACAACCATATTGAATGGATAAGAATGTATAGGAAATGTAAAATGGACTTGTTTTGTTTAAGTAAAGAAATAAGTTTTATTTAAGAAAATATTTTGATCTTTTTATGTTAAGAGAAATAAAATAAAGTATGTAAAATGTAAAATGTTTTTGGTGTTTTTGATTAGTAAAAACAAAAGTGATAGAAAAAATAGTAAGGAAAAGAAAATAGAATCAGCGCATTGCTGAACTAAGAGAGATCAGAAGTTCTGACTCTGGCATGCTGCAAAAACAGAAATCACATTAGTAGAAATAAGTAAAGTCATAAGTTCTGAGTCCGCTGGGAACAAAGAAGATTTCAGAAGTTCTGATGCCACTGGAAGAGCTTGGTCTCCCTCTCCATGCTAGTCAGAACATCTGCGACTTAGTCATTTCTCACCAGAACAGAAGATGTGCGTATCACAATTATGGCAGGTTTCATAATGTTTCAGAAACACGAGATATCAGAACTATAAATATGAGGCAAGCATGAATTTGCTAATTCTAATTTCCTTAAGAAGTTCTGAACTAATTTACTCCCTACTTAGGCATACAAATACATGAAACCTCAGAATACGTACAACATCAGAAACACGATGTCTACATTGTATTTTTGAACATGCAAATATGATAATGCCTAAGTAATATGATGAGAGTCAGTAGAAGCTTACCTTGCAGCTGGAAAACACTATGTGAACTGGAGTCTGGTTCTGAACTCTGGTGATGTTCTGAACAACTTGTTCACGTACTCAACAGGCTTGCCTTCAACTTGGACAATGAATGATTGGAAAAATTTTGGAACAGCCAAGGGGTAAAGTTCTGACTTCTTGAGGTGGATGTGGATGGAGAGTGTGTTACAGTCTGAACACAAAAGTTAGGATAGCTACTAATATGTGAATAAGAAACTGTATGGACGGTTTTGATCAAGAAACACTTGAGAAAAAAATGGAGTTTGAATGCAAGAAATCAAAAGTTAACAGGTTTTGTATTTTGCGTTTGCAGTTTTGGATTCTTGGAATTTTAGAAGGGGTTCAAGGCTTTTTCTTTCTCAATTTTCCACCCTTTTACAGTTGCCAATAAGGTCTAATTTATAGGCAAAGGTTTAGTAGCTTGGAGAGGTAAAGGGGCACCACCATCATAAGCTGGGCGCTGACTTGCTCTTGAAGTAATTTCAAATAGGTAGGGTGGTCAGCAGTTTTAGCAGCGTCTAAGTTGGATTTTTTAAGAAGGAATTAAGGAAAAGTAACCTCAAAAGCAAAAAACGTATGGGCCCAGCACACTTTTGTACAAAAGTTTTCTTTTCCAAGACAGTAAAAATACTTCTATGCCACACGTGGGGAAATCCTTTTGATAAAGACTCAAAAGTGGTTGTGAGCATTAAATGATGATGAGATTGATCAAACCAGAAATCTTGCAATGTGAGATTCTGCATCATTGCTTAATTCTGAATCAGAAGTTCAGCTTCAGCGTAACTTAGAATAGACATCTAACTTCTGATCTTTGTATCTCCTTGCTCCAACATGTTCTGAAGGAGCTCTCAGACTTTCAAGGAAGCTTGCAACACGCTTTGTAAACCTTTTTTGAACTACCCTTGAAAACTCTGACTGAATCTTTGTGAAAACTGGCCTAGAAGTTGTAACCAAACTCTGTCTTGGAACTGTCCAGAATTTGCTGAGTGCTTCAGTTTCATGGACGTGTCTTTGAGGAGTCATAACTTGAAATCTCAGCATTTCTAGGAGAAGTTTTATTCTGTAATGTTTCAGATCTTGTTTGAGTCCATAACTCTTGTGTTAGAAGTTAATCTAGAATCAACTTGCATCATGGTGATAATCTGATCAGAAGTTCTGAGCTCATCATATTTCCTAAGCACTTAGTAAAATTTCTAAGTATTTGGAATTTTGACTTTTCCAATAGCAAATTTGACTTTTGACTTTCTTAATGAAACAAACTTCATATTTTAACATGTCTTGCTGAAATATGATTTTTAAAACTTGATTTTGATCCAAAAGTCAAAGTTTGACTTTTCAGTGTGCAAATGACCATTTTTCTCTTGTGAATGACTTTCTTGAAAAAATTGCAATTCAAAGCTTGAAATTGGATGGAAGCAAACCTGAGGGTTCAGGGTGATCCTTTGAGAAATGAGAGGGCAAATTTTGGGGTACAACAACTGCCCCTGTTCAATCTTCTTAAACCTGAAGAGTTAGATTGGCGGATCTGCCATTCATGACTTGAAGGTGGAAGATGATTGAACACTAGAGTGCCCACAAATTTTCACTCGATGATGTTGTGGTTGATTGTATAGGGAATTGGCTTAAAGATGCCATTTGGAGAAATGATGGACAGTTTTTGAAGATGGGCTTGTAGATGCCATCCAAAAAGATTGTTGAACCATATCTGTAAGCTGAAACCGAATGAGTATCAGAATGACACCCGTATCTGGAGCGTATCTGAACTATATCTGAAAGTTGTCTTCGAATGAGTGTTGAAGGAATCTTTGACGATTACTACTCCAAAAAGATGATGAAGGAATCTTGGACGATTACTACCTCAGCAGGATGATGAAGGAATCTTGGACGATTACTACCTCAGTAGGATGATGAAGGAATCTGGTACGATTACTACCTCAACAGGATGATGAAGGAATCTTGGATGATTACTACCTCAGCAGGACGATGAAAGAATCTGGGACGATTACTACCTCAACAGGATGATGAAGGAATCTTGGACGATTACTACCTCAGCAGGATGATGAAGGAATCTTGGACGATTACTACCTCAGCAGGATGATGAAGGAATTTGGGATGATTACTACCTCAGTAGGATGATGAAGGAATCTTGGACGATTACTACCTCAGCAGGATGATGAAGGAATCTTGGACGATTACTACCTCAGTAGGATGATGAAGGAATCTTGGATGATTACTACCTTAGCAGGATGATGAAGGAATCTTTGACGATTACTACTCCAAAAAGATGATGAAGGAATCTTGGACGATTACTAGCTCAGCAGGATGATGAAGGAATCTTGGATGATTACTACCTCAGTAGGATGATGAAGGAATCTTGGACGATTACTACCTCAGCAGGATGATGAAGGAATCTGGGACGATTACTACCTCAGCAGGATGATAAAGGAATCTTGGACGATTACTACCTCAGCAGGATAATGAAGGAATCTTGGATGATTACTACCTCAGCAGGATAATGAAGGAATCTGAGACGATTACTATCTCAGTAGGATGATGAAGGAATCTGGGACGATTACTACCTCAGTAGGATGATGAAGGAATCTAAGATGATTACTACCTCAGCAGGATGATGAAGGAATCTTGGATGATTACTACCTCAGCAGGATGATGAAGGAATCTTGAATGATTACTACCTCAAAAGATGATGATCTTTGTCTGTTGATTGATCTTTCCTGAAAAGGTAAAGAGTTAGTTGTATGCAATGTCATGATGTATGCATTGCGTAATGATGATCTCAAAATAAATGAGATTTGTGTTATATGTATTTTGTATGCATATGCTATGAATGTTGTCGAAATGTAATTTTGTCTTGGAAAATAAATCCTTGACAAGTGCTGGGAGTCATTAAATCCAGGACTGCTGTTGAAGAGTACGTATGTCTTCAAACTTTGCCTATAATGTTTCCACTGAGGATTCCTGATTAGAAAAGAGATCAGGAGTCTAGGTTGTTCGTTGCTCTACTGGGAGTTATCTCTTGATGGACGAAGTTAAATTGATATCTGGTCGGGTCCAGGCTTCGCAGTAACTTGCTGGGGATTGTAGAGTAGTCTACTGGGGAAGAGGAGTTGTGGTCCTTTTATTTGTAGTAGTCAGATAGGCAAACCCAAGCTGGGGAATCCTGCCGTTTGTTGGGAAATAAACCTTGTTTCTTACTCTGTTGGAGAGGCGGCGACTTCATTGGCAGAAATCCTCGAGGATTCTTGAAGTCGACTCAGTTGGGAAGAGGTTCTCAGAGATTGAAAATCTGGTTGGGGAATCATCCTATGAGAAGGATTTTGGGGAGATTTGTCACTGCCTCTAGTAGCAAGTGTTTGTGGAACTTCCAGGAGATGTTGGACTGTACGTAACCTATTCAATGCCCCAAGCGATAGAGATGGCGACCTGTTCCTGGTTATTCCGCATTTCTTGAGAGATTTCTTAGAATCTTGACTGGACTGCCCCAGGTGTGCTAGATAGTGATATATCATGCCCCCTTGTTGATAGGAGATTTGTCATTGGAAGTGTCATCCCACTTGAAATGATTTTGTTCACTGAGAGAGCTTTCGTTCACTAGAAATTCGTTGTGTGAATTTCTCCGATGTCAAATAAATAGCCATATGCAAACAGTGATATTCAAGTAAAGCAAAGTTTATGTTTGTCTTGAAACTTTTGAAAATTCATTTTAGCAAGTAAAGAAATATTTGTAAGAAAAATTCAACTCAGGGTTTTGAGTAAGCCCTTACAGGAGTCAGGATACCTTTTGTAACAATATGCTTTCAAACTAACCCATGCTTCAATTAGGACTTTTGAAGGGTTGCAACGTTGCTTGGTTCATGGTTTAAGAAACAAAGGATAAAGGATCAAAACGTATTTGTACCCACCCGCTCTTTGTGTTGTTCTTCAGTCCTAAACTCAGTTAATTGTGTGTTTGAACTCCAATTGAGTCTGGAATGACGTTTTGGTGATGGTTCAGACAAGTTAAGTTTGTCAGAAGGCAGTCATTTTTGCAACATTTTTCATGTTGTTGAGGATTTGTAGTGACCTCTTTCTTTTGATTTGTTATCCCTAATTTTTGCCTGACTGTTCTTGTTTTGAGATTACAGTCAGCGGGATGCCCCAATTTTTCTTAAGTCTCCTTTGTAGGTTTTGACTTAGTGGACTTTTCCTTTTTTAGAGATAATGACTGCCTATGTGATAGGGAACCATCACCGTCTTTTGATTCTAGAGGAATGTTTTTGATGTCATTCGTTGTATTACGAGATAAGAGTTTACAGCTAAACGTGCGTTTGAATCAATTGAGAGACTACCCTGCCCCAGGTTTTGATTAAAGGTTTCAATTTGTGTAAGAAAGAAAACTTCTGCTTCTTTGGCTCAAAGGGGTTGACTATGGATTATCTTCCTTATAACTCCAGTGTTTAGGATTTGAAATATTGCATGTACATCACCAGCAAGGTCTGCTCAAAAGCATACTGTATGAGATTACGGCATCGTTTTCATCATCCTCCCTCTAAAGGCTTGTAACTTTTAGCAAGAGTTGAATGTCATAAAGTGAGTAAAAAGCATAGTTTAAATGTAATTAAAATGAGTGGATCAAATCAAGACAAACATATGCAATGCATTAATGAAACAAAGTTTGACATTAATAGATAATTATTTGAATAACAAGAGAAATTACAATTGAAAATCCAAAATGAACAAGATGCTCTCAATGATTTGGCATAGGAGCAGTGATCACGTTTGGAGTCTCTAGAGGGTCAAACTCAATCTCCTTGGCGTCAATCAAATCTTGAATCTTGTTCTTCGAAGTCCAACAACTGTCAGTGTCATGTCCGGGACTATCATAATAGTAGGCACGTCTTACATTTGGATTGTACTTTAAAGAGGAGGTATCAGGATTTTGAGGAGGATCCTTTGGTGTGATCAACTTCAACTTCATAAAATGTTGTAACGCTTGAGACAAAGGCATGTTGATGTTAGTGTACTGCCTTTCTTGATATCTTACCCTACGCCTATTGTTATGTCTTTGTTGAATAAGTGTAGGATTAGAGATCAGGATTGCCCCTACATGTTGATCATGACGATTCTTTTGACCACACATAACATTGGACTCTTTCTTCCCATTGTATGGCTTTTTGTGAGCATCAGAAGGTGTAGCTCCTTGGATCTTTCCACTTTTGATGCCAGCTTCGACCCTTTCGCCAGTCAGTACTAGCTCGATGAACCCGACCGAGGAGCTTCTGATTATGTGTTTAAAGAAAGGTCCCGTCAAGGTTCCCATGAAGGTGTCAATAAGCTCCCTATCAGTTAATGTGGGCTGCACCCTACCAGCCAGATCTCTCCATTTTTGGGCGTATCCTTTGAAGCTCTCGTCGGAACCCATGGTCATATTCTGCAATTGCACATGAGTTGGTGCAAGATCAGCGTTGTACTGGTACTGCTTGTAAAAAGCATCAGCTAGATCCTCCCAGGTGTGGATGCGAGAACCCTCCAATTGATAGAACCATTCAAGTTGTGTCCTAACTAAGCTCTCTTGGAAGAAATGGATCCAAAGCTTTTTATCAGTTGTGTATGGCTGAATCTTGTGGACATAAGACTTTAAGGGCATCTTAGGGCAAAAGACTCCATCGTACAAGACAGAGGTAGGGATTTTGAACTTTGGGGAGATGACCACTCCATAAACCAAACCCATGTCTCCTAAATCCAAGCCGGGTATCTGTTGAATCTCTATAGCACTAAGGCGATCCTCCAACTGTTTGTACTTGTCATCAGTGGGAGGAGATTGTTCCTCAGAGTAGTCAACTTCGGCTTCATCAATCTCCAGACTGTTGTCTTCTTCATGACTATCCCCCATGTTGGATGGAGTTGAAAGATCTAGAGCTCCCTTGACTGGTCCTCTAGGTCTTTTTCTCAAGTTCAGGACGCCGACTGACTTCTTGGAATTTTTCTTCTTGTCTTTGAGAAGAAGGGTCTTCAGGTCCTCTTGCCCCTTAGCCATAGCCAGGAACATTTGTTGGAATTGAGCGTTTTGAGCTTGGAGATATTTCACCGTTTGTTCCATATCCATCTTACTGAAATAAACAGTAGGAAGATAAAGAGACCTGTATGGGAGAAATCTGTCATGATATGATGCATGATATGTGGATACATGTTTTCAAGGATCTCGCGGAGTAAACACAAGAAAAAGTTAGAAGTTGAACTTTGATCAACAACTTTGATTGGAGAACTTTGTATCAGTGGATGTCCTTCCACGAGAATTAAGCTCACCATGCCAAGTGGGTTGTAGCCCTTGACTCAAATTGTTGTACTTGATCTTTGACGGCGTTTGGTTAGAGGAAAATAAATCCTCCTGCCCCACGATAGACGTCTGGTTCAACATGACCCTGCATCAAAGACCCTTGAGATCCTTGAAATGCTATGGTTCAATGTTATTGAAAATGCTATGGTATGATTTCATGATGTTATATATAAGTATGCAAAGTAAGCAAGTTTATATACAAATAATCATATTCACACAAAGCAGACAAGTCCTTAGGTTTAAGCTTGCATGGAATTTGTAGGTAAGTACCCTCTTGAAGTTGGATTGGTTCAACCTGTCCTATAAATAGTAACCGGGTTCTAAGGGATCTCAATATCACCGATCTTCCCCCAGCTTCGTTCAATAGGCGATTGACTCGCAACAAAACAAAGCTAAAGAGTCAAACCTCAATGAGTGTAGCATCGAGTATCTGTCGACCTTGGGAATACACCAAGGCCGGCCACCTCGCTACGTCCTACTGGCCAAGTTGTACAATTAAAGGTTCTAAGGTCAGTTGATGCTTCACGACACCATGCGGCAACTCCATACTCTCCTTGATTGACTCAAGGGTTACCGATACCAACCAAAGTGCCACATCAAGGTAGCTACTGCTTCAACCGTGTCAGTATACCCTTCATAGTTCCCTCATAGTTTATTGCTACTTACCTAATAGGTGTTCCCCAAATCCGGGTGTAGGATTTTTTTAACAGTAACCCAAACAAGGACCCGAAACATAAAGCGCACAAGTCAAACAATGAAAGCAAGTAGATGTGATATAGCCTTAAGGTAATCACACTTTAAAAAAGTACACAATAGAGTCGCCAGTTCTGTGATACGGTGGGAGAATTGACTTGAAGGTTTTTCGTTTGATCGCAAATGTTGCGGTTAGCAAGAGTCGCCACCGACTTTTCTTTTATCCAAAAGGAAAGGTGAAAAAGCACAGAAAAGACCTTTGAGATTATTTCTTGAGTTCGGGGGTAGATTATGAAAAAGGAAGGTATTAGCATCCTTTTCATCCATGGTTTTCCATGGGCTCTTAGTTACTTGCTAGATCACTTGGTTTTGTTTTGAAATGTGCTTTGTGGTGTGGTTTTTGAAAGTATTTTGAAAATGTGACTTTGTAATGATTCTCGTCTCTATAAGAATGCATACAAAGTGTTAGTTTCAAAAATAGTTCAAAGAGATGAGTTGGTGTATAAAATGTTTTTGGTGTGAGCAAGCGAGCAACTAGGAGCGAATCTACCTACTCAAAAGGTCTTAGATGTTCTTTTCCATCTCCTTTAGACGTTGCTATCTTACCATTGTTTTGGTAAAAAGCCCCATCATTGGATGTGAAGGGACGGGCGCAGGACGTTTTTGTATAGTCATAGAAGGCAACCTATGGATGTTTTAGCAATGTCTTTTAGGGACTAGATCGTTTACCGAAGGCAACATCGAGGGTCATCGAGGGACTACGATCTTTTATCGAGGGTCTTTTCTAAAACACCCATGTTCGAGGGACATGACTATTTTTCTGATAGGAAACAAGTGAGATTACCTTAAGGTGTGCAAATGTGCAAAGTGTGTTTGATTGCATGCATCTTAGTCTTTGATTTTTAGGTTGTCTATTTGCTGTTTTTATCTTGCCATACACACCCTAATTACTAGCAATATATGAAAGTAATAAAAAATGCGGAAAGTAAATATCCTACGCTATTACAATCATTGGGGGGATGGGGTGTACAGATTTATAAATGGGGATTGCAAATAAAATTAAGTCCTAAGTTACTATTACAACCTTATTGAATGGATAAGAATGTACAGGAAATGTAAAATGGACTTGTTTTGTTTAAGTAAAGAAATAAGTTTTATTTAAGAAAATATTTTGATCTTTTTATGTTAAAAGAAATAAAATAAAGTATGTAAAATTTAAAATGTTTTTTGTGTTTTTGATTAGTGAGAATAAAAGTGATAGAAAAAATAGTAAGGAAAAGAAAATAGAATCAGCGCATTGCTGAACTAAGAGAGATCAGAAGTTCTGACTCTGGCGTGCTACAAAAACAGAAATCACATTAGTAGAAATAAGTAAAGTCAGAAGTTCTGGGTCCGCCGTGAATAAAGAAGATTTCAGAAGTTCTGATGCCACTGGAAGAGCTTAGTCTCCCTCTCCATGCTAGTCATAACATCTGAAACTTAGTCATTTCTCACCAGAACAGAAGATGTGCGTATCACAGTTATGGCAGGTTTCATAATGTTTCAGAGACAAGAGATATCAGAACTATAAATCAGAGGAAAGCATGAATTTGCTAATTCTAATTTCCTTAAGAAGTTCTGAACTAATTTACTCCCTACTTAGGCATACAAATACGTGAAACCTCAGAATACGTACAACATCAGAAACATGATGTCTACATTGTATTTTTGAACATGCAAATCTGATAATGCCTAAGTAATATGATGAGAGTCAACAGAAGCTTACCTTGAAACTGGAAAACACTATGTGAACTGGAGTCTGGTTCTGAACAGCTTCTTCACGTACTCAGCAGGCTTGCCTTCAACTTGGGTAATGAATGATTAGAAAAATTCTGGAACAGCCAAGGGGTAAAGTTCTGACTTCTTGAGGTGGATGTAGATGGAGAGTGTGTTACAGTATGAACACAGAAGTTAGGATAGCTTCTAATATGTGAATCAGAAACTGTATGGACGGTTTTGGTCATGAAACACTTGAGAAAAAAATGGAGTTTGAATGCAAGAAATCAAAAGTTAACAGGTTTTGTATTTTGCGTTTGCAGTTTTGGATTCTTGGAACTTTAGCAGGGGTTCAAGGATTTTTCTTTCTCAATTTTTCCACCCTTTTACAGTTTCCAATAAGGTCTAATTTATAGGAAAAGGTTTAGTAGCTTGGAGAGGTCAAGGGGCACCACCATCATAAGCTGGGCGCTGACTTGCTCTTGAAGTAATTTCAAATAGGTAGGGTGGTCAGCAGTTTTAGTAGCGCCTAAGCTGGATTTTTTAAGCAGGAATTAAGGAAAAGTAACCTCAAAAGAAAAAGCAACATATGGGCCCAGCACACTTTTGTACAAAAGTTTTCTTTTCCAAGTCAGTAAAGGTACTTCTATGCCACACGTGGGGAAATCCTTTGAATAAAGACTCAAAAGTGGTTGTGAGCATTAAATGATGATGAGATTGATCAAACCAGAAATCCTGCAATGTGAGATTCTGCATCATTGCTTAATTCTGAATCAGAAGTTCAGCTTCAGTGTAACTTAGAATAGACATCTAACTTCTGATCTTTGTATCTCCTTGCTCCAGCATGTTCTAAAGGAGCTCTCAGACTTTCCAGGAAGCTTGCAACACGCTTTGTAAACCTTTTTTGAACCACCCTTGCAAACTCTGACTGAATCTTTGCGAAAATTGGCCCAGAAGTTGTAACCAAACTCTATCTTGGAACTGTCCAAAATTTGCTGAGTGCTTCAATTTCATGGACGTGTCTTTGAGGAGTCATAACTTGAAATCTCAACATTTCTAGGAGAAGTTTTATTCTGTAATGTTTCAGATCTTGTTTGAGTCCATAACTCTTGTGTTAGAAGTTAATCCAGAATCAGCTTGCATCATGGTGATAATCTGATCAAAAGTTCTGAGCTCATCATATTTCCTAAACACTTAGAAAAATTTCTAAGTATTTGGAATTTTGACTTTTCCAATAGCAAATTTGACTTTTGACTTTCTTAATGAAACAAACTTCATATTTTTACATGTCTTGCTCAAATATGATTCTTTAAACTTGATTTTGATCCAAAAGTCAAAGTTTGACTTTTCAGTGTGCAAATGACCATTTTGCCCTTGTGAATGACTTTCTTGAAAAAAATTGTAATTCAAAGCTTGAAATTGGATGGAAGCAAACCTGAGGGTTCAGGGTGATCCTTTGAGAAATGAGAGGGCAAATTTTGGGGTACAACACCATGTATCTTACATGCACACACACACACACACTCTTGCAGGTCCTCATCCACTCTGGATCTCATTGCCAATGACTCTACTATTACCGACTATGGCTTCAAATGTCCAATTAACCAAGCCAAAGAAGAAGGCGAGGAAGATTGTGAAATACAGCGAGAACTATCCAGACTTCTATTACAAGAGGAAAAATATATTCGGCCGCACAAAGAGTCAGTTGAAGTCATCAATCTAGGTACCGAGACAGACAAGAGAGAGGTTAAGATCAGTGCTAATCTAGAAGACAATGTCAAGAGCAGGTTGGTTCATATGTTGCATGACTTTGTGGAAGTGTTTGCTTGGTCGTATGAAGATATTCCAGGGTTGGATAACGACATTGTAGTTCATCGTCTGCCGACAAAGGAAAACTGTCCTCCTATCAAACGAAAAGTTCGTCGCATGAGGCCTGACATGTCTGAAAAGATAAAAGCTGAAGTGATGAAACAGTTTAATGCAGGATTCCTAGATGTGACCTCTTGGGTTGCAAATATGGTGCCAGTATCGAAGAAAGAAGGAAAAGTTCGTATGTGCGTAGATTATAGGGATCTGAGTAGGGCAAGCCCCAAGGATGACTTCCCTCTACCCCACATTGATGTTTTGGGTGATAACACTTCTCAACATAAAGTCTTCTCTTTCATGGATGGTTTCTCCGACTATGATCAAATTAGGATGGCTCTCAAAGACATGGAGAATACCACTTTCATTATGCAATGGGGAACCTTTTTCTACAAGGTCATACCGTTCAGGTTGAAGAATGCAGGGGCAACATATCAAAGAGCTATGGTAGCTTTGTTTCATGATATGATCCATCATGAAATAGAGGTATATGTGGATGATATGATTGCCAGATCACAAACCGAGGAAGAACATCTCGATCACCTATACAAGTTATTCGAAAGGTTGAAAAAGTACAAGTTGAGGTTAAACCCTAACAAGTGCACATTTGAAGTACGATCTGGAAAGCTTCTAGGTTTTGTTGTCAGCGGTAAAGGCATCAAAGTTGATCCTACCAAGGTAAAGGCCATCCAAGAAATGCCAGTCCCCCACTATGAAAAGGAAGTTATAGGATTCTTGGGTCGTCTCAATTACATCGCCCGCTTCATATCTCACTTGACTGCTACTTGTGAACCAATCTTCAAACTCTTGAAGAAAGATCAAGTAGTCAGATGGAATGATGAATGCCAAGCTGCCTTCGACAAAATCAAAGAATATCTGCAAGAAGCTCCTATTCTCATGCCTCCAGTTGAAGGAAGACCCTTGATCATATACTTGACAGTACTAGAGAACTCTATGGGGTGTGTTTTGGGCCAACGTGAGGAGTCTGGCCGAAAAGAGCAAGCTATTTATTACCTGAGCAAAAAGTTTACTGACTATGAAACCAGATATTCACTGCTCGAGAAAACTTGCTACGCTCTGGCATGGGCTGCTCGCCGGATAAGACAATATATGTTGACTCATACCACTCAGTTGATTTCTAAGATGGACCCAATCAAGTACATCTTCGAGAAACATGCCCTTTCCGGACGGATAGCTAGGTGGAAAATGATCTTGACTGAGTATGACATTCAATACACAATGAAAAAGGCCATCAAAGGAAGCGTATTAGAAGATCATTTGGCCCACCAAGCTATTAATGATTATAAGTCCATGAACTTCGACTTCCCTGATGAGAACATCATGCTAGTAACCGACTACGTGAAACCTGGACCATATGACGGACCTGAACAAGGATCCCGATGGACTATGGTCTTCGATGGGGATTCCAACGCCTTGGGTAACGGAATTGGTGCTGTGATCATCTCACCGGAAGGTTACCACACTCCTTTCACTTCCAGATTATGCTTCGATCGCACGAACAATATGGCTGAGTACGAAGCATGCATTTTGGGTCTGAAGGTTGCCATTGATTTGAGGATCCAACATTTGAATGTGTTTGGGGATTCCGCTCTATTGATTAGCCAAGTAAAAGGAGATTGGGACACTAAGAAACCTAATCTCATCCCTTACAAGGAACTTGTTCTATCTTGATTCCTTACTTCGAAGAGATCACCTTTAAACACTTCCCTAGGGAAGAAAATCAGTTGGCCGATGCTTTGGCAACCATGTCTTTTATGTTTAAAGTCAGATGGGACAACGAATATCTATGATTACAATTGAGAGATTCGATGAACCGACACACGACTATGAGCTCGACACTGACATGGAAAAGCCATGGTACCATGAGGTGAAAAGATACCTTAAAGCACAAGAGTATCTCGAAGGAGCATCCATCAATGACAGAAAGTTCTTACGAATAACATAATATTATACAAGCGCAACCATGATTCTACTCTACTCCGATGTGTGGACAAGAAGGAGGCAGAGGAAATTATGGAAGACATGCATGATGGCCTCTTTGGAACTCTCTCTAGTGGACATACTATGGTAAAAAAGATCCTGTGAGCTGGTTACTACTGGTCAAAAATGGAGACTGATTGCCATCAACACTCAAGAACTTGTCACAAATGCCAAATCTATGCTGACAAGGTCCATGTGCCTCCTATCTCTCTGAATGTCATGACCGCTCCATGGCCATTTGCAATGTGGGGCATTGACATGATTGGAGAGATCAAGCCCACCGCTTCCAATGGATATTGCTTCATTTTGGTCGCTATTGATTACTTCACAAATGGGTTGAAGCCGCTTTATTTGCCTTAGTCACCAAGAATGTGGTAGCCAAATTCATCAAACGCAACCTCATCTACCGCTATGGTATCCCCTAAAGGATCATCACCGATAATGGGACTAACCTCAACAACACTATGATTATCAAACTTTGCACTCAGTTCAAAATCAAGCATCACAATTCTTCTCCTTATAGACCTAAAATGAATGGCACAATCGAAGCGGCCAACAAAAACATTAAGAAGATTGTGCAGAAGATGGTAGTAACATACAAGGATTGGAATGAGATGTTACCGTTTTCTCTTCATGGCTACCGCACTTCAGCTAGAACATCAACTTGGGCAACTCCCTTTTCTTTAGTCTATGGCATGGAACCTGTTTTGTCAGTGGAAGTTCAGATTCCCTCACTAAGGATTATGAATGAGGCAGGCCTAGGCGAAGACGAGTTGATTCATACAAGATTGGATCAGTTGAACTTGATCGGTGAAAAATGATTGGCTGTTGTTTGTCACGGTCAGATGTACCAAAAAGTGCATGATTAAGGCTTTCAACAAAAAGATCAAGCCTCGAGTATATCAAGCTGGTGACTTGGTAATAAAGCGCATCATTCTGCCACAAGGCGACCCCAGGGGCAAATGGACTCCTACCTACGAAGGGCCATTTATTGTCAAGAGAGTGTTCTCTGGTGGTGCCATGATGCTGACTACCCTGGACGGTGAAGATTTCCCGCATCCTGTGAATACAGACATAGTTAAAAAATACTACGCATAAGAGACCCACTAGGCTGACATACCTAGGAAAAATAAGAGCATCTCGACAAACCAAAAGGTTTGGAAAAAAAATTAGGGATATATGCAAAATATTATACACCCGACAAGTTAAAAACCCGAAAGGGCGACTTGGGCAAAAATGGGTATCCTGGTGGGCTGAAAACCCGAAAGGGCGGTCCAAACAAAAGTTAAGGATTGAAAGCGTATGACTATGTCCCGTGGAATCACCACAGTCAACTTTATTACCAAGGTCTGAATTCAAATGGTCCAATATCAATCCAATCAACTTCTGTCAATGGCAAGGGGCATTCGAAGACATTGGGGAAATAGTAGAGTCGGAATGCAATGAGATCATTTCCATATGGCTATTTGTTTTGTTTTAAATTTTTATTTTCCTTTCGACGATTTCCTCTTACTAGGATCTCTGTCTCTTTGTATAAAAACGCCTATTCATGGGCTAAATATCATTACAAATATACTTTGAAGTACAAACTTTCTATTTTTTGTTTTGAATGCAAAGTTGTCCAATGACTAAAATTGAACGAACGTATGCATGTGAACATAATTAAAGCAATTTGGCGCATGTGTCCTACTAAGCAGTAGCAAGCATATTTTTAATGTATATGGTATATCCCCACAGAGTTTGTTCCATTAGCATTATCCCCAAGAACGGCTACAATAAACCAATCCTCAACAAAGTTACCCACAAAGTCTCTTTGCATAGGCTGATCCCCAGACGAAATCTAAATCTCTTGAAAGTTTTCTCCCCAACTAAGTTGATCCTACAAGAATAAGCCTTATGGATATCTTCCTAAAAAGAACTCACCTCGTCACCAGTTCATCAAATATTCATCAACAGGGTTTATTTCCCCAACATGGTTTATTTCCCCAACATACAACAATCAACGAACAACTAAATTCCCCCAGTGTAGTCTATCTTCCCTAGTTGAATCTGTCTTCCCCGACTTAGTCTATACTCTCCAACTGGAGTTTGCCTTTCAGACTATTACAAATCAGAGGACCACAACCCCCCTTCCCCAGTAAACTCGTCAACAAAACCTTTACTATCTCCAAAAGATACTATGAAGCCTAGACCCGACCAGATATTAGTACAATTTTCAAGCTACTATGAAGCCTGAACTCGACCAGATAATAGTCAACTTCTAAAGGCACTATAGATCCTGGACCCTACCGGATAATAGTGTAACCTTTCAAGTACTATGAAGCCTGGAACCCGACCAGATATTAGTTAACTTTCAAAAATTATGAAACTTAGGTCCGACCAGATAATAGTTTAGCTCTTCGAGATATAGAATAACCTGGACTCAACCAGACCAGGGTTTAAATTCTTTTCCCCAGTAGAGTTTGCCTCTACCCCAACAAGTTACTGTGAAGACTGGATCCGACCAAATATCAGTTTTCAACTTCATCTTTTCAAGCAAGTTATTGTGAAGCCTGGATCTGACCGGATAGCAATTTCCCTCAGAAGTTTGTTGTGAAACCTGGAATCCGACCAGATAACAACTAAGTTCCAAGCAGATTACTGTAAAGCCTGGACCCGACCAGATATCAGTTTAACTCTATCTCTTCAGACAAGTTTATTGTGGATCCTGGACCCGACCAAATAGCAATTAACTTCATCCACCTCAAAATATGTAAAGCCTGGATCCGACCAGATATCAGTTCAACTTCGTCTATTCAAGCAAGTTATTGTGAAGCCTGAACCCGACCATATAACAACTAACTACAATCCCCATCAAGATACTATTAAGCCTGGACCCGACCAGATAATAATATAACTCCAAAAAAAAAAACACAAAGCCTGGACCCGACCAGATAGTAGTTACCACTTCAAGAAATATGCGAAGCCTGGATCCGACCAAATAACAGTTCAATTTCAAGAAATCTTCTGTGAAGCCTGGACCCGACCAAATAACAGCTAACATTCAAGAGATATTCCCCGACAAAAGCATTATGTAAACAAAGTTTGAAGATATGTATACTCTTCATCCCCAACAACAATCCGGGGTTCAGCTTCCAAGAATTCCTCAGCAATAGTTAGGGATTTATTTTCCCAGACAAATATGCATCCTACATTCATACATCATAGCATATACATACAAAATACATTTAGCATAATACCACATCTTGTGAACATCATGCATACATATGCATTTAAACTAACCCTTTTTCCACAGGTAAAACATCAAGTTTTAGTATAAATCGACCAAAGATTTATGTTGATACTTCTTCCAGTATTTACCATCATTCCTCCAAATGGCATATATAAGCCCATTCCCAATACATATTCAAGTGCAAATTTCTGGGCACTCTAGTGTTCAATCATCTTCCACCTTCAAGTCACGAATGGCGGATCCGCCAATCTAACTCTTCAGGTTTAAGAAGATTGAATAGGGGAAACTGTTGTACCCCTCTCATTTCTCAAGAAAATCTCTCACAAGATCTCCATTGATTCAAGACTATACAAGGTTGGATCAGCTCAAGACACCTCCTTAAGCACTGATGACTCAAAT
Source organism: Vicia faba (assembly GCA_948472305.1). NCBI lineage: Eukaryota > Viridiplantae > Streptophyta > Magnoliopsida > Fabales > Fabaceae > Vicia > Vicia faba. The sequence continues at coordinate 240,321 of CATIWC010000914.1, read as the reverse complement.
TAGGGTTTGAATTTGCACAAGGACAAACGGACTTTCAAAGCCCCATATGAATTTCATGGATCATTTTGAACCCTCAAGATTTCTCATGTCAAGTTTCAAGTCTTGGATCACATTTTTGCTTAGTCAATTGATCAGATGACCTAAAATCTACTGTATTGGGAAAAAAGTCAACTGTGGTCAATTTACAGTCAAACTTCATATTTTTTGATCCATATCAACATCATGAACTCATATATGTCATTTGATCAAGTTTGGATCACAATTCCTCAAGAAATTTGATCAGATCATCCAAAGGGCAAAATGGTCAAAATTAGGGTTTTGAATAGGAAGGTGTAATCTTTGATTTTTGACCTAGCAAATGATTTATTGGTTTAAGTTATGATCTCAAGGATTCAAATGATTCATTTTGACCTAATGGCATGGCTCAAAATATTTCTCAAGGTCAATTGATTGATAGTTGAATTTCAGTCAACAGATGAAAAATCAACTATACACTAAAAAGTCAAACTTTGACTTTTTGATCAAAATCAAGTTTCAAAGATTACAATTCATCAAGACATGTCAAAATATGAAACATGTTCATCAAGAAATCAAAAATTCAAGATTTCATTTTGAAAAGTCAAAATTTCCAAGACTTAGAATTTTTCTAAGTGTTGAAAATTCATGTTTTTTTTCATAACTTTGTGCCAAATTTACACCATGATGCAAGATGATTCAAAGGAAACTTCAAACATGAAAGTTGTAGATCTCAGTGATATCTAAAACATTGTAGGGAATAAATTCTCCTAGAATTGCTTAGATTTCAAGTTATGATTTTGTGAAGACATGGTCATGAAACTTGAAGACTTAGTGAAATTTGCCATAGTTTAGGCAGGATTTTGACTTAACTTCATGGCAAATTTTCACCTGGTTCCAAATTGAATTTCCAAACATTTACAACATGAAGGTTGTAGAGGATGTTACAAGATTTCCAAAATGTCCAATAACTCATTGAGATCAAATTTGAGCTAGGAGAATCAAAAGCAAGAAGTTAGGGTTTCCAACTTGAATTACAAGCCATTTCTTGATGAACACATAATCCAATCTCAATGTTAGGCTGCATAATCTTACTTTGAAGGTCTTCTAACTTATGTATCTATCCATAATTAATGGATTACACAAACTTTTGAGCTATAATCCAAGTGGTTTAAGCATTGTCCAAGTCTATTTGCCATTTTGGGAAGAAAGCTAACATTGCCATTCTTGAAAAGCAAGCTTTATGCACAAAGTCAATTCTTGAGCCTCTCACTTATTCCCTCTGATCACACTCCATGTACAAAGTCAGAAGCAAGATTGTTTAAAGCATAACCACTCTACAATAGCAAGTACAAAGGCATGGAAACTTGTTTTGTCAAGAAAATCACATGTTGAGCTTAAACATATGAGTTTGAATTCTGATCAACTACAAGTCTCAAAATAATTTGCTTATAAATAGAGGCACTATTTGTGAGCTAAGACACGAGCAAAAAGAACCTTGAAACTCTCTCAAACACTTACAAGCTAGAAATTGTCCAAAAACACCATTGATGCACAGTTTCTGGCTTTGAACTTGTAACTCACATTTCCCTCGTGCGTTTTCATTCCAAATCAATTACAAAGCTTCTATACATAAAATATAGTCCATCTCCATCCCTGTTTCATAACTGTAACTCCATCTTCATCATCTTCTGAACTAAAAAATAGAGCTCTGCAACTGGACTTCTCCAGGCCATTCCAGTCATTCATTGCTCAAGATAATCATTGCATTAGCTTCCCGGGAACTTGAGGAAGCTAACCTGATCATTGCAGCACCTTGAATCAAGCTCATTTGCATTTCACGATTTCCTGTTTTGAGGTATCTTTTCTGAACTTCTATCTTTTCATTTAGGCATTGTTAAGCTTGCATTTGTGAAGATAAAGTGTAGATATCATTTCCCTGAAACTGTACATGTCCATAAATTTCATTTATATTGATTGAGCTTAGAGAATTTTAGGTTTGAATCTATGAAAAAAGTTAGGTCAGAATTTGGTACTTTTAGAAATTCTCATTCATCTTTGATTTATAGCTTATGATATTTATATGGTTGGATTCATATGGAAAAATGGAGCAACTTCCATATTTACATCTTTCATTTTTATTGAGAACTGAGCTACTTACAAGAACCATGGTTGGAGGTTGAAGATGAAGTCATTTTTAGGACTGGGTTTATGTTATGTATTTTTTTTTTTTGCTTATGTTAACGGATGTATAGCCACCCCAGTGACAAGACAACACGTGTTTCATGTCTAGGGTGTGGGTTCAAGCCCTAGTGCTGCCACTTTTCATTATTTTTTCACATTTTCTTTCTTTTGTTCCAAACAGCTAGCGCATGGACCTCCAATAGTGGGCCTTGTCATTTTTGCTAACTCCTAACCCCTCTGCCTGCTTTCACACACCTGGCCCAAACATTTTTTTTATCATTTCATTTTAATTTATTTTCTTTTTCTTATTTTATTTCATTTTATTTTTCTTTATCATTTTTATCATTATTGATATTATTATTATTATTATTTTTATTAATAAAAAATCCAAAAATATTTTATTTTGTTTATTTACATATTTAAAATACTTTTTATTTTATTTCTTTTAAAGATAAAAAGACCCAAAAAACATTTTCTTAATAAATTAATTTCTTTTTCTTAATAAATTAATAATTAGATTTAGGTTTAATTATTTTTTCTTTTTTTATTTAAAATCAACTTAGAACTTAAGTTTTTTTTAATTAATTAATTTTCATATTATTTTCATTAAGTCTAAACCCTTTCATAAAAAAAACCCTAAAAAATGCTTCAAACTTAATTTCTTTTTTTAATTGGTTTAGGTTTAGTTTTATTTAGTTTTAATTAATCATTTTCTTAATTAGATCAAAACTAAACCCTTTCATTAAAACCAAACAAAAATCATTTCCTTTCCATTTATTTTCTTGCACATTTATTCAATTCTTGTATATTATTCAATATGATTGTAATAGATAATTAGGTTTAATTTTCTTGCAATCCCCATTTGTAAATTTGTATACCCCCTCCCCTAATGATGTAATAACATAGTAATTTTACTTTCCGCAATTTATCGCTTTCATATAAATGCTAGTAATTAGGGTTTGCATGGAAAGATAAAAATCAACAAGTAGAAAACCCTAATCCAAGATAAACAATGCATGTAAATCAAACTCACTTTCACACTTGCACCCTTAGGGTAATTCCACTTTGTTGCCTTATAAAAATGGTCATGTTATTCATGTGGGATGTCTTAGCAAAAACAAATCAAAATACAAGATCATAGTCCCTCGATGACGCTACAAATGTTTCCTTTCAAAATGATCTTAGTCCCTCAAATAGAAAAGCTAAGATATCTCACAACATTGCTATCATGACCATACGATGACCCATGCTTGTCCCTTTTTTTACATCTAAAGATAAGGCTTCTTACTAAATCAATGGTAAGATAACAATATCAAAGGAATGAAAGAAATGAACAAAGACTTTTGAGTAGGTAGATTGTTCCTAGTTTCTTGCTCACTTTCAAATCAAACATCCTTGCTCATTTTAAAAACAAACACCAAACACTTTCAAAAACAAACTTTCAAAACATGAAATATTTTCAAAAGTCCAACACTTTGTATACGTTCTTACGAACGAGAACCATTACAAAGTTTGCCTAAACGAATGCGACTTTCCAAAATACTTTCAAAAACCACCACAAAGGACATTTTCAAGCAAAAGCAAGTGATCTAGCAAGAAACTAAGATCCCATAGATAACTATGGATGAAAAGGGTGCTAATACCTTCCCTTTTCATAATCTACCCCCCGAACTCAAGAAATAATCTCAAAGGTCTTTCCTGTTCTTTTCAGCCTTTCCTTTTGGATAAAAGAAAAGTCGGTGGCGACTCTTGCTAACCGCAACATTTGTGATCAAACGCAAAACATCCCAAGTCAGCTCTCCTACCATATCACACGTAGGATATTTAAATTCCATAATTTATCGCTTTCCTTAGTATTGCTAGTAATTAGGGTTTGTATGGCAAGACATAAAATCAAGCATTAGAAAACCCTAATTCAAGACAAATACATGAAATCAAAACACTTGCACACATGCATATCTAGGGTAACCCACACTTGTTGCCTCGGATAAACACAATCATGTCCCTCGAATGTGAGATGTTTTAGCAAAGACCCTCGATTAAAAGATCGTAGTCCCTCGATGACCCTTCGATGCTGCCTTCGGTAAACGATCTTATTCCCTTACGAAATTGCTAAAACATATTACAAGTTGCCTTTTATGACTGTACGATGACCCATGCCAGTCCCTTCACATCCAATGATATGGATTCTTACCAAACAATGGTAGACAAGCACTATCTAAAGGAGGAGGAAAAGAACAGACTTTTTGAGTAGGTAGATTGCTCGTAATTGCTTGCTCGCAAACATTTCAAAACCAACAACTTTCAACACACCAACACTTTCTTGAATTTTTTTTCAAAGTGAACACTTTGTATGCATTCTTATAGAGACGAGAATCATTACAAAGTTTTCCCAATGATGACACTTTTCAAAATATTTTCAAACAAGCACATTCACAAAGCATTTTCAAAGTGAGCTAGCAATTAAGAGCCCATAGATAACTACGGATGAAAAGGGTGCTAACACCTTCCCTTTTCATAACCTACCCCGAACTCAAGAAAATTCTCAAAAGGTCTTTCCTGTTCTTTTCACTCTTTTCTTTATTGGATAAAAGAAAAGTCAGTGGAGACTCTTGCTATCCGCAACAATTGCGATAAAACACAAAACACCAAGTCAGTTCTCCCACCTTATTATAGAACTGGCGACTCTGCTGGGAAAACTGAAAAAGTGGGATTACCTTAAGAGATAGATCACCTTTATTGCTTTATTTGTTTGTCTTGCTTGCTTTACATTTGTGGGTTATGCTTGGGTTTATTCTTATAAAGATCCTACACTCGGATCTGGGGAATTTTAGGTAAGTAGCAATAGATCATGGGGATTATGAAGTGTAATACCGACACGGTTGAAGCGATGGCTACATTAGTGTAACATATTTGTTGGTACTGGTGTCTCTTGTGTTTAATCGAGGAGAATACGGGGCCGATGTGTGGTGTTGTGAAGCACTAACTGACTGTAGAAACTTAGTTAAACAACTTGGCTATTATAAAGTAGTGAGGTAGCCGACTTTGGTGTAAATATGAAGACTGTTAATACTCGATACTACACTCATTGAGATCAGACTTTCGGGATATTTTGGTCGCTAATAAAGAAGCTTATGCTGAAACAATGCCCGATGAAGAAAGATCAGTGATATTGAGATTCCTTAGAACCCAGTTACTTTTTTTAGGACAAGTTGAACCAACTAAACTTCAAGAGTATACTTACCTACAAAGTCCATGGAAGCCTTTGAACCTAAGGCTACTTGTGTGGCTTGTTTGCATTATCTAGCCAAAATTGAATTCCTTGCAGGATTTTGTTTGTAGTCATTATCCAATAACATAGACTTCTTGCAAGACTTACTTGTCTTCACCACCTTACACTTTTGCTTGGTGCATAGCATACACATCATAACATCATACCATATCATTTCCACTGGCCATTTCAAGGATCTCAAAGGGCCTGTAATGCAGGGTCATGATGAACCAGGCATCTATCAAACAAGGGGATTTGTTTTCCTCTAAGCCATGATGTCAAAGACCAAAGCACATTATCTTGAGTCGAAGGCTATAACCCACTCGACATGGTGAGCGTGATTCTCGTAGCAGGACATTCAACGATATGAAGTTCTTCAATTAAAATTGACGTCAGATTCGACTTCTAACATTTTCTTCTGTTTACCCTGCGAGATCCTTGAAAATATTGCATCTACATATCATGCATCATGTCATAACAGGTTTTCTCATATGCTTACTGTTTATTTCAGTAAAAGATGGATCTCGAGCAAACCGTCAGAAATCTCCAAGCTCAAGACGCATAGTACAAAGAAATGTTTCTGAACCTATCCAAGGGGCAAGAAGAATTAAAAGTAATCCTCACTGAGAGCATGACCAAGAAGAATCCCGAAGACAACAAGGATAACTAGTTGGAACAATTGCAAGCTGAGATGGTAACGATGAGAATCCAGATGATGAGACAGACGGCTCTTATCCAAAACTTAGCTCGGGGACAAGAAGAGTTAAGAACTCTTATCAGCAAACTCCTTCAAGACGAATACAACCATATGGGATGAACGACTAGAATTGGGGATCAAGTCATTAATCAGCCTCTGATAAAACAAGAAGTTGGCTTGGTCGAAAATAGACCTTTCCGAATTGCTACTACATCACGATCCCAACAACTACCTTTCCAACAACGACAGCGTAGTCAACGTAAGCAGGATACGCCCAAAAGATAATTTACCAAGATCAACATGTCCTTGGCTCAAGCATTGCAACACATGTTGATGGTCAAGCTGGTTACATTGAAGGATCGTCCTCAAAAGCCCAATACTGCTTCTCCTTGTTACAATCATAAAGAAAGGTGCGCATACCACTCCAACAGTCATGGACACGACACTAACATCTATTGGACGTTGAAGAACAAGATTCAAGACCTGATCAACAAAGGAGTGTTAGAATTGACACAAGATGGCCTGATTGAATTTTTCTGTCATCCCTCAAGGGCACACCATCTGAAGTGACAAATTTAGGAGAAGAAGCTTTTTGTTCATTCGAATTTCTAGTTGTAATTTCTTTGTTTGTTTAAACACTTATCTTTATGTCAGACTTTGGTTGTTCTCATTAATGCATTGCATATGTTTGTCTTGAGTTAATCCATTCGTTTTCACTATACTTAAATATGTTTTTACTCCTTCGTATGATATTCAACTCTCAATTATAAGCTATAAGCTTTTAGAAGGAGGATGATGAAAATAGTACCATGATCTCTACAATATGCTTTTGAACAGACCTTGCTGACGATGTACATGTGTTATTTTAAACCCTAAACAGTGGAGTTATAAGGAAGATAATCCCTAGTGAACCCCTTTGAGCCTAAGAAGTAGGAGTTTTCTTTTTCGCATAAATTGAAACCTTTAATCATAACCTGGGGCAGGGTAGTTTCCCAGTTGATTCAAATGCGCATTCAGTCACAAGCTTTCACTTCGTACACAATGAATGACATCAAAAACATCCTTCTGAATCAAAAATATGGTGATGGTTCCCCATAAAATAGGAAGTCATTATCTCTCAAAAGAAAAGCCCACTGAGTCAAAACCTATGAAGGAGACTTAAGAAAAATTGGGGCATCCCGCTGACTGTAGTATTAAAACAAAAACAGTGAGGCAAAAATTAGGGATAATAAATAAAAAAAGAGGTTGTTACAAATCCTTAACAACAGAAAAATGTTGCAAAAATGACTGCCTTCTCAAATAAACTTCCAATATCTGAACCATCACCAAAACTACCATTCCATACTCGATTAGGATTCAAACGCACAATTGAATGAGTTTAGGACTGGAGAACTTCATGGAGAACGGGTTGGGTACAAACAAACTTTGAGCCTTATCCTTTGTTTCTTAAAACCGTGAACTAGACCACATTATAGCCCTTAAAAGTCCTAACTGAAGCCTAGGTTAGTTCGAAAGCATACTGTTACAAAAGGTATCCTGACTCCTGTAAGGCTTACTGTAAATCCTGAGTTGAATTCATATTCTTACAAAATTTTGTTACTTATTAAAAAAATGCATTTTTTCAAAAAAAAAAAACAAATTTTCAAGACAAACGTAAGCTTTGCATTTTGAATACCGCTGTTTGCATATAACTAATTGTTTGACAACAGAAAAATTCACACGATGAATATCCAATGAACTTAAATTCTCTTAATGAACATAATCACTTCAAATGGAAAGACACTTCCAATGAAAAACCTCCCATAATCAAGGGGCATGAAATGTTATTGTCCAACTCATCCGTGGCAGTCAAGTTGAGATTCAAAGAATCTCCCAAAAGTGCTGAATAGCCAGGGGCAGATCCTCGTCTGAATCACTTGGGGCATGTTACACTGATCAGGGGTTCCAGCAAAAATCCACTTTGAAATTTGAATCTTCAGTATCATCAAATTGCTTACCTGTACTAGTAGTATCAGATGGTGTCAGTATCATGTCTTTGAATCCTTCCATGACAATTCTTAGAAAAATACTGAGGAAGGTCAAGACTATCAGAAACTCGATCAAAAACTTCAAACATCAGGTGCACCAGACTAACCCTATGGGAAAATAGACTCCCACATATGAAAGGTCACATGCGATCAAGCAAACAGTTTTTGGCATTACTACAACACTTACTACCATAGACAGTGACAACTCTCCACACTCTGTGAATGCAGACATAGTCGGGAGATACTACACATAAAAGAGACCCGCTAGGTTGAATGGCCTAGGCAAAAATAAAGGCATCCCGGCGAACCAAAAGGGTTCGGGCAAAAATTCTGGATATATATATATATATATATATATATATATATATATATATATATATATATATATATATATATATATATATATATATATATATATATATATATATATATATATATATATATATATATATATATATATATATATATATATATATATATATATATATATATATATATATGCAAAGATTATACACCTGGCAAGTCGAAAACCTGAAAAGGAGGCTTGGGCAAAAAAGGGTATCCCGGTGAACTGAAAATTTGAAAAGACGATCCAGGAAAAAGTTTGGGATTAAAGCGTACGACTATGTCCCGTTATCTCATCACTTGTCTATAAGTAAAAGAATGATCACTTTGATCATCATTTACCGAGGACTCTAAGAGATAGGACAATATTCAAGTCATCCCCACAGAACAATATCCACATGATTATCCCCATGGAGTTATCTTCACCAGTTCATATTTAACAAAGATACATTCCCCGAAAAATCTAAAATGCCTTCAAACTAAAAGTGGGGCATCTTCCAACTAATAACATAGTCAAAATCGCTTGCAGATCCTCCTAGCGGATAAAGGAGCGCGGCCTTCTCCCCAGCAATATCGCCCACCCAGGAAGTTCCAAATCAGTACAACTCATGGAAATAATCTTCCCCAGCTGAGTTTATATCTCCAAAACTAAAAAAGAAACCTTACAGAGTTCTTCTCTCTAGCAAAATTCAATTCCCCAAGAGATTTGGTTTCCTCAGCAGAGCATTTCTCCATCAACAAGGGTTTATTTCCCCAACAACCTACAAATTCCCCATCTAATCACCGACAAATTTCTTCTCCCCGGTAAAGTTGTCATTATCCCAGAAAGTCGCTGCAAAACCTAGAATCTGACCAGATACTAGTTAACTTTATATTCCCTAGATAAATCAGAAGGTTATCCATCTCTTTCATCCCCAGTCGGGGTATATAAGAATTGTCTTCCTCAAAGTTTATCCATCTCTTTTATCCCCAGTCAAGGTATATAAGAAATATCTTCCTCAAAGGTTATCCATCTCTTTTATCCCCAGTCAGGGTATATAAGATTCATCTTCCTCGAAGTTTAACCATCTCTTTTATCCCCAGTCAGAGTATATAAGAAATAAATTTTCCAGTAGAGCAGTGGACGACTAGTGTTCCTAAACTCCACTTCCCAAACAGAAATCGATACATCCCTTGCAGAGTTTCCTCAAACGAGTAAGCATAAATCCCAGACGGAAGCATCCTAAACAAGATTGAAGATACACATACTCTTTATCCCCACCAACAGTCATAGATTTATTCTCCCAGATGAGGATACTGCACGGGCTTACAAATGCATTTCAATAACATTTTACATTCATACATCATAACATATGCATACGAAACAGATATAGCATAGTCTCATTTATTTTGAGAATCTCATTACGCAATGCATTTCATAAATCATGAAATTTCATACAAGCTAACTCTTTACCTTTTTCAAGAAAGATCGATTAACAGGCGAATATCATCAACAATTGTCAACGGTTCCAGATTAATTCCCGAAACATGATGGGGCAACTATCTACATGACGAACATTTCCTTAAAACATCTTATGGCTCAGTTTAAATCAACCAAATATTTATCCTCATACTTCTTCATGTAGATACCTTTTTCTGGCTCAGTTTAAATCGACCAAAGCTTTACTCTGATACTTCTTCCAGTTAAAGACACAGACATCTACTTCTTCCAATTAAAGACACAGACATCTGCTGGCTCAGTTTAAATCGACCAAAGGTTTATTCTGATACTTCTCTCAGTAGATACTTTTTCTGGCTTAGTTTAAATCGACCAAAGATTTACTCTGATACTTCTTCCAGTTAAAGACACAGACATCTTCTGGCTCAGTTTAAATCAACCAAAGATTTATCCTGATACTTTTTCTAGTAGATACTTTTTCTGGCTCATATTAAATCGACCAAAGATTTATTCTGATACTTCTCCCAGTTATAGACAGATAAAGATATTTGTTGGCTCAGTATAAATCGACCACAGATTTATTTTGATACTTGTCTCAGTAGATACTTTTTCTGACTCGTTTAAATCAACCAAAGATTTATTTTGATACTTCTTCCAGTTAAAGATAGACAAAAACATCTGTTGGCTCAGATTAAATCGACAAAAGATTTATTCTGATACTTCTTCTAGTAGATACCTTTTTCTGGCTCAGTTTAAATAGACCAAAGATTTATTCTTATACTTCTCCCAGTTAAAGACAGACAAAAACATTTGTTGGTTCAGTTTAAATCGACCAAAGATTTTTTCTGATTCTTTTCCAGTAGACACTTTTTCTGGTTCAGTTTAAATCGACTAAAGATTTATTCTGATTCTTTTCCAGTTAAAGACACTACAAGACATTTGCTGGCTCAGATTAAATCGACCAAAGATTTATTCTGATTCTTTTCCAATAGGCATTTTTCTGGTTCAGTTGAAATCAACTAAAGATTTATTCTGATTCTTTTCCAATTAAAGACAATAGAAGACATTTGTTATTTTTAGTTTAAATTAACCAAGTATTTATTCTGATTCTTTTCCAGTAGACACTTTTTCTAGTTCAGTTTAAATCGACTAAAGATTTATTCTCATTCTTTTCCAATTAAAGACACAAACATCTGTTGACTCAGTTTAAATCGACCAAAAATTTATTCTGATACTTCTCTCAGTAGACACTTTTTCTAGCTCAGTTTAAATCGACCAAAGATTTATTCAGATACTTCTTCCAGTTAAAGACAGACAAAAACATCTGTTGGCTCAGATTAAATCGACTAAAGATTTATTTTGATACTTCTTCCAATAGATACCTTTTTCTAGATCAGTTTAAATCGACCAAAGATTTATTTTGATACTTCTCCCAATTAAAGACAGACAAAAACATCTTCTAGCTCAATTTAAATCGACCAAAGATTTATTCTGATACTTCTTCCAGTAGATACTTTTTCTGGCTCAGATTAAATCGACCAAAGATTTATTCTGATACTTCTTCCAGTTAAAGACAGACAAAAACATCTGCTGGCTCAGATTAAATCAACTAAAGATTTATTCTGACACTTCTTCCAGTAGATACCTTTTTTTTGGCTCAATTTAAATCAACCAAAGATTTATTCTAATACTTCTCCCAGTTAAAGACAGACAAAAACATCTTCTGGCTCAATTTAAATCGACCAAAGATTTATTCTGATACTTCTTCCAATTAAAGACAAAAAAGACACATGCTGGCTCCGATTAAATTGACCAAAGATTTATTTTGATTCCTCTCTCAGTAGACCTTTTTCTGGCTCAGACCAAAGATTTATTCTAACACTTCTCTTAATAGACCTTTTATGGCTCAGATTAAATCGACCAAAGATTTGTTCTGATACATCTCCTAGTTAAAGTCGAGCATTAGACTTAGTCTGATTTCTTTATCAGCAGTCACTTCTGGATGGCATTTATAAGCCTATCTCTGACTACTCTCCATCACCTTTGGATGGCATCTATAAGCCTATCTCCGACAATATTATGTCATTCTCCAAATGGAGTCTTTAAGCCCATTCCCGATATAATTAACCAACAAGCGTTACTTATTGCACAGGCGAGTCCAAATTTCTGAGCACTTAAGTGTTCAATCATCTTCTACCTTCAAGTCATGAATGACAGACACACCATTATAACCTTTTCAGGTTTAAGAAGATTGAACATGGGCGGCTGTTGTACCCCAAAATTTGCCCCCTTCATTTTTACCTTTAGTGGCTTATGTTTCATTATATGCACTTCATATATTGTGATGGACTCAAGATTATCCACCAAGCAAAAGTTTGATCTTCTCAAGGAAAGTTGGGTGGGATCTCATTGGCTCTTTGGGTTTCTCAAGAATCTTTGAGAGATTAGGGTTTGATCTTCAGTTTCCATCTCCTAAGATATTCAATCAGAAATTAGGGTTAGGGCCCCTTTCAAAATCTTGGTTCTCAATGTCTCAAATATGTCCTAAGGCATGTTCATATGGATTATGGACTCTTGGATGGAATTATTTGAAGCTCAATTACTTGATTTTGATGATTTGGGTCATCTGAGCAAAAGTCAACAAAAGTCAACTATTGACCAAGTGGACTTTTGGTCAAAGTGGAGGACAATGATCATGTTTCAACACCATATGGCCTATGGTTGAAGAAATGCAAGAGAAAGATTTTTGAAGCTAACTTTTTCATGAAGGTACCTTTCTTTACTGTGGATTAAGGCAGGCCTACATTTGATTTAATCAGACAATTCATTTTTTTTATTGATATGAGTTGGTCACTCAACTACGAAAATTTTGGTCTTATAAGCCTTGAAATAATGTTTTGATGCTTGGGATTAATCATGGTTCTTAGGAGACTTCTTCATTGCAAGTGAATTATTTTTGTGGTTCTTTTAAAAAATACAAACTTGAAGTTGGTTTTAGTTTGAGTTTAGAGTCAAAGTTGATGAAGTTTATTTCTTTGTCACATTACATCTTCCTCTTTCTATCCATTTTTATCACAAGAGTCTTTATCACTTGATCATTATTTTGGAAGTATGATTCAAGGTTTCTTGGATTTCTCAAGGGGAGGTTTTAAAAGAAGTGTTACAAAAGGACTTATGGTATTTATTTGGTATGACAAATTTTATTCAAAATGTTGTCAAAACCATTCAAATATTGCATTCAAGATTTCAATGGAAGATACAAGTTACGATGTTCTAAAGTCTTTCTTTTCATTCATGATCAATAATTCAAAGCTACATAAAGTTTCATTGTTATTCAGATTTACAAGCATAAATTTTGAATACACTTATTTCTAGTTTCACTACCATTACAATTCCTCAAGTCTCAAAGATCAAATTACAAGTTTAAATCATAATGTTACAAGATTTCCTAATGGATACAAGTTTGTTCTAAAGACTAAAAACATGTCCTCTTTATCTTCAAAGCATCCCACTTCATATTTCCCTCCAAACTCCTCCAAAGCCATGCCAACGCTTCCCCTTGCCATTTCCATCTTTCTCCCATCAATCCATTGTTGCTCACATGAAACAAAATAAAAAGGAAATTGGTTAGAAAACAAAACTTGAACAATAAACAAGAGTTTTCTCTTCAAATTCATCATTAGGGTTTTGCTTAAGGAATCAGAAAAGGTTTTTCTCTCAATCATTCTCAAGTGTATATTAAAGCCTCATACAAAATTGGATTCAATCATAGGCCTATGTCTATTGAAAATCACAAATTAATTGGTTCACAATAAACAAATTCAAAGAAGTTCAAAACATAATTCCATCATAGTCCAGCCCAATAGCAAAATAAAATTGCAAAGCCCAACACGCAACAAAAGCCTCATACAATTTAGTTCTATCATTAGCCAAATTTCTTATCTACTGTAAATCACAAAACTAGTTTGGTTCACAGTGAGATAAGATCAAAGAAAAAAAATCTCAGAAAAGGTGAACTGTCAAACGAGAAGCATCACAAATCAGAATTGAAAAACTCAGCATCAGGTTTTCACACAACAATCATAATCAACCCCATTTTTCTTTGTTCCAATAAAAGTCAGAGCTGCAAAGTCAGTCATATGCCCAAACACATTTACTGCAAATCTCAAAACAAATGCATAAAAAAGACTTATTTGGCTCACAATACAAAGTACAAACTCAGCTAAAAAAGCAACAGAAAATTCAAGCCAGCAAGCAACAAGTACAAAACATCAAAGCCAGCAAGCAACAAGTACGAAACATCCAAGCCAGCAAGCAACATAACAGAAAATGATAAGTCCCATACGAATGGCTCAAGGCCTGTTATCTCAAATCAACTTCAACAAGTCAAACCCTTTATAGAGAAAGGAAATAGGGAGTTCACAGTATAAAAGGATGAAGGCCATCGTTCACAAAAAAAGGGGGGCAAAAATGGTAGTCACATAACCCAAACCAGGCAGATTCAAAAATCCTCTCAAAATTAGTTCACAGGGCCACAAAGACTACAACACAATCTACACACAACAGAAACGAAACAATCACAAACCCTAAAACATTTTATTCATTATTTTCATCATAAACAAACCCTTCAAAATCGTTTCAAGCAAAAAACATAGAGTTCATACACATATACAGAAATAAAACAATCACAATTCCTAAAATGTTTGGTTCATCATTTTCTCAAAATTGAAACCCTTCAGAAAAAAATTTCAAAGAAGAAGAAGAACAAATCTCAGAACAATCTCACCCGAATCAACGCAAGATCGCAAGTCGGAACCGCTAGGGTTTTGTCCCTTCCCTTCAAGATCTACGTGAAATCGTTAAGCATGTGCAAAATCAAGCACTGGAATCAGGATCAAAAGAAGAAGACAGAGCTAATGATGTAAATAAAATGAGGATCAGAGCCAAGCCGCCATGAGAGCCGCTGTCTACCGCCTCCCGCCGCCGCTAGGGGCGATTTCCAGCGAGCCCCAAAGATAGAGAGAGGTGAGAGATTTCAGGGAAGAAGAGAGATATACTTTTCTCTGTTTCAATTAAAAACAAAATTTTTATTTTGTTTTGTTATATTTGTTTTTTACCAAATTTAATCCGGCGGTGATACTTGTCACCGCCCTTGTGGTTGCAGGCCATTTAATTCCATGCAGTGACTCCATCATAGCTATCATGTGCCCTTACTCAACATCATCTTATTGCTATCCACATGCCATAACATGCATTCTACTATGCATCCTCAGATACTGCAAGCGTTGAATCATGGACATGAAGTTAGGCCTTGGACGGACTGGCTTTTCCCACCCCCCATTTTACTAATAATGCAGGCCCATTTATACTTTTATTTTTATTTATTTATCTGATTTCAAAAAATATGTTTGGACCCTGTTTTCTATTTCTAACACCCATTTTCATTTTTTAACCCCCAACCCAACTATTTTCATTTCTCTTATATTTTATTTATTTTCATTTATATATTTAATTTACCTAAACCAAAAACCACCAAAAATATATTTTCATCATTAAATTAAAAATATTTTAATTTAGACATTTTATTTTATTTTGTTAAATTAAATATTATCATTTCTTTTACAATATAAAACATTTTCTTTATTAACTGTAACTAATAATCATTTTCTAAACAAAGTTAAATTATACTTAGGATTTTATTTTAATGAACTTAGAGTTAGGTTTTTTTTGTTAATAATTAATTGACTTTTCTTAGTAAATAAAACTAATTAGTCAACTAGGTTAATCTCCAAACCTTTTCATCAAAAAAATCTAAAAAAGGACAATTCCTTTTTCCTCTTCAATCTTTGCATTTTTTTTTGTAAATTTTATTATAATTCATATTCAATGGTTTGTAATGGTAACTAGGATTTATTTTACTTATCATCCCCATTTGTAAATTTGTATCCCCATCCCCTAAAGTTCTGTAATAGCGTATGATATTTAAATTCCGTAATTTATCGCTTTCCTTATTATTGCTAGTAAT
Source organism: Vicia faba (assembly GCA_948472305.1). Lineage (NCBI taxonomy): Eukaryota > Viridiplantae > Streptophyta > Magnoliopsida > Fabales > Fabaceae > Vicia > Vicia faba. Next base: position 224,319 of record CATIWC010000914.1, on the reverse strand, counting down.
TAAGGTTTGTATGGCAAGCATAACATCAAGCATTAGAAGACCCTAATTCAAGACAAATACATGAAATCAAAACACTTACACACATGCATCTCTAGGATAACCCACATTTGTTGCCTCAGATAAAAACAATCATGTCCCTCGAATGTGAGATGTTTTAGCAAATACCCTCGATTAAAAGATCATAGTCCCTCAATGACCCTTCAATGTTTCCTTCAGTAAACATTCTTAGTCCCTTACGACAATTGCTAAAACATCTTACAAGTTGCCTTCTATGACTATACGATGACCCACACTTGTCTGTTCACATCCAATGATATGGCTTCTTTCTAAACAATGGTAGACAAGCACTATCTAAAGGAGGAGGAAAAGAACAAAGACTTTTTGAGTAGGTAGATTGCTCGTAATTGCTTACTCACAAACATTTCAAAACCAACAACTTTCAACACACCAACACTTTCTTGAAATATTTTTCAAAGTCAACACTTTGTATGCATTCTTATAGAGACGAGAGAATCATTACAAAGTTTGCCCAATGACGGCACTTTTCAAAATATTTTCAAACAAACACATTCATAAAGCATTTTCAAAGTGAGCTAGCAACTAAGAGCCCGTAGATAACTACGGATGAAAAGGGTGCTAACACCTTCCCTTTTCATAACCTACCCCTTAAACTCAAGAAAATTCTCAAAAGGTATTTCATGTTCTTTTCACCCTTTCCTTTATTGGATAAAAGAAAAGTCGGTGGAGACTCTTGTTATCCGCAATAATTGCGATAAAATGTAAAACACCAAGTCAGTTCTCACACCGTATTATAAAGACAAAGGGTTTTCAAATTCAAAATTTTGATCTTATCCAAAGTAACGCGTGGAGGCATATGATTCAAAGGCACATGCAAATGTCGAACATGTCAACATCTTATTTAGAGACCGTGTTGTCGAAATTAGTATAAACAAGGGTCTTAGTGTAAGGATTCAGTGTGTTCACATCTTTGTAAAAAATACTCAAAATTACTTAAAGTACCAGCATTAGAGAAACGAGTTTGTAAGAATGTACGTATGACGCACCAATTTTATGTTTATTGTTATCCAACTTTAATTGAAAGCTTTATACATTCCTTTAAATTTCAGTCGAAATTTCTTTACATTCCAGTCTTTTCTTTAAAAGCATTACTTTACTATTTATGAAGTTACAATTGAAATAATCTTTGTCTAAAAGAATGAAGATGTTGTCGAAAATATTCTTTGTTTTAGGAATAGAAGTTTTGAATGAGAACACATGTACTTAGGATCAATCTGGTCGATCCTGCAAGTTACCAACTTTTATTCAGTTTGGAAGACCAACAATTGTTTACCAAATTTCACGGTAAACAAATTGGCACGCCCAGTGGGACTTGTGTTCAATTTTTCTGTTATTTTTCTATTCCAAATAAAAAAGTTTTTTGAAAATCTTCGTTATCTTTCTGTATTTTTCTGCGTTGTATGAGACTTAGGATTGATAAATTAGCCACAAGCAACAAGGAAATACCTAAAATAAAGTACGTTAGGAAAATTCCGAATCCAGGCCAGGAAAGTAATCAAAATCCTCCTAACAATGATAAAGTACCACCCTCAGTCACCTCGACAGGGGGAAATACACTTTCTACGCCTTCTTCTAGGGCCATATCATCATCAACAAGTTCGACGCCAATGCTGTCGAACACTTATACCGGCCCTCTCTTAACTTATATAGGCTCTCAGGGTTCACAAGGAACCCCCGCTCTAGGGGAAAATATTTTTCATAGGCCTCAGGGTCCACCTGGTTTTTCTATGCCTCAAAATGGCCGTGAGCGACCTTATGGCATGCTATCTTCATTTATGATGGGTTTACATGATTCTACTTCAACATATTCAGTTCCTCTGATGAACTTCACTTCGTCGTTACAAGGTTCTAGATCTACGATTAATAATAGGGGTCAAAACGTCCAACAAAAAATTGAAGGAGTTTCTTTCCAATTACAAAATTTAACAAATCAATCTGCAGTAGTAATTAGACAACAAATGTATGAGAGTAACCATGAAATGGTCCAAATGCTTGCACAAACAATGGGTATAATCTTTAACCCTTTGATTCAAAACACTACTCATGCAAACCAACAAATGGTTGCGCAAATGACGCGCATCACTGATTTCTTTGGTGTGCCCCAACCAACAACACATCCTCAGACGGAGTGGGTTAGGGAAAATCAAAGGGTAATCTTAGAAGAATACCCAACAATTAATCAAGTTCAACAATATCAAAGAAATATACCCCAGGCGATGTGTTAAATCAGAGAGGAATGTCTTAAATGCCTAGAGTTACAAATGTCGAAATACCTAGGGTTGAACCTTTTAGGCAAGAACCACAAGTGTTAAGGAATCCATAACCTAGGGTTAGGATGGTAAATAGAAACCAAAATGTTGGTGAACTTTTATAGCAAGTTCGACAGGACAATATGGAAGCAGACAACAATCTCGCAACCATGGTCGAAAGAATTATGGCATGAAATGGTGTAAATGTAGGCCTTATTAGGCCAAATTACACTTCTCCCTGATATGAATATATTCTACAGATTGAATTGCCTAGGGATTGGAAAGTCCTAAAGTTCACAAAATTCTCTTATGACACCATCAAATCAACGGTCAAACATATAGCTAGGTATCTTACCGAGGCTGGGGACATAGCGAACAATGAAAACCTAAGGATACAATATTTTCCCAGTTCACTAGTCAAAAATGCTTTCACGTGGTTTTCTACCCTTGTAGCAAAATCTATCCAAGACTGGACGCGTTTAGAAAGGCTATTCCATGAACAATTTTATGTAGGTCAATTGAAGATAAGTCTCAGCAAATTGTCTAGGATTAAGCGCAAGTTTAGTGAGCCAATTGATGATTATCTCAATAGATTTCGCCTGCTAAAGGCAAAATGTTTCACCCAAGTACCGGAACATGAATTAGTTGATATGGCTGCAAGAGGATTGGATTTCTCCATCAGAAAGAAATTGGATCCCCATTACTTAAGGGATATGGCTCAATTGGCAGATAGGGTTAGACAAGTGGAGCGCTTGAAGGTCGAAAAGGACAAAGCAAATAAAATCCATCAAAAAGAAAGATTGGCGTATGTCGAATTAGAGGGAGATGAAAAAGAAACCTATACTTAACTCTCTGACTTCGAGGAAGTCAAAGTCGATTTGGCTGAGTTAAAGTAGGGACCACCATTAATCTTTGGATTCTTGCCACAAATATTTCCCTAATCTGATTCACTACATATGCTAATGTATTGCAACCCTAGAACACACATTTTCAAATGCACAACTGCCTCTAAGAGCAAGCACAAAAACTCAAATTTTGAACAAGAAAGATGCTCAAATTTTGCACAACCCTGGAAGTATTTGGGAGCTATTTGGACCATTACCAAGCCTTAACACGCCCAAAAATGCTCTACACGAGTACCACTATTTTCCTTCTTTCTTGAAATTGATTTTTGCAATTTACGCCCGATAAACGATTTCTAACTATACATTCATGTTTGTATCATTATTTAGAACATGTTTGCATATTTAATTATGAGTTTTGATGCGTATTGGACAACCTGCCATTGTTAGGGTTTAGAGTTTCTTTTTAGGGCTTTTCGTTTCAGGCAAAATCAGGGCCAAAGATGGATACCACTGCATTCAAGAGATCAAACCCAATTGATCTGTGTAATTAGATTTCATTTATATTGCCTGGATATGATTTTTGAGATGCACAGGTTTGTAGCTACAACCTATGTCCGTGGGTAAAATTCCTGTCTAAAACGACAGTCCCAGTGAGGAAGACGATGGCGTGTCCAAGCCTGGTTGGAGAGTTTGAATCTCGCGCGTTTTGTCTATTGCTATTGACCATTATTCTATATAATATATTATGTGTGTTTTAGATAATGAATGATCAGCTTGACTCAGTGGCAAAGGGGAAAGGTTTCAAAACGCGCGTGTGTAGGAGGTCAAGGGTTCAACCCCTGCCTCCTGCATATTATTTTTTCTCATAATTTCTTTGCAGATCCAGTAGTACCATTCCAAGCCCGCTCACTGTACGCCTCAAATTCATCACCATTAGATCATTCTTTGCCCAAATCTTATACTTCCAATGAAGCTCCCTATGATGGGCATTCCTGGAACAATCACACTGGATACAGCGCTGCATTGGGCCAACAAGATTGGGCTTTGGACAAAATTCAGCAAGGCACCCCCCAGTTTGCTATTGCATACCAGGCCCATTTTAATTCTTTTTAATTTCTTTATTCAATTATTGGTTTTTTAATTACTTTACAAAAATCATTGTTTTTTTTAAAATCACAAAAAATCATAAAACATTAGAATTAGTTTTTTTTTTAAATAATTAATTTCATTAATTGATTAGATTAACTTAAATTAGGATAATTTAATTCCCTTTTCATAATTAAAATCAATTAGAGATTAGTCTTAATTTGCAAAAATTAATTATTTTTCTCAAATAAAAAGTGCAAAAATATTTTTCTTCTAAATCAATTAGATTCGTTAAACTTTAATTCCTCGTATTTAATATCATCGCGCGTATTCCTTTAATTATTTTTTCCAATTAATGTAATTGCTCCGAGGTTTGTAATGGTTAAAGTTAGGATACTTACTGCTTTTATTTCCCCAATTTTGGTTATGTAATTCCCATCCCCCGAAGCCTTGTAATAGTTAGACTCTAAATTTCTCGCACTTTATTTTCTGCTACTAGTTAAACTGTTAGATGATTGATAATAGGATTGTATGCAAAAGATCAATGTTTAAAGTAGCAGAAAACCTTAACTGTGCAAAGATAATTGACTGAAAAACAAAGACTTGCACATGCTCACTCCTAGGGTTTTTCCCCACTTCGGTTGCCTTCGGAAAACAGTCACTATTCTCGAAACGTGAGAATTTTTAGTGGTTGTCCTCCAATTCAAAAGATCACTAGTCCCTCGATGACCCTTTCGACGTTGCCTCAGTAAAAAAGTGATCTTAGAGTTTTAGGACAATTACTAAAAGATCTTTCTCTGTTGCCTTAAATGATTGTAATCGTCCCTTTCGATTGTCCCTCAAACTCTAACGATGGAGCTACCTACTCCTTAATTGTAGGATAGCGCTGTCTAAAGGAAATAAGAAAACAAACAGTCTTTTTTGAGTATGTAGAAACTCTTAAGTACTTGCTCAAAACAACCCGTTTTTTCACACTTACACTTTTTGAACAAAGTTTTCAAAAACACTTTATCACACCCTTGAGGACTGATACAAGGGTTACCATAAAGTGAAGCGTCGCACTAAGGAAATTTCAAAACTTTTTAAAAGCACACAAACACACGAAAGCAATTTAAAAATGAGCAAGTACCTAAGAGCCCATGGAAAACCATAGATAGAAAGGGTTCTAACACCTTCCCTTTCTATAATCTACCCCCCATACTCAGAAATGTCTCGAAAAAGGTTTTTTCTGTTCTTTTTCCCTTTTCCTTTGTTGGATAAAATAAAATACGGTGGAGACTCTTGCTTACCATACATTTGCGAACAAAAAACACAAAACTAGTAGTAACTGAAAATAGTCAGTTCTGCCACCGTATCACACCTAGGGGTTGGAAAGTCCTAAAGTTCAAAAAATTCTCTTATGACACCATCAAATCAACGTTCGAACATATAGCCAGGTATCTTACCGAGGCTAGGGACATAGCGAACAATGAAAACCTAAGGATACAATATTTTCCCAATTCACTGGACAAATATGCTTTCACGTGGTTTACTACCCTTGTAGCAAATTCTATCCAAGACTGGACGCGTTTAGAAAGGCTATTCCATGAACAATTTTATGTAGGTCAATCGAAGATAAGTCTCAGCAAATTGTCTAGGATTAAGCGTAAGTTTAGTGAGCCAATTGATGATTATCTCAACAGATTTCGCCTGCTAAAGGCAAGATGTTTCACCCAAGTACCGGAACATGAATTAGTTGATATGGCTGTAAGAGGATTGGATTTCTCCATAAAAAATAAATTGGATCCCTATTACTTAAGGGATATGGCTCAATTGGTAGATAGGGTTAGACAAGTGGAGCGCTTGAAGGTCAAAAAGGCCAAAGCGAATAAAATCCATCAAAAGGAAAGATTGGCGTATGTCGAATTCGAGGGAGATGAAAAAAAAACCTATACTTAACTTTCTGACTTCGAGGAAGTCAAAGTCGATTTGGCTGAGTTAATGCAGGGACCACCATATCCTTGTAAAGTCCTAGCCCTTTCGAATGGAAAAAATTCTGTCAAGCCTGAAAAGAATGATAAATTCCCATAAATGACATATACCTTCGACGTAACAAAATGTGACGAAATATTCTATTTATTAGTAAAAGATGTTCAAATGATAGTACCACCTGGTGCTAAAACTCCTTCATTAGATCAATGGAAGAAAATAGATTTTTGTAAATATCATAATTTTTTAGAGCATAAAACCTCACAATGTTTCCTTTTTAGGGATCTGATTCAAAATGCCATCAAGGAAGGAAGGTTGAAGTTTGGTGACAAAACCAAGACACAAATTAAGGTTGGTGTTGATCCCTCAAATGTAGTGGAAACTAACTATGCTAAACTAGTTGCTATCAACATGGTGGAGATCATTGGCAACATTGATCCAAATGCTGCAATAACAGAGGCTACTGAGGGCCTCTCCAACGAGCAACCTGTCAACTAGACAGTTGAAGGTCTAATGAACCAAAAATTCGAAGGTAACATTATTGAAGATGTTGCTCCAAATTCTGAAATGTTGAATACCACTGAAGGTCTAAGAGTTAAGTTTGAGAAGATTAGGATTACTGATGGTTTTAATGTCGAAGTCAACATGGTGGATTTAAACCAGCCTGCCCCAGAAATGGAAGAAGTCGAAAGGCTTCTCTGAAGAGAAGATGCCATGTTGAATAAAACTTACCCAAAAGCTGGAGAAAGCTTGCTGGATTATTTGGCTCGTTGCCACAAAAAGAAATTCGAAGGGTTGATGTTCCCAAGATGTAGTATCATTTATGATCAAAAAGCAGCAGAGGTTTATCAACAAACCCAATAGGCTCGAACTGGGGACAGTTGGAGGAAGGATGATTCAATGGAGATGGTCTACCCAAGAGCTGGAAAAAGTTTGTTAGGTTTTCTTGTCCATTTCCATAAGATGAAATCATAATGCTTAATGCGCCCTAGGTGCAATGCTTTCTACGATCAAAAGGCATTAGAGCAGTACAGACGAATCCATTATGCCCGAACTGTGGGTAACTGGAGAAGCCAACACAGCAGTTTCACTTTTGACAAAAGGGGAGTTCCAAGAAGGGCTGGTAGCCCACATCCTAAAGCAAGTCGAAGGGTTATCTTCAAACTCCCAACAAATGTCCCTACTGATAAATGGACTAAGCCAAATGAAAATAGAAGATAATGATAGGGAAAATGGAAGAGTTTCGAGCTAGGAAGAGGATCATCAATTGCTTACAGTAAAGAGTTCCAGATATCAAGACAACAAACATCTAGATCTGATATTTACAAGGGAAAAAACCTAATGACCAGGTGTAACAACCCATTTCTACCCAACAGATTATATAAAATTAGAGTTACAAAATTTCCAACAAACAAATGGAATGCTACAACTTCAACTTGGAAACAACGACATTCAATATCCCATAGTCCAGATACATAACACATAAAATTCAGATGAACCGATAACAATCTGTTTAGTCTTTAAAAACAAAGCAACTTTTATAATTAAGCAGCGGAATCAATATTTTTAACTCAAATGACATAATATCTTTGTCCAACTGAAAACAACTTCAAAATAACAAGTACTTAACGAAAATAACTTAAAATTCAACAATGGAAGTAAAATCAATAATAAAGCAACAAACGCTCATCCCCCCGAGTGTTACGTATCAGAGCAATAACACCGACTCGAACCACTGAAGGTAATCAACCTACACTCTGGATTACCTGCACGTTACCAACATGGGGTAACATTCAAATAGAAGGGGGTGAGATATCGAACAATATAATAGAATGCATGATAAATAGTATATTAGAATCATTTCATACAAAATCAGCACTCCGCAACTCTTTAACAACATTTAACATAATTAATTCATCCATACAACAATTCGGGATGCAACATGAAACACGACTTGTTTTTATGCACATGCATGTGGTACCAACGGAGAAAAACTCCAACCTTAATAATCTGCCAATTAATAGAGGCGTCAATAAGGCATAAGCCTTCAACTTTATATTTGTCAATCCAGACTAACTTATCGAGCGTGAGCTCCCAACTTGATATGTTATGTATGCGACAACAATATGAATGTAGTAACAACAACAATAATAATTCAACAACAACTAAACACAATTTAACATTGGCTATAAGCTTACAACTTAATATCTGCCACTAATTAGAGGCATTTCAACAAAATCATCATCAACTGCCAAATTCTCAAATTATAACAAGGTATACAACACACCATATTAACCAAAATATACTACAACGTCATGCGTAATTATTCGGGTAATTTGACTATATATTGCCAGTCACTTATTAATTATATGATCTCTCCTACTACTAACTTATTTTTACTAGAATTCACTAATCTTATATGGATATAATACCTTAAGAATTCTAATTATTATACTGAGATTATTAAACTAAATTAAATAACTAATTAGCCTCCACAGGAACGACATAAAAGAATCAATAATGACGTATGCTCCTCGACACAGTGGTAATGCTGCTCGGAACCTTCCCTTCATGTCTCAGTACTGGCCGACACACACCATATATCTCGGCACCTTGCGCAGCCTCGTGCCACCAAACACACCTGTTACCCTCGGCGCACCTTGCAGCCTTGTGCCACTCGACACCTAGCATCAGTGCTCCTCGACACATCTTACAGCTTCATGCCGCTTGACACAATTACATATGCTCCTCGGCACGACGCGTCTTCATATTTTTGCACAGATTTTGTCCAGTCCGTGACGAACATTAACCTAGCCTTACAGTATTCTCTTCGACCATTAATTTACAACCAACCGAATGGAAAAACATAACAACGGGGCAACTGTATCTCCTATTAATAGATTCATCAATTGTACAAGACGATTATCCATAAGATTCCTAAACGACCATAACATAAAGACGAGCAACTTTCAAGAATAGACCCAGAAACTCAATGCACAACAATTATACCCACGGTCAACCCCTATACAATATTCATCATTAGTCTCATTATAAGGTCAGAACCCCACTCTTACCTTGGATTGAAGGTTGCTCGACACACTCCGACCGGAACCTTGCTTTGCTCTTCTCCTTATTCCTTTCCTCTGCATTTCTCACGACCAATTTTTCCAGCAACTTCTCAATTGACCATATTCCTTTGTTTAAATAGAACCTCACATTATCATTATTCTTAATGGGCTTAACAATACACCCCCTATATTACTACTTCCAACCATTAAAATAGGCCCAACATAATTATTCTATTATTCTACTAATTCTAGTATTACTATTATTATTAACCAACTAATTAATCAACTAAATAACAACTTAGCAACATAAAGCAACATCTCACAACTTCAACAAATAATTCGAATATAATTAATTAAATAACGGCCGTTACAACTCTCCCCCACTTAGAATATTTTCGTCCTCGAAAATTTACCTTGTTCGAACAACTCAGGATAGGAGTCTCGCATCTTTCTTTCCAATTCCTACATCATGCTTTCTCCAGCAGCTCCTAGCCAGACTACTTTCACTAAAAGAAATCTCCTTGCCTCTTAGAGTCTTCATCTCACGAATTATATAAAACCAGAGTTACAAAATTTCCAACAAACAAATGGAATGCTACAATTTCAACTTGGAAACAACGACATTCAATCACCTATAGTCCAGATACATAACACATAAAATTCGGATGAACTGATAATTACCTGTTTAGTCTTTGAAAACAAAACAACTTTTATAATTAAGCAGCGAAATCACGATTTTCAACTCAAATGACATAATATATTTGTCCAACTATAAACAACTTCAAAACAACAAGTACTTAACGAAAATAACTTAAAATTCAGCAATAGAAGTAAAATCAATAATAAAGCAACAAATGTTCATCCCCTCGAGTGTTACATATCAGAGAGACGACACCGACTCGAACCACTAAAGGTAAACAACCTTCACTCTGGATTACCTGCACGTTACCAACATGGGGTAACATTCAAACAGAAGGGGTAAGATATCGAACAATATAATAGAATGCATGATAAATAGTACATTAGAATCAGTTCATACAAAATCACCACTTCATATCTCTTTAACAACATTTAACGCAATTAATTCATCCATACAACAACTCAGGATGCAACATGAAATGCGACTTGTTTTTATGCACATGCATATGGTACCAACAGAGTAAAACTCCCAACTTAATAATATGCTAATTAATAGAGGCATCAACAAGGCATAAGCCTTCAACTTTATATTTTCCAATCCAGGTCAAATTACCGAGCGTGAGCTTCCAACTTGATATGCTATGTATGCGATAACAACAATAATTCAACAACAACTCAACATAATTCAACATTGGCCATAAGCCTACAACTTAATATCTTCCACTAATTAGAGGCAACTCAACAAAATCATCAACACCTGCCAAATTCTCAAATTATAACAAGGTATACAACACACCATATTAACCAAAATATACTACGATGTCCTGCGTAATTATTCGGGTAATTCAACTATATATTCCCACTCACTTATTAATTATATGATCTCTTTTGCTACTAACTTATTTTTACTAGAATTCACTAATCTTATAGGGATAGAATACCTTAAGAGTTCTAATTATTATACTGAGATTATTAAACTAAATTAAATAACTAATTAGCCTGCACAAGAATGGCAGAAAAGAATCAATAACAATGTATGCTCCTCGACAGTGGTAATGCCACTCGGCACCTTCCCTTCATACCTCAGTGCCGGCCGATACACATCATATATCTCGGCACCTCGCCCAACATCGTGTCGCCTGACAAAACTACTTGTTCCCCTCGATGCACCTTGCAGCCTTATGCCACTCGACACCTAGCATTAGTGCTATTCGACACATCTTACAACTTCATGCCGCTCGACACAATTACCTGTGCTCCTCAGCACGGTGCATCTTCATATTTTTGCACAAATTTTGTCCAGTTTGTGACGAACATTAACCTAGCCTTACAGTATTCTGTTCGACCATTAATTTCTGACCAACCTCACGGATAAACATAAAAATGGGGAAACTATATCTCCTATTAACATATTCATCAATTGTACAAGACGTTCATCCATAAGATTCCTAAACGACCACAACATAAAGACGGACAACTTTCAAGAACAGGCCCAAAAACTCAACGTACAACAATTATACCCACGACAAACCCCTATACATTATTCATCATTAGTCCCATTATAAGGTCATAACCCCACCCTTACTTTGGATTGAAGATAACTCGACACACTCTGATCAGAACCTTGCTTTACTCTTCTTCTTATTCCTTTCATCTGCACTTCTCACGACCAATTTTTCCAGCAACTTCTCAATTAACCCTATTCCTTTGTTTAAATAGAACCTCACATTATCATTGTTCTTAATGGGCTTAACAACACACCCCCTATATTACTACTTCCAACCATTAAAATAGGCCTAACATAATTATTCTACTATTTCACTAATTCTAGTATTACTATTATTATTAACCAACTAATTAATCAACTAAATAACAACTTAGCAACATAAAGCAATATCTCACAACTTCAACGAATAATTCGAATATAATTAATTAAATAATGTGTGTTACACCAGGACCCATTGGCGCATGTACTAGAGGATTAAGAAGGCTCACAAGGAATTAGCAGAAAAAGAAATAGGGGAGTCTAGCAGCAATCAGTGTCCCCTCAACAAACACCGTTGAAAAGAAACAACATGTGTTAAGAAGACTTTTTCCCAAAAGAATGAGATAATTAGAGAAAAATTCCAAAAATATCCAACCAATGATGATGATGTAATGACAGACGATTTCGAATAAGATGGGGAATCTTCACTTAACATCAATTGAAATATGGTGTATGTACTTCCACATGAATATGATCAAGTGATAGAAGTGGAGGATTCTGGGGAAATGGATAAGGTCAAAATGGCTAAGCACAAACCTGTGTGTTACTATATCATAAATAATGGTGCTGTGGAGGAGCATAATGCTTTTTTCGAGCGTCTTGATCAGTCAATGAAGAATCACCTTAAGCCTCTATTTATAAGAGGAAAGGTGGAAGGAATTGGGATCAATAAGATTTTGGTCGATGGTGGGGAAATAATAAATTTGATGCCTCACTTCATGTTCAAAAGAATTGGTATGTTCGACACAGACATTAAGCCACTCAACATGGTGCTGTCTAACTATGAAGCGAAGATAGGCCATACATTGGGTGTGGTGCAACTAGATCTTATCATGGGTTCGATCACCAGGTCTACTATGTTCATGGTGATTAAGGCAAAGACAAATTACAACATGCTATTGGGTCAAGAATGGATCCATGGATAAGGAGCAATCCCCTCTTCGATGCACCAAAGAATAAAAATTTGGAGGGAAGATGGGATAGTTGAAAATGCTGAAGCATATTGGAGTTACTACATGGATGAAATTAACCATGTAGATAAAAGAAACTTTGTTATAAACATGGCCAACATATGGCCATGTAACCCAACTGGTGAAGCCTACTCACCCAACAAAAATGCCCTATATTTCTTGACTTTACACCCAACTCATGGGTTCCACTGGGACAGGGAAATTATGGGGGAAGTAGATGAGGTGGAAGGAGTTCTAGGATTACGACCAACTGGCTGGACTGAAGAAGACATTGACCATGTCTGAGTCTGGATTTTTTGGAAAGATTTCAGCTTATCTAGCCGAAAACAAATTAAGATCGACTTTAGAAGTCGAAGTAAAATATATGGTTGTCGAAGCCAAAGATAAAGTTGTCCATACAAAGGGGCCTGGGGTGCACTTAAAACCAAAACCCCCAGACGAAGAAGAACCTTTCAAAGGGAAACACCAGAGGCTAGATGCAATCTATGATGAAGAGCCTTTGGGATTCAAGAAAGATCCTGTAGTAACAAATGCAAAGATGAGGGTGCAAGATCCACTCGAAGAAATTGATCTAGGTGATGGGTCCATCAAAAGACCCACATATGTTAGTGCTAAGTTAAGCCCAGGAGAAAAAGAAAAAGTAATCAAATTACTAGAAGAATACAAGGATTGTTTCGCTTGGGACTACGAAGAAATACCTTATTTAAGCAGAGACCTGGTCGAACTAAAGTTGCCTAACAAGGATGGAAAGAAGCCTATCAAGTAGGCTCCGAGGAGGCTCGCTCCATAAGTGCTCTCAAAGATTAAGGAAGAGATCAAAATACTCCTCCGTTGCAAGTTCATCCGGGCCATAAGGCATGCCGAATGGATTACAAACATAGTTCATGTTATTAAGAAAAATGGGTCTTTGAGGGTGTGTATAGATTTTCGAAATTTAAATTCAGCAACCCCTAAAGACGAATATCCGATTCCTGTGGCAGAAATGCTAATTGATTCGCCACAAGTTTCGAGTATCTTAGTATGCTTGATGGGTGTGATACGGTGGGAGAACTGACTTGAGGTTTGCGTTTGTATTCGCAAATGTTGCGGTTAGCAAGAGTCGCCACCGACTTTTTATTTTATCCTAAGGAAAGGTTAAAAAGCACAGCAAAAACCTTTTGAGATGTTTTCTTGGGTTCGGGGAGTAGATTATAGAAAGGGAAGGTATTAGCACCCTTTCTATCCATGGTTATCCATGGGCTCTTAGTTACTTGCTTAGATCACTTGCCTTTTGTTTTCAATTGTTTTAAATGGTGCTTGAGTGTGTGGGTTTGAAAATGTTTTGAAAAGAGGCCAATGTGGTGGCAACCTTTGCAATGATCCATGTGGGGATGTATACAAAGATGTATGTCTTTTGAAAAGGTTTTCATTTGTTTTTTGAAAGTTGTTTTGAAAGTGTAGTGTTGTGTGGTTTTGAAATTAGGCAAGTGTTTTGTTTTGCAAGTTGATTCAAGCAACTAAGAGGTTATCTACTCCTAAATTTCTCAAAAGATTATTGCTATACTTTAACCCTTTTAACAAGTTTGCACCACCATTACATTTGGTGGGCAACCTTGTGTTAGGATGTGAAAGGGACAGGCGCGGGTCATCGTTTAGACCATAATTGTAACGACGTTAAATGTCTTTGGGCAATTTCTCTAAGGGACTTGATCGTTTGTTTTGTTTGTTTTGAAAAGTTTTATCGAGGGACTATGATCATTCAAACTGTTTGCTTTGCCCAAAGATGTTCAACATACAATATGGCCCATTTATTTGAAGGCAACAAGTGGAATACCCTAGGGGGTGCGAGTGTGATTTGTGTGTTCATTTTCATGCTTGTTTATCTTGTATTAGGTCAAACTATTTTTTTAATCGTTTTTTCGCATACAAACCCTAATTCTAGCATGTTATTATTAGAAAGCAATAAAGTGCGAAATTAAAATTACTAAGCTATTACACAACCAAATATGGGAAGGGGGGTACAAATGTTCAAATGGGGATATTGACAAGAATTTAAATCTAAATTATTACAACAATTGGATATTTTGCAATGCATAATTAAATGTAAATTAAATAAATATGTGAAATGTAAAAAGAAAGTTTCTATGTGTATGAGAAAATATTATTTATGTAAAAGGAAAAAGAAAATAAAAATGTATTTATTTTTTAGTATTTTGAACCTAGGGTAAAAAACCCTAATTTTTAAATAAAAGGTATTATTATCTAATTTAATTCTACTATTTATTTATTATTTATATAAAAAATAAAATAAAATGAAGTGTATTGTGAAAAAGGTATTTTTTGTATCAAATATTAAATAAAATGAAAAAATCAAATATTTTTATATTTTTGTCTTAAATATATTAATAATCATATATATATATTTTATTAAACCCTAGACATGTATTATACAAAAATAAATATTTATTTAATATTTTAATAAAATAAACAAAAAAAGTATTTTTGTGTGAAATATTTCAGAAAGTAAATAAAAAATAAAAAGTGTGTTTACATTATTTTTACAATTATTCTAATAATCAAATATATATATATTTATGTACAAACTAAACAAATAAACAAATAAATATGCAATAAATGCAAAAAATAATGAAAAAAATATTTTCAATTTTCTAATGGCATGAGAAAAAATAAATAAAGTCAGCAAAAAAGGAAAAAGTCAAAAATGTCAAAAAATGAGTAAATGGGCTCAGGGGGGTGTAAACATGAAAATGGGGTGCAAAAAGAAAACAAATCCAGGCCCAGCCCAGACCACTCCTTCTTCAACCTCTGTACAGCCTCCTTCAAGCTAAAACACGCGTTTTTTATCTCTGGATTCCTGGCTTTTTAGCAAAAACTCATAACATGAAAAATGTAGAGCATGAAGAGACGGTTTCAACCATATAAAGAACATGTCCTATCTCTCTAAGATGAGGGAGAATTTCTCTCCCCCTCTTTCCTGACCTAGTTTTTCTACCATTTTCAGAGCTCAAATTCTCTTCACTCAGATAAAAGAAATGAAAAGTAAAGCTATGTACATGTTCAGGGCTATGAGTAGGACTTTGTTTCTTCACAAACTTAAGACTAAAGATGCCTAATAAGAGAGATACGAATTCAAACTTTTACCTGTGCAGTTGAACTTCTCTGTGGAGAATGAGAGACTTTTAGTGCAATGTAATGATTGGAAAAGCTTCCTTGAGGTCCAGGGATGCTTTTTCAATGCTCACTTTGTCTTGAACCTTCTTGTATCAAGCTATAGAACTTCACCTGCAAGTCAAAGATGTGAAAATGGTGGAAGTGGTTAGAGCAACTACAGATCGTGCCTTAGCTTCTGGATAGCTTGCATATGTTGTAAGGAAGGTAGAGGAACAGGTTTGGACAGAAATGCTTGAAGGGATTGAGAGATTGCACTCAAACTGCAGGGGCACCCCTGTTTGTGCAGTTTGAGGATGATTCTGAGATGGAGAGGGTTTGAGAGGGAAATGGCTCGTGCAAAAGCTTGAATGTGGTCTATGGAATGTGTTTTTTCTTTTGTGTTGTGTTCTTTTGCTGATATGAGAGATAGCATATGTTATGGATGTTACTTCTAAGTGAAGCAAGCAAATGTCAACTTGGTTTCTAGGCCAGTACAATGCCTCAATCTATGCTGCACATTTGAGTCTTGATCAGTGGGAAATGTCCATGCCTTTTTGCCTCAAAGATCTGCATTGTACCTCATAGATTTGCAAAGTTGCCATAAAGTAGCACTTTACAAGAATGGATAATATGCTTTTTCTAGTTTAGGCTTGATTTTGTGTGTATTGTCCAAATGAGCAAGATAATGCTAGAGCACAAAGGATATGCATTGAATTATTGAGTGAAAATGGGATTAGAGGCCTGCAATGTAGCTTAAGCATGCTGAATTCAAATTTGCCAAGTTTATGGACATGCTTTGATGAAGAACAAAAAGTGAATTTTTGCCAACTTGTGAAATTCGAATCTCTCAAGTTATGAGGTTGTTTGATGAGTTCTTGGACATTTTGGAAAGCTTGGAATGTGTACTACAATCCATCTTTGAAATGCAATTTGAAATTCCAAGTGGAAGGGTATGAAAAGTGGCCTTGAAGTAGGGTAGAAAACCTTGTCAAAATAGGTCAAATTTCACTAAGTTAAAAGATGGTTTAGTGCCCTTATTCAAAAAATCATAACTTGAGATACAAGCTTCAAATGAGAAAACTTTGTGAATCAAAGTTGTAGATTATGCAACAAGCCACAACTTTCATGTTTTGACTTTTGTTTGAATCCAAATGGATCATGGTGAAAAGATGGGGCAAAGTTGGGAAAAAATTAGGGTTTTCCATAACTTAGAAAAATTCTAAGTTATGAAAAATTCCACTTTCAAACCCTAATTTGCATTTTGTGATTTCTTGGTGAACAAGTTTCATGATTTGGCATGTTTTGATGAAAAATGAATCTTGACTCTTGATTTTGACCAAAAAGTCAAAGTTTGACTTTTCAGTATACAGTCAAAATTGATCAATTGACTGGGAAATTCAACTGTCAATCTTGTGTACTTGGGATCTTTTGAGCTTGATGAACATGTCAAGATAATTCCATGGGGTCCTTGAGTCCATAGGTGAACTTGGTTTGCCATTGGCTAGGTCAAACAGTCAAAAATTGCCTTTGTGCAGTCAAAACCCTAAAAATGACCATTTTGCCCTTTTGGTGATCTGATCAAATTTCTTGTGGAATTGTGATCCAAACTTGATCAAATGGTTCATATGAATTCAAAATGTTGATGTGGATCAAATTTCATGAGGTTTGACTGTCAATTGGCCACAGTTGACTTTTTCCCCAATACAGCTGATTTCTAGGTCAACTGTCCAATTGACTGGGTAAAACTTGGAATCAAGACCTGAAACTTGGTATGGGTAAACTTGGGAGTCCAATATGAAGCATGAAAGTCATCTTAGGCATTTTAGGTCAAAACATCTTTGTGCAAGCACAAACCCTAATTTGAGTCCACAGTGCAAGGAGAAGTCTTGAGCAGAGGAAACCCTAATTGTATCTTGATCTTTAAATGTCTTGTGATGAGAAAATGTTGAGGAAATGGGAGGGCAAATTTTGGGGTACAACAGTTGCCCCTGTTCAATCTTCTTGGACCTGAAGAGTTAGATTGGCAAGTTTGCCTTTCGTGACTCGAGGGTAAAAGGAGATTGGACACTAGAGTGCCCGGAAATTTGCACTCGCATGCTGGAGTCTCAACAATGTGGTGTCGGGAATGGGCTTATAGATGCCATTTGGAGAGATGGTGGATAGGGAGATGGGCTTTGTAGATGCCATCTGGAAAAGTGACAGAACTTTGTCGGGAATGGGCTTATAGATGCCATTTGGAAGTGTTGATCGCATAAGAGGTTCCTTAGCGAGAACTTGTGTATTTAAGAAAGACAGATGTTTTCCTGGCTTGTTACAGGTATTTGATCTTTAGTCTCCTTATGCAGATATGTCCTGGCTAGATACAGGTATTGAATCTACAATTGGTTGCTCAGATGTGCCCTGGCTGGATACAGGAGTCGAATCCGGGAATAATCGTCAAATAGATGTGCCCTGGCTGGATACAGGAATCGAATCTTCGAACTCTTCAGACGTGCCCTGGCTAGATACAGGAGTCGAGTCTGGAAATGTGGTCAACAGATATGCCCTGGCTGGATACAGGAATTGAATCTGGAGCTGTTGTAGTTGATAGATGTGCCCTGGCTGGATACAGGAGTCGAATCTTTGAACTCTTCAGACGTGCCCTGGCTAGATACAGGAATCGAGTCTGGAAACTGATCACTCTCAGATGTGCCCTGGCTAGATACAGGTATCGAATCTGGAATTGTGACAGTTGAAGGTAGTCGTTTTTGAGATTGTCTTTTTCCTGAAAAGGCAAAGACGTAAGCTGTATGCAATGTCATGATGTATGATATGCATGATGTCATGATGTTCAACATTTGATGTTGTATGTGTTTCATCATGTATGTAAGCAAGATGTATGAAAATGTGAAATGTTTATGAGTGTAATTTCGTCTTAGGAAAATAAATCCTTGACGAACGGCCGGGAAGCTGCTCTGTGGAAGAGATACTCGGCCGAAGTTCTGATGAGAGGCCTGCTGAGGACTTTAACGATGGATTCTGCTGAGGATAATGATGATAAACTCCGCTGGGGAACTCCAAAGATAAACTCTGCTTGGGAATACCAAAGATAGACTTCGCTGGGGATTGAAGGAACTTTTGCCGAGAACGGTCTTCCATGGCTTTTAGCTGAGGATAACCCAGTTATAAGTCCTTGTGAGGAAATAACTCTAAATAAAACTCGGGAGAGACGTTCGTACTTCGCCGGGGATAAGCTCGCAGAATCTACTGGGGATGAGCTTTTAAGACCTGCCGGGGAATATTGTGCCTTTTTCAGGATCGACGGGGAATCGACTCCTGCTTGGGGAAAGTGCTGCTGAACCTTGTTTTACTCCGCGGGGAGTTAAGATGATTTGGCCACATTTTCAGTTGAACCTACCTTGGTGCCTTGGTGGACAAAACAACTAGACCGCATTAGACAACTCCACATTGCCCCTGTCTTTGATGTCACTTGTAATTAATCTCTTTTTCATATGCAAACATTTATGAATCAGCAATTTAATGTCAAATGCATATATCAAAAATGAACATTGGACGTTCTTCGCAAGACAAAACAGAAAAAGAAAAACAATGGCAATTTGTATGGACAAGTGAATTTGTATTGATTTAAACTTTGCCTGTGAATAGGCGTTTTTGTACAAGAGGCTGATATCCTAGTAAGAAGACATCGCCAAAAAGTATAGAGTTTACAATTTGAAAAAAGAAAACAAAACAGCTATGTGAACAATCCCACTGGGTTCCAACTCTGCTATTGCCTTTATGTCTTCGAATGTCTCATCGCTTTGCTGCTTAGTTGACGATGAAGCTGATTGGTTAATGCCGAAATCTGGAGCCAGATAGTTGGTACCGAATTCCGGACGCGAAGTGATCCAATGAGACATAGTGTTACGCTTTTATCCCTAACTTTTGCCTGGACCGCCCTTTCGGGTTTTCGGTCCACCGGGATACCCATTTTTGCCCAAGCCGCCCTTTCAGGTTTTCGACTTGCCGGGTGTACAGATTTTTTTTCATTTCATCCCTTATTTTTGCCCGAACCCTTTTGGTTCGCCAGGAAGCCCTTATTTTTGCCTAGGTATGTCAACCTAGCGGGTCTTTTATTTATGCGTAGTATTTTTTCACTATGTCTGCATTGGCGGGGTGAGGAAGGTCGTCACCGTCCATGGTGGTTAGGATCATGGCTCCTCCAGAGAACACACGCTTAACCACAAATGGCCCTTCGTAAGTAGGGGTCCATTTGCCCCGGGGATCACTTTGAGGAAGGATGATGCGTTTGATTACCAGGTCCCCAACTTGATACTCTTGCGGTCTGACTTTCTTGTTAAATGCCCTGATCATCCGTTTCTGATACGTTTGACCGTGACAAATAGCAGTGAGCCTCTTTTCGTCAATCAGATTTAGTTGATCAAGTCGAGTCTGGATCCAATCATCTTCATTCAAGTCTGCATCCTTCATTATCCGAAGAGAGGGTATCTGGATTTCAATCGGCAAGACTGCCTCCATGCCGTAGACCAAGGAGAAAGGAGTTGCCCCGGTTGATGTCCTTGCTGAGGTGCGGTACCCATGAAGAGCAAACGGTAACATCTCGTGCCAATCTTTATAGGTCACTGTCATCTTCTGCACAATTTTCTTGATATTTTTATTGGCTGCCTCTACAGCCCCATTCATCTTCGGCCGATAGGGGGAAGAATTGTGGTGCTGTATCTTGAATTGTTCACAGAGTTCAGTGATCATTTTGTTATTGAGATTGGTACCATTGTCCGTAATGATTCTTTCCGGGACTCCGTACCGACAGATCAGATTATGCCGGATGAAACGTGCCACGACGCTCTTGGTTACCGTGGCATATGAAGCTGCCTCAACCCATTTCGTGAAGTAATCGATTGCCACCAAGATGAAGCGGTGCCCATTGGATGCCGTCGGTCGGATCTCACCGATCATATCGATGCCCCACATTGCGAAAGGCCAAGGTGCCGTTTGGACATTCAAAGGAACTGGAGGGATATGCACCTTGTCAGCATAGATCTGGCACTTATGACAAGTCCGGGAGTGTTGGTAACAATCGGCTTCCATCGTGGACCAGAAATATCCTGCTCGAAGGATTTTCTTAGCCATGGTGTGTCCACTGGAATGGGTTCCAAATGTTCCTTCATGCAGTTCCATCATAATTTTCTCTGCTTCAGCCTTATCCACACAACGTAACAGAGTTGAATCATGATTCCGTTTGTAGAGAACGCCGTTGCTGAGGAAGAATTTTGCAGCAAACCTCCTCATGAACTTCTTGTCGTTGACAGATGCACCTTCAGGGTATTCCTGAGCTTCCAAGTACCTCTTCACCTCGTGATACCAGGGTTTTTCGGTCACCTTCTCGGCCTCGAGCCCGCAGCAGTATGCCGGTTCATCCAACTTCCAGATTAGGATTTGGGGAGCCTCATTGTCCCATTTAACTTTGAACATTGAAGACATCGTGGCTAGTGCGTCCGCTAGCTGATTTTCCTCTCTGGGGAAATGTTCAAAAGTTATCTCTTCAAAGTGGGGGAGCAAGGTCGACACATACTCCTTGTAAGGAATGAGATTCGGGTGTTTCGTATCCCACTCGCCTTTAATCTGATTGATTACGAGAGCGGAATCTCCGAAGACACTTAGAAACTTGATCCTCAAATCGATTGCAGCTTGTAGACCCATGATACATGCCTCATATTCTGCCATATTGTTGGTGCAGCTGAAACATAATCGGGCGGTGAGGGGAGTATGAGTTCCTTTGGGAGATATGATTACAGCGCCGACGCCGTTACCCAAAGCATTGGAGGCTCCATCAAAATGCATAGACCATCGGGATCCTTCCTCAGGTCCTTCATCCGGTCCAGGTACTTCACAGTCAGTTACCACCATGATGTCTTCGTCCGGAAAATCAAAGTTCAATGATTGATAATCGTCCACAGGTTGGTGTGCCAAATGATCAGCCAGTACACTTCCCTTAATTGCTTTCTGAGTTGTATACTGGATATCATATTCTGTTAAGATCATTTGCCATCTCGCTATTCTTCCAGACAGAGCAGGCTTTTCAAATATGTACTTTATGGGATCCATCTTTGAAATCAATAAAGTAGTGTGAGTCAGCATATACTGTCTCAGCCGGCGAGCAGCCCATACAAGAGCGCATCAAGTTTTCTCAAGCAGTGAGTAACGAGACTCACAGTCGGTAAACTTTTTTCTCAAGTAATAAATAGCGTGCTCTTTTCGGCCAGACTCGTCATGCTGCCCCAGCACACACCCCATTGAATTATCAAGCACTGTCAAGTAAAGTATCAGAGGTCTTCCTTCCACCGGTGGCATAAGAATGGGTGGCTCTTGGAGATATTCCTTTATCCTTTCAAAGGCGGCCTGACATTCATCATTCCAGCGTACTACTTGATCTTTCTTCAGCAATTTGAAGATTGGCTCACAAGTAGCAGTCAGATGTGAGATGAATCGGGCAATGTAATTTAGTCGTCCTAGGAACCCTCTGACTTCTTTCTCTGTTTTTGGGGTCGGCATCTCTTGAATAGCTTTAACCTTGGCAGGGTCCACCTGAATACCTTTATCACTCACAATGAAACCTAGCAATTTTCCGGACCTCACCCCAAAGGTGCATTTGTTGGGATTCAATCTCAGCTTGTACAACTTGAGTCGGTCAAACAACTTCCTCAGATGATCAAGGTGTTCCTCCTCAGTTTGAGACCTTGCAATCATGTCATCAACGTATACTTCAATCTCATGATGGATCATATCATGAAATAAAGCAACCATGGCACGCTGATAGGTTGCCCCAACATTTTTCAATCCGAATGGCATGACCTTATAACAGAAGGTGCCCCACTGAGTCACAAAGGTAGTCTTCTCCATATCTTCAGGAGCCATCTTGATCTGATTATACCCTGAGAAGCCATCCATGAAGGAGAACACCTTGTGTTGAGCTGTATTATCAACAAGGACATCGATGTGAGGTAGGGGGAAATCATCCTTGGGGCTGGCCCTGTTCAGATCCCTGTAGTCAACGCACATTCTGACTTTACCGTCCTTCTTCGGCACTGGCACAACATTGGCAACCCACTGAGGGTAAGAAGTTACTGCAAGGAAACCCGCATCAAACTGTTTCATCACCTCAGCTTTAATCTTCTCAGACATCTCTGGACGCATTCGTCGAACTTTTTGCTTTACTGGAGGGCAATCTTCCTTGGTTGGTAGATGGTGAACTACAATGTCGGCGTCCAAACCAGGCATATCCTCATAGGACCAAGCAAAAATCTCCATGTAGTCTTGCAGCATCTGGATCAATCGTTGCTTCACGCTGAGCTCTAGATTGGCACCAATCTTGACCTCTTTCCTATCTGTCTCAGTACCCAGGTTAATTGTCTCCACAGGCTCTTCATGTGGTTGAATAGCCCTCTCTTCCTGTAGTAGCAGTCTTGCGAGTTCACCAGGCACTTCGCAATCATCTTCACCTTCGTCTTCGGCCAAGTTGATCGGATTTTCGAAGTCATAACTGGCGGTAGCAGAGCTGTTGCCAGTGAGATCCAGAGTGGATTGAAACCTGTATAAGTGAGTGTGTGTAAATATAGCTGTTTTGCAATATGTATAACACAGAAAGAAAAAAGAGCACAAGATTCGAAATGCAACAAACGTCCAATGTTTTGATTGATGATATATGAAAATGTCATACAAAAAGCCCTCACAAATGGAGCTACGATGCTCCGGGCAGGACACCGAGCCAACAGAGTTTTAACATATTGTTTGTTACAAATTTGGAAATCAAAAGAAATCAATTACTGCGTGACAAATGTGATAGGGGTAAAATCCTTTGCTGTCCAGTTGCTTGGTCCGTCGCTGGCAGTTGGGTAGATCCAATTATCAAACTCAGCTTCCTCCACATCCTCCTCGACAGCATTCACCCTTGAGCTAGAAATAAACACCAGAGCCTTTCCAATCTTCTCTTTGCGTACCGCCTTCTGAGCCTCTGCAGTAAAGCCTAGCCCAAACTTGTCGTTCTTCTGAGTGAAATCAGGAAGCTGACCCCAGTGTGCACCATCGCCTTTCTGAACCACAGCCCGGGCATCCCTTAGGGAAACCATCTTCAAGGAATCAATCTCTTCGGCCATTGTCTCCGCAGCTGCTGAAACTGGATGTACCTCCTCGAAATGTTGGAAGGGGGTTTCAATGAACTCCCCGTCCATCTCGATGTACCTGAAGGAATTCAAATGGCTCACCATATACTCCTCTTCTCCTTGCACAGTGACGATTTTCCCCCTGACAGGGTACTTCAGCTTTTGGTGCAAGGTGGAGGTCACTGCCCCAGCCTTATGGATCCAAGGTCGACCCAACAAACAAGAGTATGATGGACGTATATCCATCACGTAAAAGGTAGAGTCAAACACTTGAGAGCCCACACGAATAGGGATGTTAACCTCTCCATGAACCATCCTCTTGGAACCGTCAAAAGCCCTGACGATGATATTGCTGGGTTTCAACTCCAGGCCTTCATAATCCAGACGATCTAAAGCCTTTTTCGGAAGAACGTTCAAGGAAGAACCAGTGTCCACCAATACATGTGCCAGAGTAGTGCCCCTGCATTCAATAGAGACATGCAGGGCATCATTGTGGTCCCTCCCTTTTGCGGTTAGGTCAGCATCTGAAAAGCCCAAGCCGTTGTCCGCCGTCAGATTCGCTATGCAGTCAGTGAACTGAACTGCAGAGGTCTCCTGCGGCACATGGGCCGTCTTGAGAAATGAGATCAAGGCTTTTGCATGGGCCTCGGAACATAGTAATAAGGAAAGCAGGGAGATCTTGGAGGGTGTATGCCCCAACTGCTCGACAACATTAAAATCACTTTTCTTTATTATTTTCAGAATCTCCTCCATTTCTTGTCGGGAGGCCTCAGCATTCACGGGTATCGGTGCCTCCATCCGGGCAGGCCCTTCTTCAATCCCTTTGCCCCGAGCATTTGATGACTCGGCAGCAGGGGACACAATTTGATCAGCAACAGGACTTGGTAAACTTGCAGGTTTTATGAGGAGGGGTTTTCGAATAGCGGGCGGCGCAATGTCAGGCGAGAAGAGCCTGCCACTGCGGGTGACTTTAGCTGGACCGGTGATATCGCAGATACTGGCACTAACATCAAATTCTTGCTTGATTCCATTTACATATACGTCTGCCCCATAATGCCAGGGGACAGCTTTATCAGACACGTAGGAGAGGGGTCCTGGAACAGTAATGATCACAGGCGCAACTGTCAAGATTTGAATAGGCTTCTTTGGGGGAGCCTTGATTGGATTTTTGAAGATGGTAATCACGGAAACTTCTTTCATCGGAACCAAATGAACAGCAGTCTTTTTGAATAAAATCTCCTTGCTATCCATTAGGCCTTGGATGCCTAACCTTAGCAAGGGACAATCAGATAGGGAAATAGCACAGAATGGGCAACCTTCGCCGCAACCCGGAAATAAACCGGCCCGCAGTAGGTTCTTCTTAACAGTCTTCAAAGGGGTAACAACTTCATCTATCGAAACAGCATACACTTCTTCCTCAATGGCATTTACCCTATGCTGGGGCATAGGAGCCGTTACAACATTCGGTCTTTCCGGCGCTTCAAACTGAATTTCTTTTGCGTCAATTAGATCTTGCACTTTGTTTCTCAAGGCCCAACAATCATCAGTAGTGTGCCCGGGACTATCAGAATGATAAGCACACCGGGCATTTGGGTTGTATTTAGGAGACGCAGTGTTGACGACTTTAGGAGCTTCTTTGAGGGTCACCAGGTTGGTGGATAACAGTTGGGGTAAAATTTGAGATAATGTCATACTCAACCGGGTATACTGCCTCTTGGGCCTTTCATTTCTTTGTTGATTGTACTGCTGAGGAGCAGCAACAGGTTTCGAGATGACCAAAGCATTGACGGCTTGGCGACTTTCGGGCTTGACTTGTCTTCTAGGGCCATAGACGGCACTTGCTTCTTTCTTAAACGGCCTCTTCTCAGCACTTGTAGAGGCAGCTTTCTGTATCTTGCCTGACCTGATACCAGCTTCAATTCTTTCTCCTGTTAATATCAGATCTGTGAACCCAACGGAGGAGTTTCCAACCAAATGATTGAAAAACGGACCAGACAACGTTCCCAGAAACATATCAACCAGCTCTCGATCAGTTAATGGAGGCTGCACCCTGCCAGCCAAATCTCTCCATTTTTGAGCGTACTCTTTGAACCCTTCACCCGTCCCTAGAGACATACCCTGAAGTTGGGTACGCGTAGGAGCGAGATCAGAATTATATTGGTATTGTCTGTAGAATGCAGTCGCCAAATCCTCCCAGTGCCGGATGCTAGCTCCGTCTAATTGGTAGAACCATTCAAGCTGAGACCCCGAGAGGCTGTCCTGGAAGAAGTGAATCCAGAGGTTCTTATCCGCCGTGTAAGGTTGGATTTTCCTTACATACGACCTCAGATGCAGCTTTGGGCAGGAGACCCCATCATACTTGGCGAAGGCAGGCGCCTTAAACTTGTGTGGAATTACTACTCCGGAAGATAATCCCAAATCTCCGAAATCCAGTCCTGGCACGTTCTGAATTTCCATAGCGCTCAAGCGATCCTCTAATTGTTTGTATCTGTCAGCAGCAGGTGGGTATTGTTCATCGTTATAGTCCGTCTCGTTGTCGGAGACTGCGGGACTAGGAGCTCCTCCCCCTTGGGGACTGTTTTTCTCAGCAGAAGAAGTGGTTGGATCAGCTTCATTGTGGAGTGTGTTCCAAAATCTGCGTCCGGTGTTGAACATCGCCGTCCTCTTTTTCTTCTTCTTCTTCAGGAGTAGAGTCTTCAACTCTTGCTGACCTTGGGCTAGGCTTAGGACCATCTCTTGAAACTGTGCACTTTGGGCCTGGAGGGCCTTGATTGCTTGCTCACTGGATGATTCCGGATTCATGATGACTGTGCAAACAAACAGCGAAGAAGATTAAGCAACCTGTGAAATAGGGTACCTGCTATGCATATGGTGTAATGGAATGCGTATGTTTTATGTTTTCAAAGACAAATAAGATTCAACTTTGTAGACAAAAAGGGAAACGCACTTCATTAGATTAAAATTTTTCAATTGTTCAACAATTTGCCCTTAGGCATTACAGGAATGAAAAATACGGAAAAGGAAATAAAACTACAAAAGGAAATAATCAAAGCTCATCAATGCTCCCATGGCCTCCTCCTCTCAGTGCTGATGTAGTTGTTCAGGACACGTTCTTCCTCCAATTGCTTAGTCAGCCTTTGGACCTTCCTTTCCTGCTCGTTGAACTTCTCCCGATAGAAATCCCGCTCTTCCTTTAGCTGTGCCCAAGATCTCTTCATGGTGTCAAAATCAGTAGGTATCTGAGGAGGGAGGACAGTTGGAGGAACCCCATCTTCATCGGGAGATTCAAGGATGATTGGTCTGACAGCTTCGTACGGCATACCTAACTTCTGAGCACGGATGCGGACCCATTTGCAATAGGGCTCCAATGGTAAAGAAGTCTTTGGTCCTAACTCATGTGGGTCAGCTTTGTGGATTCTGTCCCAAGCTCTAATGAATCCCTGGCGTAGTTTGTCGCTGCCTGCCTGAAACTCAAAATGGAAGTGAGGAACCAGCATTTCATGAGGCCCATCTCCTCTGGCTCTTCCAAACTGACGGAGAGCTAAACATGGATTGTAAGAGATTCCTCCTTGGATACCAATCAACGGGACATTAGGGTATTCTCTGCAACGGTCGATAACAGCTACCTCATCCAAGCCTCTGAGAGTCCAAGTGATATCCTCATCTGTGAGAGACATTAACCTCCGAGCCCAACCTTTTCCTTCTTCATTCTTCAGCACGAACTTAGGAAGGTGCGAAATAAACCACCTTACTAGCAAAGGAGCACAGCACCACGGAGTCCCCCGTTTTCGAGCAGTACGAGCATAGAGTTGTTGTAGAATATCACCCAAAAGAGTGGGTACCGGATTCCGAGACATGAAGATTCTTATGACATGGATACTGATGAAGGTGTCAGGGTTGGGAAACAATACCAGACCATAGATCAAAAGAGCTAGAATATCCTCGTACGCCTTGAAGTCCAAGTCATTCCAGAAATCATTAGCCTTGCCAACCAGAAATTTGACCAAAAAGCCCTTGACCCCATTTCTAGTTTCCCAGTTGGACAATATCTCTTTTTTGGTCAAGGGGAGAATTGCAGCAATCTCTTCAGGCCTAGGAATCTTTTCCAAACCAGTGAATGGAGTTTGTTCCAAGACAGGGATCCCAAGCAAATAAGAGAACTCTTCCAGGGTAGGAACCAGCTGGAAGTCTTGAAAGGTGAAACAATGATGCAGAGGGTCATAAAACTGGGTCAGAACACTTATCAGTTGTTGGTCCCATTTTGCAGTGATCAAGCCAAGGAGAGAACCATGTCTGTTGATGAAGGAGGTAGTATTTGGAATTCTTTCAACCAGATCTTTGAGTAAAACTGGTGGTTGAACAAAGTTGAGCCGGACAGTATTTCTACGCACGGGCATCATGATGTCCTACAAAACAGAGCAAAGATGAAACCTTTTTGTCTTTGAAATGGGTTAGCCCTTTATGCAATGCAATGGTATGATGGCATGATGCTATGATGAAGCACATCACAAGTATTCACATAGGCAAATAAAGCACACAAGTCACACAAGACACCCTTAGGTTTCAGGCCAGCATGAGTTTCAGGTATTACCCTCTTTTGGTTTTGTTGGTTAAAACCTGTCCTATCAAAAGTAACCGGGTTCTAGAGGATCTCAAATCATTGGCTACCCTCAATCGGTCATAACTCCAGCATCGCAATCTTTTCTCGCGGCCAGAACCATCTCGAGAGTTTAGCCTCAATGAGTGTAGCATACTGCTACTGTCCTAATAGCCAAGTTGGTCAATTTAGGGTTCTAAGGTTGGTTGGTGTTTAATGACCCCTTAGAAGACCTATATTCTCCCCGTTACAACACAAGGGATATAGGTACAGACTAAGATGCCACACCAACGTAGCCACTGCTTCACCCATGTCGGTCTACGCCGGACAGGTCCCTCACAGATTATGCTACCTAAAAAGGGTATTTCCCAGATCCGGGTTAGGATCTATGAAACTCCGATGCAAAGCCCACAAATATAAAAGCAAACAAAGCAAACAATTGAAAACAAAGGTGATCCAAGCCCTAAGGTTACTCCACTTTTAAGTCGTCCCCAGCAGAGTCGCCAGTTCTGTGATACGGTGGGAGAACTGACTTGAGGTTTGCGTTTGTATTCGCAAATGTTGCGGTTAGCAAGAGTCGCCACCGACTTTTTATTTTATCCTAAGGAAAGGTTAAAAAGCACAGCAAAAACCTTTTGAGATGTTTTCTTGGGTTCGGGGAGTAGATTATAGAAAGGGAAGGTATTAGCACCCTTTCTATCCATGGTTATCCATGGGCTCTTAGTTACTTGCTTAGATCACTTGCCTTTTGTTTTCAATTGTTTTAAATGGTGCTTGAGTGTGTGGGTTTGAAAATGTTTTGAAAAGAGGCCAATGTGGTGGCAACCTTTGCAATGATCCATGTGGGGATGTATACAAAGATGTATGTCTTTTGAAAAGGTTTTCATTTGTTTTTTGAAAGTTGTTTTGAAAGTGTAGTGTTGTGTGGTTTTGAAATTAGGCAAGTGTTTTGTTTTGCAAGTTGATTCAAGCAACTAAGAGGTTATCTACTCCTAAATTTCTCAAAAGATTATTGCTATACTTTAACCCTTTTAACAAGTTTGCACCACCATTACATTTGGTGGGCAACCTTGTGTTAGGATGTGAAAGGGACAGGCGCGGGTCATCGTTTAGACCATAATTGTAACGACGTTAAATGTCTTTGGGCAATTTCTCTAAGGGACTTGATCGTTTGTTTTGTTTGTTTTGAAAAGTTTTATCGAGGGACTATGATCATTCAAACTGTTTGCTTTGCCCAAAGATGTTCAACATACAATATGGCCCATTTATTTGAAGGCAACAAGTGGAATACCCTAGGGGGTGCGAGTGTGATTTGTGTGTTCATTTTCATGCTTGTTTATCTTGTATTAGGTCAAACTATTTTTTTTTTATCGTTTTTTCGCATACAAACCCTAATTCTAGCATGTTATTATTAGAAAGCAATAAAGTGCGAAATTAAAATTACTAAGCTATTACACAACCAAATATGGGAAGGGGGGTACAAATGTTCAAATGGGGATATTGACAAGAATTTAAATCTAAATTATTACAACAATTGGATATTTTGCAATGCATAATTAAATGTAAATTAAATAAATATGTGAAATGTAAAAAGAAAGTTTCTATGTGTATGAGAAAATATTATTTATGTAAAAGGAAAAAGAAAATAAAAATGTATTTATTTTTTAGTATTTTGAACCTAGGGTAAAAAACCCTAATTTTTAAATAAAAGGTATTATTATCTAATTTAATTCTACTATTTATTTATTATTTATATAAAAAATAAAATAAAATGAAGTGTATTGTGAAAAAGGTATTTTTTGTATCAAATATTAAATAAAATGAAAAAATCAAATATTTTTATATTTTTGCCTTAAATATATTAATAATCATATATATATATTTTATTAAACCCTAGACATGTATTATACAAAAATAAATATTTATTTAATATTTTAATAAAATAAACAAAAAAAGTATTTTTGTGTGAAATATTTCAGAAAGTAAATAAAAAATAAAAAGTGTGTTTACATTATTTTTACAATTATTCTAATAATCAAATATATATATTTATGTACAAACTAAACAAATAAACAAATAAATATGCAATAAATGCAAAAAATAATGAAAAAAATATTTTCAATTTTCTAATGGCATGAGAAAAAATAAATAAAGTCAGCAAAAAAGGAAAAAGTCAAAAATGTCAAAAAATGAGTAAATGGGCTCAGGGGGGTGTAAACATGAAAATGGGGTGCAAAAAGAAAACAAATCCAGGCCCAGCCCAGACCACTCCTTCTTCAACCTCTGTACAGCCTCCTTCAAGCTAAAACACGCGTTTTTTATCTCTGGATTCCTGGCTTTTTAGCAAAAACTCATAACATGAAAAATGTAGAGCATGAAGAGACGGTTTCAACCATATAAAGAACATGTCCTATCTCTCTAAGATGAGGGAGAATTTCTCTCCCCCTCTTTCCTGACCTAGTTTTTCTACCATTTTCAGAGCTCAAATTCTCTTCACTCAGATAAAAGAAATGAAAAGTAAAGCTATGTACATGTTCAGGGCTATGAGTAGGACTTTGTTTCTTCACAAACTTAAGACTAAAGATGCCTAATAAGAGAGATACGAATTCAAACTTTTACCTGTGCAGTTGAACTTCTCTGTGGAGAATGAGAGACTTTTAGTGCAATGTAATGATTGGAAAAGCTTCCTTGAGGTCCAGAGATGCTTTTTCAATGCTCACTTTGTCTTGAACCTTCTTGTATCAAGCTATAGAACTTCACATGCAAGTCAAAGATGTGAAAATGGTGGAAGTGGTTAGAGCAACTACAGATCGTGCCTTAGCTTCTGGATAGCTTGCATATGTTGTAAGGAAGGTAGAGGAACAGGTTTGGACAGAAATGCTTGAAGGGATTGAGAGATTGCACTCAAACTGCAGGGGCACCCCTGTTTGTGCAGTTTGAGGATGATTCTGAGATGGAGAGGGTTTGAGAGGGAAATGGCTCGTGCAAAAGCTTGAATGTGGTCTATGGAATGTGTTTTTTCTTTTGTGTTGTGTTCTTTTGCTGATATGAGAGATAGCATATGTTATGGATGTTACTTCTAAGTGAAGCAAGCAAATGTCAACTTGGTTTCTAGGCCAGTACAATGCCTCAATCTATGCTGCACATTTGAGTCTTGATCAGTGGGAAATGTCCATGCCTTTTTGCCTCAAAGATCTGCATTGTACCTCATAGATTTGCAAAGTTGCCATAAAGTAGCACTTTACAAGAATGGATAATATGCTTTTTCTAGTTTAGGCTTGATTTTGTGTGTATTGTCCAAATGAGCAAGATAATGCTAGAGCACAAAGGATATGCATTGAATTATTGAGTGAAAATGGGATTAGAGGCCTGCAATGTAGCTTAAGCATGCTGAATTCAAATTTGCCAAGTTTATGGACATGCTTTGATGAAGAACAAAAAGTGAATTTTTGCCAACTTGTGAAATTCGAATCTCTCAAGTTATGAGGTTGTTTGATGAGTTCTTGGACATTTTGGAAATCTTGGAATGTGTACTACAATCCATCTTTGAAATGCAATTTGAAATTCCAAGTGGAAGGGTATGAAAAGTGGCCTTGAAGTAGGGTAGAAAACCTTGTCAAAATAGGTCAAATTTCACTAAGTTAAAAGATGGTTTAGTGCCCTTATTCAAAAAATCATAACTTGAGATACAAGCTTCAAATGAGAAAACTTTGTGAATCAAAGTTGTAGATTATGCAACAAGCCACAACTTTCATGTTTTGACTTTTGTTTGAATCCAAATGGATCATGGTGAAAAGATGGGGCAAAGTTGGGAAAAAATTAGGGTTTTCCATAACTTAGAAAAATTCTAAGTTATGAAAAATTCCACTTTCAAACCCTAATTTGCATTTTGTGATTTCTTGGTGAACAAGTTTCATGATTTGGCATGTTTTGATGAAAAATGAATCTTGACTCTTGATTTTGACCAAAAAGTCAAAGTTTGACTTTTCAGTATACAGTCAAAATTGATCAATTGACTGGGAAATTCAACTGTCAATCTTGTGTACTTGGGATCTTTTGAGCTTGATGAACATGTCAAGATAATTCCATGGGGTCCTTGAGTCCATAGGTGAACTTGGTTTGCCATTGGCTAGGTCAAACAGTCAAAAATTGCCTTTGTGCAGTCAAAACCCTAAAAATGACCATTTTGCCCTTTTGGTGATCTGATCAAATTTCTTGTGGAATTGTGATCCAAACTTGATCAAATGGTTCATATGAATTCAAAATGTTGATGTGGATCAAATTTCATGAGGTTTGACTGTCAATTGGCCACAGTTGACTTTTTCCCCAATACAGCTGATTTCTAGGTCAACTGTCCAATTGACTGGGTAAAACTTGGAATCAAGACCTGAAACTTGGTATGGGTAAACTTGGGAGTCCAATATGAAGCATGAAAGTCATCTTAGGCATTTTAGGTCAAAACATCTTTGTGCAAGCACAAACCCTAATTTGAGTCCACAGTGCAAGGAGAAGTCTTGAGCAGAGGAAACCCTAATTGTATCTTGATCTTTAAATGTCTTGTGATGAGAAAATGTTGAGGAAATGGGAGGGCAAATTTTGGGGTACAACAATGGGTATTCTGGATATAATCAGATTTTTATTGCTAAAGAAGATGTACCCAAAACAACTTTTTGATGCCCTGGGACACTAGACACCTATGAATGGGTGGTCATGCCTTTTGGCTTAAAAAATGATGGGGTAACTTATGAAAGGGCAATGAACTCAATATTCCATGATTTCATTGAAACATTTATGCAGGTTTATATTCATGACATAGTAATAAAATCAGTGTCAGAAAAAAAGTCATATGAATCACCTTCGCCAATCATTCGAAAGAATGAGGAAACATGGCTTGAAGATGAATCCCCTCAAATGTGCCTTTTTTGTGGGATTTGTGGTCCACAAGAAGGGTATATAGAAAGCTATTATGGAGACTAAGGCTCCAACAACAAAGAAAGAATTGCAATCACTGCTTGGGAAGATAAACTTCTTGAGACGATTCATTTCAAACTTGAGTGGGTGTACTCAGGCTTTCTCTCCTCTTCTGTGCTTGAAACAAGGAGAATTTGAATGAAAGCAAGAGCATCAAGAAGAATTTGACAAGATCAAACAATACCTTATCAACCCTCCTATACTACTACCTCCTTGTAGAAATAAGTGTATGAGATTGTATATTTCTACGTCTAATTCAATTATATGTAGTATGCTTGCATAGAAGGACAAGAATGGTTTCGAAAGAGCCATTTATTACCTCAGTCAAGTATTAAACGATGCAGAAACTAGATATAGTACTATAGAAAAAGTATGTCTTTGCTTGTACTTCTCCTGTTCTAAATTGAAATATTATATAAAACTTGTTAATGTGTATGTTTCTTCTCATTTTGATGTCATCAAACATATGCTTTCTAAGCCAATTTTGCACAGTCGAATTGGAAAATAGGCACTTGCCTTAACTGAGTATTCCTTGACTTTCTTATCTTTAAAAGCCATGAAAGGGCAAATGGTCTATGATTTTATATTTGACCATGCAATGATCAAAGTTCCCAAAGATTATGTGGAACTGGAACCTTGGAAACTATTTTTTGATGGTCAACCCACAAAGAAGGAACTAGTGTTGGAATCTTGATTATTTCTCTTGATAAAATTCCAACCAAGTTCAAGTACAAAATCGAAGGTCCCCTTGTTCGAATAATGAGGCTGAATATGAATCTTTGATAGCAGAGCTTAAAGATTTGTTGGAATTTAGGGAAACTAGAGTCAAAATAAGAGGCGACTCTGAACTGGTGATCAACCAGATAACCAAAGAGTACAAATGTATAAAAGAGAATCTAATCATGTACTTCGTGGTGGCGAATAAACTGGTTAGAAAATTTGAGTATGTTAACATTAAGCATATTCCTAGACTAAGGAACAAGGAAGTAAATGATTTAGCCCAAATTGTATCAGGCTACAAAGTCTGGAAAGAAAACCTGGAGGAATTGATTGAAGTCCGTGGAAAGGTACTAGCCACTAAACTATTTCCAGTAGATTTAAAGGGTTCAAGTTTAGGATATGCAAACAAAGAGAATTTCAAAGTAATGGCTATAGATAGCTTAGCAGATACAGATTGAAGAAGCCCAATAATAACCTACCTAAAAGATCCAACAACAGATAAAAAAAGGAAAGTTAAGTATCGTGCATTGAGTTATATTTTAATATGTAACGAATTGTTTAAGAAAATACCAGAAGGAGTCTTACTCAAAAATTTAGGAGAAAGTGAACCATACTTGGCGCTATCAAATGTACATAGAAAGGCATGTGGAGTACATCAAGCAGGTCATAAGATGAAATGGCTCTTGTTCCGTTATGGCATGTATTCGCCATCCATGTTGAAAGATTACATAGAATTCGCCAAGGGATGCCAAGAGTGTCAAGTTCATGCAGGTATTCAACATGCTCCTGCGAGTGAATTGCATTCGATCATTAAACCCTGGCCCTTTAAAGGTTGGGCATTATATTTGGTTGGAGAAATTTGACTAGCTTCATCCAAAGGCCAAAGATATATCATAGTAGGGATTGATTATTTTACAAAATGGATTGAAGCATTACCTTTCATAAATGTGGATCAAGAGAGTGTTATCGAATTTATCCAAATACATATAATCTATAGATTTGGAATCCCAGAAACAATTACAACTGATAAAGGATCAGTCTTTACTGGTCGAAAGATGTAGGAATTTTCTAAGGAAATGGGGTTCAAATTATTGATGTCTACACCTTATTATGCTCAGGTGAATGGACAGGTCGTAGCCGTAAACAAGGTAATTATTGGTTTAATAAAAAGACATGTAGGGAGAAAAATAAAGAATTGGCATAAGACCTTGGATCAAGCTTTGTGGGCTTGTCGAACATCTCCAAAAGAAGCAATAAACACAACTCTATTTCGTTTGACTTTTGGGCATGATACAGTTCTGCTGGTAGAGATA
Organism: Vicia faba; assembly: GCA_948472305.1. NCBI lineage: Eukaryota > Viridiplantae > Streptophyta > Magnoliopsida > Fabales > Fabaceae > Vicia > Vicia faba. Next base: position 188,740 of record CATIWC010000914.1, on the reverse strand, counting down.
TATTTACAGTTAGTAAGAATTCAGAGGTAGAACAAAATTCCTTTTGACTATTATTTGGAAATGATGATGAATGAACTAGTTAATCTGGACGAAGAAATGTTGTATGCCTTAGAGGTCCTGAGAAGGCAAAAAGAAAGGGTAGCAAGAGCGTACGATAAAACAATCAAGGGAAAAGTTTTTTCGAATGATGATTTGGTGTGGAAAATAATATTGCCCATGGATAGAAAGAATAAGTTGTTGGGATTTTGAAGATCTAAGTATTTTGAAGATAAATGGTAAGTACTTAAAAATATACAAACATATTCTTCAAGAACTAAAGATTTTGACAGAATAGTGAAAACAAATGAAATAAAAGCCAAAATGGTGTCATAAAATGCCAAAGATGGCACTGTCTGAAAATTACATAAATTGCACAAAATACAAAAAACAATACATCAAAGTTGTCAAAATAATTAGAAAGGCAAATTAGCTTTCATTCTATCATACTTGGTCTTCTCTAGTTTCAGTCTACAATAGATAGATGATTTTCTAGCATGAAGGTGTGAAGTCAAGCTTCTTCAATATTATGTTTTGATGAAGACAACTACTATGTGCATTTATCAAAGGATGAGAAAAAGCATCATGAAGCAATATGGCTATGGATAAAGATTTCAATATTATGAAGACTTGCATTGATCTTGATTTATTGAGGTATAAGCATGCAATATATATTGATAAAATAGTTCTCAATAATCTCCAAAATTCACTTGCATGCATGGTTCATTTGGTTGAAAATATCTCACTATTTCTAGCTTTAAAATAAAATATTTTTATCATACATTTGAACATTTATTTTTCATATTTGAACCATGTTAAATCACTTTCAAATATAATCTATTGACTTTCATAAATCAATAGATGTTGCATAAGGTTGATTCAAAAATTTAAACAATTTTTCAGTTTTTTAATTTTTTTAAACATTCAGTTTTTGGTAAATTAAGGGCGTTTTGAACCGCTGTAAAAACACAAAAATCGCCCTAATTTACAACGTCCTGAAGTAATATTTTATTTTTTGAAATTCAAAAATAATGTTCTGCATTTGTTAAGTCAGATATCCATTAAAACTGACTTAACAAGTCCTGTACGAATTTGAAAAAACAATATTTTATTTAACATATTTTGATACATTTTTTCATGAAACCATTTCATTTTAACTTGACAATTGTTCATGATTTTTTTGCATAACTTTACCATGTTTCATAGAGGTGTTATACTTATATAAATACATGAAATTTAAAATTACAATTAACCTCTTTCATTGCAATTAACATCATTATATTCATTCATTTTCAAAAACAAGTGTTTTGATATTTCAGCTTTCATTGATAATTTTTCTACATGCGTTCTTCATATCATTTTAGAAAAATTCCTTCATTATTCATAAACACTTGGGCATTAATATATCTTTATATATTTCTTATTTGGAGGAGAAGATAAATTATTATTATTGATATATATTCATCAACTTTTTACTTAATATTTTTCCATATTTAGTTGTAAATTCCTTGTTGTCTAAAATTGTTGGAAACAAGAGAGTAGAAAGGAAATGTTGTTTTCTTGTTCTACTTGTTTGGTTGTATATTATTGTCCATGATTGTTAGAAGCATGAGAGTCATTAAGGGAGGATTGTTCCCTTAGTGTATTTAGTGAAAATCCAAGAGGATTGTTCATGGTGGTTTTATTGGTTAGAGTCTTGTATAGAAAGACTAGGTTGTCTTGTCTAGAGATCTAACAATAATGAAATCTCTTTCGTGTTGAAAGGGACTGGAGTACTCTCGGACTATGAGGAGAACCATGATATATCCTTGTGTTCTTTACTTTTCCGCATTTATCGCTTTCATCACAAATCATAACAAGAAAAGAAAAGAATCACGTTTCTAAACTCCTTCACCAAATTAGAAAAATAAGAACAAGTATTCATAAAACTGGAAATAATTTTAAAATTCCTAATTCACCCCCTCTTAGGCGCACTCTTATACTTACATTTGGAATCAGAGCAGGTTATAGATAACTTGTTCCTATAGATCCAGAATGACTTTCGCAAATCAAAATCCGGTCTTTAAAGATGGTGGTAGCAATAACAAGTCTCCACTGTTTTATGGTGAATACTTTGATTTTTGAAAAATCCGCATGAAGGCTCATTTAGAAGCACAGGGAGAAGAAATATGGGATCCATCAAAAATGGTCCATTTGTTCCTACAAGTGTTGTTAACGGTGTTGGTACGTCAAAGCCTAAAAGTGCATGGGATGGCGATGATAAGAAAAAGATTCTCTATGACAAAAAGACAATCAATCTTCTTCAAGGTACACTTAGCATGGATGAATTCTTTTGTGTTTCAGCATGTACAACGGCAAAAGAAATATGGGATACTTTGGTAGAAACTCATGAAGGAACCGTTGAAGTTAAAAGATCAAGATTGAATACCTTAAGTCAGGAATACGAGTTATTCAGAATGCAGCCCGGAGAATCCATTCTTGACTTGTAGAAAAGATTCATGCACCTAAGAAATCATCTGAAATCTCTTGGAAAAACCATTACTACCGAAGAACTTAATCTTAAAGCGCTTAGATCTTTAACCCGAGAATGGCAACCAAAAGTAACGGCGATATCCGAAAAGAAAAATCTATCCCGAATGACTTCCGCAACATTATTTGGATAACTTCAAGAATATGAGACGGAACTTGGAAGAATTGAAAACCATGAAAATCAAGAGAAGAAATCTAAAAGTATTAATTTAAAGGTTGATTCCAAACAAGTTCCGAAAGAAGACAATCCGGAAGAAGACGAAAATTTCATGCTTCTTGTTAAAAGGTTAGGAAAATTCCTTGGACCTAAAAATAATTTTGGTAATTCTAACTTTGTAAAAAGGAAAAAAATTTCAAAGAACAAGGATAAAGAAACCTCCACATCAACACAAGATGTCACATGTTATGAATGTGGCAAGTAAGGTCATATAAAGCCGGACTATCCGAAACTCTCCAAGAAAAATGGATTCAAAGGCAAAAAGGATTTTAAAAAGGCCTATGTTGCATAGGAAGATAACGAGATAAGTTCATCATCGATTCAGATAGTGACGAAAGTACAAATCTAGCATTGATGGCTTCACATCATTCTGATGATGAAGATAGTGAGGTTAGTTATGATTTTTCTCTCTTTGATAATGATGCACAAGGTGTAATAAATTAACTCTTAAATGAATACAAAATTCTATACAAAATTATATCATATCAAAACAAACAAATCTCATCTCTAGAAGAAAAAGTTGGGACAATGGAAAAAGATTTTAATAATGAAAAAGAAAAGATGATTAGTAAACAAAAACATAATTTTGTATGCAAAAATTGTGAATCACTCTCCTTCCAAATTGTCCAATTGAAAAGAGTTATTGAAAGATATGAAAAAGGACAAATTGGGTTGGAATGTGTCCTTAGTCAACAAAGATACTTCAATTATAAAAGTGGACTTGGATATTCAAAGTTTTCAAAACCAAGTTCTAACAAAACTATCTTTGTTAAGGCTAGTGACCAAACAATTCAAGAGAAAGTGAACAAACCTAAAGTGATTCATCATTATCCTAAAAATAAAAAGTTTGCTAAAAATAAATCGTATCCTCCTAGATATAGAAGCAATTTTGCACCTACTTGTTTTTATTGTGGTATTATTGGCTGTGATACGGTGGGAGAACTGACTTGGGTATTTTGCGTTTTATCGCAAATGTTGCGGTTAGCAAGAGTCGCCACCGACTTTTCTTTTATCCAAAAGGAAAGGCTGAAAAGAACAGGAAAGACCTTTGAGATTGTTTCTAAGTTCGGGGGGTAGATTATGAAAAGGGAAGGTATTAACACCCTTTCCATCCGTAGTTATCTACGGGCTCTTAGTTGCTTTCTAGATCACTTGCTTTTGTTTGAAAGTGTGCTTGTGGTGTGATTTTTGAAAGTATTTTGAAAACTTGCCTTTGTAATGATTCTTGTCTCATAAGAATGCATACAAAGTGTTGTTTGAAAAATAGTTCAAAGAGCAGTTTGTGTAATTTATTTTTGAAAGTGATTTTGAAAAGGGTGTCTTTGTAATGGTTCTTGTCTCTATAAGAACGCATACAAAGCGTTGTCTTTTGAAAATGTTTCAAATGAAAGTGTTGATGTATAAAATGTTTTTGTTGTGAGCAAGCAAGCAACTAGGAGCAATCTACCTACTCAAAAGGTCTTAGATGTTCTCTTCCTCCACCTTTAGATGTTTCTATCTTACCATTGATTTGGTAAGAAGCCCCATCATTGGATGTGAAGGGACGGGCGTGGGACGTTTGTATAGTCATAGAAGGAAACCTATGGTACATTTTAGCAATGTTGTTTAGGGACTAAATCATTTACCGAAGGCAACATCGAGGATCATCGAGGGACTACGATCTTTTATTGAGGGTCTTTGCTAAAACGCCCATGTTCGAGGGACATGACTATTTTCCGAGGCAACAAGTGAGATTACCCTAAGGGTGCATGTGTGAATAATGTGTTTGATTTCATGCATTTTGTCTTTGATTTTTGGGTTGTCTACTTGTTGTTTTTATCTTTCCATACACACGTAATCACTAATATTTATATGAAAGTAAAAAAAAGTGCAAAAAATAAATCCTACACTATTACAACCATATTGAAGTGCATGAAAATATAAAGGAAAAAATAAGATAAAAGCAAGAAAAATGAGGGTCTTTCGATTGCGCAGGAGAACCCTTCAATTTGCATTTATTGGCCTCCTTCGATTGGGGGTTGGCACCAGTGAGGTCATGGCCTTCGATTGGGCTTAGCCTGAGGCGTGAGAGGTGGCCTTCGATTCTTCCTTTTATGCCTCCTTCGACTGGGGACTGGAATTAATAGGGTGCGCCTTTCAATTCTGCCTGGAAATCAGTGTGGTGCAGCCTATCTTTCTGGGGCTTGAAAGTCAGCGTGGAAGCCCAAGGCTTCATTCTCTACTTCCTGTTTCCTGTTTTCCTTCGTTTGAACTTTTGAACAGCAACATGGCCTAAGACCATGCTGGCATTTGTCTTGTGGCCAAGTTAATTCTTAAAGCATATTTAATAATTCAAGAAACAAAACCAAAAGGATTAGCCATGAAAACAGATTGAAAGAGTGTAAACGAAAAGGAGAAAATGTTATATACATGTTATGTTTGAAACGAAAGAAAAAATTACTCACATGTTATGCCTGAAACGAAAGATTTAAGGGTAAGGGTAACTTACCTTGCTTCAGCCTAGAATGTGAGATGGACCTTGAGTGATGGCCCAACAGTTGGGCTTTGAATGCTGGATTCGAAGGAAGAAAGAATCAAGTCTTATGTTTCTTTCCAAACTGGATTCAAAGGATACTGAAGAGTGCTTGTTCTTCAAAATCGAAAGAGGTGACAAGGGGATTCTGGGTTTTTGATTTCAGAAGTATTGAAGGGACTTGAGAGTTTTGTTTTGTTTGAGAAGATTTTGGAGGTTTCATTCCTCTAGCCAAAAAATCCTCTCCAGCCTTTGCAAAGAATTCCTCTATTTATAGAGAAAAAATGGACATGTTGTAGTAGCCAGCTTTGCAAGGAAATAATAAAATATATGTAACGTGAAAGTACAAGTGGGGGGCCTTTTGGAAATTGGGATGCAGAAGATGTGACTTATGCTTCTGGCCCTATGATTATACAAAGATTTGGAAGCAACATAGCCTGTCAAGTAGGGTAAGGCCATGAGATTTCCTCAGATTTGCTTCAAACGAAACCTGCTTCAAGTGGCTCAGCTTGGATTCGAAGCAAGCTGATTCGAAGGGGGTCCATATTCCAATAGAAGCTTTGCATGTAGGTACTTTTTTCCAATCGAAAGGTTTGCTTTCCAGGGGGCACATGTGGACAGCATGTCATGGCCTTCGATTGCAAGCATGCAGGCAACATACTTGTCCAATCAAAGGATTTGTTTTGCAGGGGGCACATATGGCCAGCAGGTCACGACCTTCGATTGCAAGCATGCATGCAACATACTTGTCCAATCAAAAGGCTTGCCCTTCATGGGGAACTTGTGGCAGAAAAATTTGGTACTCAAAGCAAGCATGCAGGTAGCATGTTTGGTGAATCGAAAGACTTGCCTTGCAGGGGGCACTTGTGGCCAGCAAACTTGGGATTCAAAGCAAACATGAATGCAGTGGAAGACACAAACGAAACCTGCAACAAGAAGTCACATGCCCAGACGAAAGAGGCACGCTAGCAGCCATTTTAAGCAATCAAAGGAGGCCAAGAGTCAATCGAAGGGTGCTGAATCGAAGGAGGTGCAAAGTCTAATCGAAGGGTAATGAATCAAAGGAGGCCTATTTTTCTCCAAATTTGTCAAATGTTATTTTTATCTGTTTTCTCCCTTTTTGACAGTTTCCTTTTAATTTTGGTACTGAAAAAGCCCAATGTACTTGTGCAAGCTTGAATCCTGAGGATCTTTGTGAGAAAATCCTTGAGAATTGAGAGGGAAAATTTTGGGGTACAACATTGGCCATACACCTAATGCTTGCTATGTTAGAAACTTTAGTGTAGCAAGTGGGTATTATGTGTGGGCAAATAAAGACGAGAGACATAAACTAATTCTGAAATCTAGTTCTAATGTCCAAGGGTTATTTCACATATGGGAAATACCTTATATGAAGATTTCTTGGCATTGACAAAGTTGGAGTACTAATTTTCACATCCATCGAAGACTTACTTTATGTTGAGAGACTAAAGAGAAATCTTCTAAACAAAAGTCAACTTTGTGATAAAGGCTTCAACATCATGTTCTCAAAAGATGAATGATTTATGAAGTCACTCTTGAGGTGAAACTCATTGATATAAATTATTTTTATTTTCAATAAACTCTTTATGTATTATAAAATTTTTCTCATCCTTTTTGCTAATGACAAATGGGGAGAAGATATATATATATGTGTATGTGCATGTTTGTCTCTAACTATTGCATCCCAAAGAAAGATGCAAATTCTCTATGATTCAAGGGAGACCTTTGATCAAGAGGGAGTTATCAAAGATATGGGGAGCATTCACATAAGAGTTTCTCATTCTTTCTAAAAGATTCAAGAATCTCAATTTTCAATGGTTGTCATCATCAAAAAGGGGAAGATTGTGAAGTCAAGCTTCTTCAACATTATGTTTTGATGAAGACAACTACTATGTACATTTATTAAAGAATGAGAAAAAGCATCATGAAGCAATATGGCTATGGATCAAGATTTCAATATTATAAAGACTTGCATTGATCTTAATTTATTGAGGTATAAGCTTGCAATATATATTGATAAAATAGTGTTAAAAATAATCTCCAAAATTCACTTGCATGCATGGTTTATTTGGTTGAAAATATCTCACTATTTCTAACTTTCAAAACAAAATATTTTTATCATACATTTGAAAATTTATTTTTCATATTTGAACCATGTTAAATCAATTTCAAATATAATTTATTGACTTTCATAAATCAATAGATGTTGTATAAGGTTGGTTCGAAAATTTAGACAATTTTTTAAATTTTTAATTCAGTTTTTGGTAAATTAAGGCATTTTGAACCGCCCTAAAAGCACAAAAACCGCCCTAATTTACAACGTCCGAAAGCAGTATTTTATTTTTTGAAATTCAAAAATAATATTCCGCATTTGTTAAGTCTGGTATCTGTTAAAACTGACTTAACAAGTCCTGAACGAATTTGAAAAAACAATATTTTATTTAACACATTTTCATGCATCTTTTCATGAAACCATTTCATTTTAACTAGACAATTGTTCATGATTTTTTTGCATAACTTTACCATGTTTCATAGAGGTGTTATGCTTATATAAATACATGAAATTTCAAATTACAATTAACCTCTTCCATTTCAATTAACATCATTATATTCATTTATTTTCAAAAACAAGTGTTTTGATATTTCAACTTTCATTGAGAATTTTTCTACATGTGTTCTTCATATCATTTTAGAAAAATTCCTTCATTATTCATAAACACTTGAGCATTAATATATCTTTATATATTGCTTGTTTGGTGGAGAAGATCAATCATTGTTATTGATATATATTCATCAATTTTTTCTTAATAATTTTCCATATTTAGTTGTAAATTTCTTGTTGTCTAAAATTGTTGAAAACAAGAGAGTAGAAAGGAAAGGTTGTTTTCTTGTTCTACTTGTTTTGTTGTATATTATTATCCATGACTGTTGGAAGCATGAGAGTCATTAAGGGAGGATTGTTCTCTTAGTGTACTTAGTGAAAATCCAAGAGGATTGTTCTTGGTGGTTTTATTGGTTAGAGTCTTGTATAGAAAGACTAGGTTGTCTTGTCTAGAGATCTAACAATAATGAAATCTCTTTCATGTTGAAAGGAGACTGGAGTACTCTCGGACTGTAAGGAAAACCAAGATATATCCTTGTGTTCTTTACTTTCCGCATTTATCGCTTTCATCACAAATCATAACAAGAAAAGAAAAGAATCACGTTTCTAAACTCCTTCACCAAATTAGAAAAATAAGAACAAGTATTCATAAAACTGGAATTGCATCCACATATTGCATACTTTGAGAAATTTCACATTCCATTTTAGTATGATCCATTTGCTCATTGACTTTCTGGCGTGCTTCTGTTTGGGAAACCTTTTCTGTCAACTCCTTGATTTTTTCTTTCCAGAAAGAAATATAATGAATATTACTCTCAAACTCTTCTTAGGCCTTGTTAAATTCTTTTCCAAGTATCTCAGCCTTGTTCATTGAGTCAAGAGCCTTAGATAATTCAGTTTCTTGCAGAATTTGTTTTTCTTGAAGCTTCGAGGCTACGTCCTGTTCCCTAAGGAAATCTGCAGTGATTGTGTTGATTAATATAGTCATATCCATTAGGATTTCAGCCGTCTCAGTAAGGCATGTAACTATGTCGATTTGGTTTATCAACTTCTTTAGTACAACACTTGCAGTAGCATTATCCTTTAAGACTTCAAATAAATCAGCTTCAAAGACTTTCTCTTTGATTTACTGGGAAGTTTCTCATTAGTTTCAGCTTGAGAACTCCTAATTAAAGTTGCAGTTGGACTGGGGCAAGTCTTTTGGGAAAATGTAACCCTTTTCGCCATCATTTGCCTTACATATTCAAGAGGTTTATCTTTCTTAAATGCATCTAGTGTTTCTTGAGAGAGTTCTGGCAAAGCGTTGTGTTAGGATTATGGGTTTGCATAAGTCATTTCATCTTGGGAGTTAACTTGGACTAGAGGATCTTTGTCTTATTCTCCTTTATTTTCTTCTTCTTATGACATTTCTACATCTTCAGCAAAGAACAATGCAATTTCATCACCAGTAAGAGGTTCGTCATCATTAGGAAGATCATCAACAAATTTAATCCTTTTAGGTGAAGAGTCGCTAGGGCTATCATTTTTGTCCCATTCGTCATCACTAGCCCTCTTGGTCCCTTGATGTATCTCTGGGTTGCTCTCAGTTTGAGGAATGTCTCCTTTTTAGGATTGAATAGTTGCGTCAAGTTTGTTGATTGCAGATGAAGAACCTTTGCTGAATTGTTTATCACTGGACAAAGGATGGTACAAAGCAGCACGGTTGTCAGGAAAAACACTTTGTTTGTTTGGAGACTCAGTAAGAGTTGTTTGATTTTCCTGGAATTTGAAGAATGTTTTATAAGAACAAGATTTAGTTATGCAATATTATCATTGAGTTTTGATGATAATAAATGAGTATGTTTGTATGAACAATTTTGATACTCTAATGTTTGTTATTGTTGAGTACTTAACAAATAGGTTCTGCTTCTGATGAATGGCGTGGCCAAGACATTAGAAGAGAATTAGTTCCGCTTCTGTGCTACACAATTTCCGTTGAACAGTAGCAAGGCACTCTAGAAGACTCTGAAGTGTAAGCTTTGATGTTTGTATAAAGAAACTAGTCAGAAGATCTGAAGACAAAAGTTGTTACTTAAGTCCAGATGCTGAAGACTAATGTTTATGAAGATAACGAGTTCTAAAGAAACGGTCAAAAGATCTGAAGACATAAGTTTCTACTCAAGTCCAGATGCTAAACATTCAAGTTTCTAAAAACCCAAGGTTCTAAAGATAAGGGTTCTAAAGACCAAGTGCTGAAGACTCTAAAGACAGAAGTTCTAAAGATTCTAAAGACTTAAAGTTCTAAAGATCCATGGCTCCAAGAAAAGTTTCTCACAACCAAGTGCTGAAGACTCTGAAGATGTAGTTCTAAAAACTCTGAAGACTTGAAGTTTTGATGACCTTGTGTTATGTTCTCACTTTTAAACTCATACTCTCAAAAGCCTCTGAACTGCATAAGGAAAGAAGATAACGTTAACATCGTATAAATAGTACATGGTACAATCAATGTTTCATTCCACTACCATGAAAGGATGGACATGTCGCATGATCTTGTCCTCTATGTTACTGTTCACGCTGCCAATGTTTCTAGAAATCCAAAGAGCACCCCTCAACGGATATATTATTTTATTGGCTATCTAAAGGCTTGAAGACTAAGAGAGAAAGAAGCCAATCAACGAAATATTCAAGCGCAAACATTATTCATAGCTTTCAAATTCTTAAGTCACTATTCTTAAAATAGTTTACATGTTCTGCTTGTGTAGAAGCAATACCTTTATAAACAAAACTTGTATTCAAATGGTTGTTTGAGTTTCCTTAAGGGACCGGGTAGGTCTGTATCCTTAATAAGTCTAGGACTTGCGAGTTTTTGAGGTTGTTAGTCATTTGCAGGTAGCTTGCGCATTGTAATAATCATGTTGATTATTGTTTGATATTCCTTAAGGGACTGGGTAGGTCTGTATCCTTAAGAAGTCTAGGACTTGCGAGTCTTATAGGTTGTTAGTCACTTGCAGGTAGCTTGTGCAAATAGTAATCAATTTGGTTATAGTGAATTAATTACTCGATTGAGTGAGGCGAAATCACCTTGGCGGGTGGACTGGACTAGCTTGATAATTTTCAAGTGAACTAGTATAAATATGCACTGTTCTTTACTTCCTGTTCTTACTTATTGTTATTATCAAGAGTGAAGGAAAAAAGAATTTTAACTTAAAGGGGAATATTTTTAAAGAAAATTTTTTGTTTTAAAAACCCAATTCAACCCCCCTCTTTCTTGTGTTTTTCACACCTTCAATTGGTATCAGAGCCTGGTTATGAGGAGATAAAAAATTTGAATTTTTATCAACACTTAACAGTGTCCAGTACCGATCCAGTGTGTGTGAAAAACCAATGGCTACACCTACTTCCACTATTGATAATAGGGATAATGATAGAGATCACTATAGTTCAAGACCTCCTATGTTTGATGGGGAGAAATTTGACCATTGGAAGGATAGAATAGAAAGTTATTTTCTGGAATATGACTTGGATCTATGGGACTTGGTAGTTGATGGTTACACTCACCTAATAAATGATAAAGGTCATAAGATTACAAGAAGTGGAATGACAGAAGTACAAAAGAAAGTATGTAGAAATCATTATAAAGCAACAACCATTCTTCTAAGTGTTATTTCATATAATGAATATGAGAAAATCACATATAGAGAGACTGCAAAGTCTATCTTTGATTATCTTCAGATAACACATGAAGACAACATACAAGTAAAAGAAACAAATGCTCTGGCCTTAATTCAAAAATATGATGCCTTCGAAATGGAAGATGGCGAAGCCTTTAAAGGCTCTGGAGATAAAATATGAAGCCTTTAAAGGTTACTCCACCATAGATCTTGTTAAAAATATTATCAGAAGTTTGCCCGTAAAATGGATACCAATGGTAACTGCTTTAAAATTGGCAAAGGATTTGAACAACACCTCTCTCGAGGAGCTGATTAGCTCTTTAAGAAGTCATGAAATAGAGCTGGAATAAGATGAACCTCAAAAGAGGGTAAAAATCAGTTGCTCTAAAGTCTACTTCTGGGAAAACCAAGGCTTGTCAAGCTAAGGAAGAATCTGAAGAAGATTCAGATGATGATAAACTCTCTCTGATATCCAGAAGAATAAGTCAAATCTGGAAGCACAAACAAAGCAAGTTCAGAGGTCAACGAAGGACATATGGAAGAGTTTAATCCACTTCCGGTCAGAGGAATGCTTATGGAAAAGAAGTTACTTGCTTTGAATGCAATGATCCTGGACATTACAAAAATGATTGTCCAAAGCTTAAGAAAGACAAGAAGCCTAATAAGGCTTACAAAGCTAAGAAGGGTCTCATGGCAACATGGGATGATTCAGAATCAAAAGATGAAGATTCTGATGAAGAACATGCAAACATGGCATTCATGGCCAAGACCAGCAAGGGAGAAGCAACATCAGAAGACGAACTGGAACGTAACTATGAGTCAGACTCTGATGACGATAAAGAGGTACTTTCTTCCTTATCTCGTTCTGAACTTGAAATTGGTTTATCTGAATTATTGAAAAGGTATCAATCTCTCCTAAGTAAACACAAAATCTTGAAAAAAAGTTTTGTAGCTACTTATGAGAACACTCCTATAAATGAAAAAAATATATCTGACTTAAATGAAAAACTATTTGTTTTAGAAAAATCAAACATCACTCTAAAAAGTAAAGTGTCAAGATTAAATAAAGATATTTTCTCTAACACATTTTTTACTGACGAATTAATCAGATATGATAGAGCTTTTCAACACTTCCTTGCTAAAAGCATAGTGTTGTACCCCAAAATTTGCCCTCCCATATTCTTCAAGAATTGCAAGAGCATGCTTCAAAATTCCCCAAGGGTTGCACAGTTCAAGGGCCTCCCCAACAGTCAAAAACTAGGGTTTTGGTTATGGAAAAGAAATTGAAGATTCCAAGGGTCCAATCAAGTCCCACATGCCTACAAACATGGTCAAGCATCCTCATGCCAAGTTTCAAGACTTACAGCACAAAATTGCACAGTCAAAAACCCTAATTGCCCTACAGTCAACTGCAGGGGCAAAATGGTCATTTGACAGTCAAAAGTTCAAATTTTTGGTCAACATCTCATTTTGAGGCCAAAAACATCATTTGATCAATTCTTGATCATGGTTCTCAAAGCATGGCTCAAAAAGTCCCAAGATGCAAAAGTTTCCATATTTGGACAGCTGAAAAAGTCAACTGTAACTTGACCAAGGCATAACTTCCACATGGATTATCAGAAAAATTCCATCCAAAGCTCATTTTGAAGAGAAAGACATTTCCTACAACTCCTCTTCACACTTCAAGTCCAAAAAATGCTCTCACAAAAAGTTATCAATTTCAACATTATAGGTCATTTTCAAAAGTCAACAAAAAGGGACTTTAAGTCAAAGGCCATAACTTGAGATTGGTAAATCAAAATGACATGGGACCAAAGAAATTGGTTATAGGACTTCAAGACCTTTCCAAAATGTCCAAGAACATGATCAAAGCTTAAAAATTGAGCAAGATATGTCTTGTGGAAGTTGGGAAATTTTTGGGTATTTTGAAAAGTCAACTTTGCTTCAAATGCCTTAAAATTGCTAATGGGCCACATTTTCTTCCAAAATTCATCATCCAAAGCATATGCACGACCATTTGGCCCAAAGGGAGTTTATTCATCATTTTATTTATTTATTTGAATTTTTAATTGCTATTAATTCATTTAATAAAATAAAATATGTGAAAAATACTAAACCAAAGTTTTTAAATCTTTTTATGCAGTATAATCACTCATGATTCACTCAAGATTCGTGCACAACTCAAATTGGGAAGATTGGCTATGATTGGAATCAAATATGCATGGAAAAGATTTGAAAAATTATGCATGAAAATCAAATATTGTTTTCATCAATGCAAAGATCTTTTGATTGAAAACTCAACCCTAATTCACTCCATATATAAGCCAGATGCTAGACCTAATGCAAAAAGACCTCTAAGCTGCGCCCAAAGCTGAAGAAGAACATTGCACTTTTTGTGAAAAATTCCAAAACTGAAAACACGATTTCAAGGAGTTTCAAGGCAAAACATTGATTCCATTGTATTCCAGAGACTTCAAGGAAGGTTTCTGGATCAAAACCATCATCTCTAACGCAAAGAATTGGTAGAACAACCTCGTTCTGTTCATGCTTTTTTTTTTGTATTCTTGTATCATAATTCATGCATGGTTTGCAATTTTTAATGTTGGATTTGTATTCATTGGATCATTTTAAAGCTAACCATATGTTTTAATTGAGTTTTTAAGCATCGTACGCGATTTCACCATTGAAGCTCGCTAGGGTTCCTCAAGATCCAAATTGGGCCTTTTCGTATACTGTAAAATTAGGACTTCCCAGTACCATGGCTAAACTCAGGAAGCTTGGACGAACATAACCCACTAATCGCGCCTAATTTATATAGCAAGACATGCTAATCGCTATTTTGGAAAAGGCTGCATTTTGGGGGGGGGTTTAAAACCCCCGCTACTTCTTTTTATTGCAGGGATGAAGGAAGAAGAAGATTAGGTGGCGAGCGATGACTGGGCAATTTGAATTCAGCGCGCGTTTTTGTTATTTCTAGGCCACTAACCAAGTTTCTCTTATATTATTTATTTGTCATTCTATATTCAACGCGCGTTAGCAGCTCCGTTGGTGGACAAGGCGTTTGGTAACCTCTGGGACCTGGGTTCGATTCCCAGGTCCCCCACTTTGTTTCAATATTTTTTCTTTCAACATAATTCCATGCAGATTCAATCCAAAGGCCTACCATACGCCCATAATCCAAGCGTGCCACATGGCCATTGAGGGCAATCCAAAGGTCCTGATCTGATGAACACCATGGGCATCAGTCAATGCATACATACGTGGCTCAGAAAAGTCAACAAGGCCAGGGTTTCAATGGGCCAAAAATGCTGATGATACCTCCCAATTGGGGTCAACACCCCCAAGAGTTTGCAATTCTTTCCTTTTTTTTTATTTTCCATTATTTGTGTTAATTCAATTATTTCTTTTTTTTTAATTCTTTAAATTAACATATTTTCATAACATAAAAAAAATAAAATTAGAAAGTCATAAAAATTAAAATATATTTCATTTAATGTTATTTTTTTGTAAATAAATCTCATTAAATAATTTAGTTTTCAATCCTAGGGTTAATTTTAACATTTTTTTTCATAAACTAAAAATTTGTAGAATTAGGGTTTTCAAAGACTTTTATCCTTTTCTTTTCTCATTATTAATAATTAATTATTTATTTTTTAATAAAATCGTATTAATTAATTAGGTTAACTTTAGATTAAATTTTAATGCTTTTCTTAATAAATTAAAAATAACTAGAATTAGGGTTAATTAATATTTTAATTTCATTTAATTCTCATAAAAATCCATAAATACAAAAAAACTAAAAAATAATTTCTTTTCATTTTAATTTAATTAATTTCATAATTACAATTTAATTTCTTTAAAAGGGTCCAACGCCCTCGCATTCCCGATTTTTATTCTCTTCGCGCATTGTATTCTTATTCCTTCTTTTAAATATTAATGTAATTCTCCCAAGGCCATGTAATTCGGACATTTATATTTCTCGCACTTTACTTTATTTTATGTCAAATCGGGTCTTGGATTTAGTTTGGCGATGTGGACCCGCGCCTTTGTAATAGTTTAGGAACTTTATATTTCTCGCAACTTTTTAACTGCTAATAAATTGCATGCAAGAATGAATGTTAAAATAAAAACAAAAGCGTAGATCACCCATGACATGAACAAGACAAAATATCTGAAAACGACACACAAATCACACACCACCTCTAGGGTACGCCTCACTGTTGCCTTGCCCCTCGAAAGGTGATAGTCGAGTAGAGGATGTTTTAGTAAGTCCTCATGATCCGGGAACCTGGCATGAGGGTAGCTTCTAAGGTGTCTTCCTATTGCTCCGGTGATCACCATGTCCCGAACTTCGAATTGACCCGAACACCTCCAATGATGGTGCTACCTACCTCTCAATGGTGGGATGGCACTACTTTAAAGGACATTTACACAGACGAATTCCTTAGGGTAGGTAGACGACTCTAGATACTTGCTCTAATTTCAAAACAAATTCAAAAAATACTTTTCACACCGACACCTTTTCAAAAAGCTTTCGAAAGCAACTTTTCAAACACTCTTGAGGACCGATACAAGAGTCGAACTGAAATTTTCAAAGAACTTTTTAAAAACCCACAGTTGAAAAGCAAACAAACCATTTTTGAAAACACAAATGAGCAAGTATCTAAGAGCCCATGGATAACCATGGATAGAAAGGGTGCTAACACCTTCCCTTTCTATAAATCTACCTCCCGAACCGAGAGCAATCTCTATAAGGAATTTTTCTGTGCTTTTGTCCTTTCCATTTGGAGAAAATAAAAGACGGTGGCGACTCTTGCTTCCGCGACATTTCGCGAACCAGCGTTAAACAGTCAGTTCCAGATCCACCGATCACAGAACTGGCGACTCTGCTGGGGAGTAATGGTAAAGTGAGGTGTACCTTAGGACTAAGATCACTGTGTTTTCAATTGCTTTCTTTGCTTGCTTTAAATTGTGGGACTGTCTTGGGAGTTCTATAGATCCTAACCCGGATCTGGGGATACCTTCTTAGAGAGTAGCAACAAGGCTGTGAGGGAACTGTGCGGGGTATACCGACATGGTTGAAGCAGTCTGCTACGTTGATGTGGCACTTTGGTGTGTACCGGTAACCCTTGAGTTCAGTCAAGGAGAGTACGGGGCCTCCGCGTGGTGTCGTGAAGCATCAATAGACCTTAGGAACCTTAATTGAACTATCTTGGCCTCTTTAGGGTAGTGAGATAACTGACTTTGGTGCAGTCCGAGGTTGGTTGATACTCGATACTACACTCAATTGAGGGTTGCTTTCCTGGAATATTTCGGTCGCCAGTTCAGTGGCTAAATCGAAACGATGAACAATCAAAGCAATCCAGTGATATTGGGACCCTTAGAACCCGGTTACTTCTGATAGGACAGGTCTTAACCAACAAACTGAAAGAGGGTAATACCTAGACCCCATGCTGGCCTAAACTCTAAGGGCTTCTCTTGTGTGACTTGTGTGCCTTCCAACTTGACTATTTGCATGCTTGTTATCTGACACATAAACTACTTGCAGGTTTTGTTTATAGTCCATAATTGGGACTCATAACAGGGTTTACTAAGTTTCTGGCAGGTTTTGTTTATAGTCCTTAATTGGGACTCATGACAGGATTTACTTGAGTTTCTTGCAGGTTTTGGTTTGCAGTCCTTAATTGGGACTCATAACAGGGTTACTTACATCACCCCATGCATATCATAACATCATACCATTGCATACATCCTAATCCATTTCAAGGATCTCAAGGGCTTGTGATGCAAGTCATGATGAACCAACTGTTTAGCCAGGGGCAAAGAGGATTTATTTCCCTCTAGCCAAGGTTGTCAGGGGCTATGACCCACTGGATATGGTGAGCCTTTGACCCTTGAAGAAGGACTCTCAACAACAGGAAGTTCCTTCAATCAAGCCACCGGACCCAAATTCTAACAAATTTTCTTGTTTATCCCGCGAGGTCTTTGAAAACATTAGGGGAAAAGAGGATTTATTTCCCTCTAGCCAAGGTTGTCAGGGGCTATGACCCACTGGATATGGTGAGCCTTTGACCCTTGAAGAAGGACTCTCAACAACAGGAAGTTCCTTCAATCAAGCCACCGGACCCAAATTCTAACAAATTTTCTTGTTTATCCCGCGAGGTCTTTGAAAACATTACATGCATGTCATACACATCATTGCATAACAGGTACCCTTGCTGCAGGTCACTTACCTTTCTCGCTGTTTATTTCAGCAATGGCTTCCCAACAAGATAGCCAAGACCTTCTCGCTCAAGAGACTCGGTTCGGGGAAATCCTCTTGAATCTATCCAAGGGGCAGGAGGAGCTAAGGACACTTCTCATGGAGACTTTGGTCAGGAATCGCGCTGAGGACGAACGGCTGAAACATCTGCAAGCTGAAGTGGATGCAATGAGAGCCCAGATGCTGGGGCAGGTGACTATCATCCAAGACTTAGCTCAGAGACAAGATGAGCTCGGGGTTCTCGTCAACCAAATGCTTCGGGGTAACCAACTGAGGCAAACATCTAAGGTTGAAAGTCCAGTCATCATTCAACCATCTTTGAGACAGGGAGGTAAGGGGAGAGCTCCTCAAATGGCTCCAGTGTCACAAATTCATCATCAACCTCACCAGCTTCAGCCAGACAAGCCCAGGAGGCAATTCACCCAGCTCAACATGTCGCTGTTTCAAGCTTTACAACGCCTGTTGAGGTTGAATCTGATCACATTAAGGGCTCATCCCCGGAACCCCAACACAACATCTCCTATCTATGATCCCAACAAAAGGTGTGCCTACCACTCTGCCAGTCCATGACATGAACAAGACAAAATATCTGAAAACGACGCACAAATCACACACCACCCCTAGGGTACGCCTCACTGTTGCCTTGCCCCTCGAAAGGTGATCGTCGAGTAGAGGATGTTTTAGTAAGTCCTCATGATCCGGGAACCTGGCATGAGGGTAGCTTCTAAGGTGTCTTCCTATTGCTCCGGTGATCACCATGTCCCGAACTTCGAATTGACCCGAACACCTCCAACGGTGGTGCTACCTACCTCTCAATGGTGGGATGGCACTACTTTAAAGGACATTTACACAGACGAATTCCTTAGGGTAGGTAGAAGACTCTAGATACTTGCTCTAATTTCAAAACAAATTCAAAAAATACTTTTCACACCGACACCTTTTCAAAAAGCTTTCGAAAGCAACTTTTCAAACACTCTTGAGGACCGATACAAGAGTCGAACTGAAATTTTCAAAGAACTTTTTAAAAACCCACAGTTGAAAAGCAAACAAACCATTTTTGAAAACACAAATGAGCAAGTATCTAAGAGCCCATGGATAACCATGGATAGAAAGGGTGCTAACACCTTCCCTTTCTACAAATCTACCTCCCGAACCGAGAGCAATCTCTATAAGGAATTTTTCTGTGCTTTTGTCCTTTCCATTTGGAGAAAATAAAAGACGGTGGCGACTCTTGCTTCCGCGACATTTCACGAACCAGCGTTAAACAGTCAGTTCCAAATCCACCGATCACACATAGATAGAAGCAAAATGGCTTCGATGATCTATGGTGTTAGTAGAAATGGAAGCAGATGTTTGGTATATTCAAGACCATCAAAGAAAATTGATGAGAATCTGAATGTCAAACCAAAACGTCTTTATGAACATTTCGTGCTTGCTGGCACAAATTTGAAATGTCCAGAACATGAAGGTTCTGATACTACTGTATCACAAACACAAACAAAGAAGGAAAATTCTAAACCAAAGTATCATGCACAAGTTTCACACGATTATCTTGTTGTACAAAAGTCCAAAGGTGTCAGAACCTCTGAAACTTCTAACAAAAGAGGACCCAAAAAGTGGGTACCTAAGGATCAGATAATCTACATTGTAGATTTCCTTGATGGTGCCACTGATACACCCGCCATGGTACCTGGTCAGTGGATACTCGCAACACATGACGGGTGAAAGGCATATGTTCCAAGATTTGGAACTTAATTCTTGAGACGTGGATAGTGTCAGAAGCAACCAGAAAAGAAAGATTATTGGATCTGAAATTCTTGTAATCTAAGATTTTATTTTCAGAACAAGGCCAAACTTTAATTCTTGTGGAGAAATGCTTCTGAGCCTTAATGATCTCACTTGTGCCAGCTCATCTTCTGAATAAAGTCTGGATTCTGAAAATTGTCTGAAGAATCAGCTGATAGACTATTAGACTTCTATGAGTAATGTTTCTATTCTCTTAAGACCTTATTACTGCTATTTCTTTCATAACCTCAATAATCAAAAGATGTTTCGGTTAGAAATGTCTTTGATTAGATGGAAACCTTTTGGTTCTCCAGACTCTGAGGATATCAAACGTGTCACTTAGTTAGATGTATTGATTAATGTGTGTAACCCTTGTTTATGCTTAATCATCGCACACTACCTAAGCTATGCAATGAGAAATGTGCGTATTTCTTGGAATTTGATTGATATCATAATTATTATTTTCATTTAATGCTCCTAATTATTATGTTTAATTGGATTCATTTTTTTTCTCTCTCACTTCTTAAACACTATAAATCACACACATTCACTTCACTTCCACACTTTAGAAACCCTAGACCCTATTTCATCTCTCAAACATTCAACAAGATTTCTACATTCTTCAACAAACCTCCATCAATTTTCATCTCTCTCCAATAATGATGACTCCTAATCAACAAGCTCTCGTTGAGTTCGCAAAATAAGTGAAACAAAGTATGAGTTCAATAGCTCCGTCTTCATCAACCATCGCTCTATCTTCATCAACTGTTGTTCCTTCATCTTCTGCAAATCATGTTGATGTCAATCACATTACATAGAAAAATTATCAAGTTCATTGCAACCTAAAACTAGTGGAGTTGATTGTTCTTAAGGAATTAATGGTTGATTTTGATAATATTTGTGCAAATAGGTGTGACTTAAAAGAAATATTAAAGGATCAAGGATGGGAAAACTATTTTTAAAGGCTTCATGGTCCTGTCTATGAGGCGTTAGTGATAAATTTTTGGAGAAATGATGATTGTGACGACCTTCATATTGTTTCAGATGTTATTGGATATTTTTGTACCCCAAAATTTTCCCTCTCATTTTACTCAATACATACTCCTAGAGATCCTCAATTTGCTCAAGTTTGCCCAAGAGTTGACTAGACAAACTCTCTCCTAAGGCAGTGTGTCTTAAATTAGGGTTTCCATTTTCATCAAGATAGGTGAACTATAAAGACTTCATATGCTCTCCATGGTCCTAATATGTTTTCAATACCCTCCATGTCAAATTTCAAGCACTGCACAAGAAGTTTGCTCAGTCAACTGCTCAGATGCTTGAGAATCGACTATATTAGGTCAAAAGTCAACCGTGGCCCATATACAGTCAAACTTCAAGATTTTTGGTCAACATCAACATTTTGAAGTGATATCCATCATTTTATCAATGGTTGATCATGATTCTTCAAGTAATTCCCTAAATTTATCAAAACCCAAAAGTTGTTAAGTTAGGGTTTCTTAGGAAAAGTCAACCAAACTTTGACCAAGCATAACTTCCACATACTTTATCATAAATTTTCCATACAAGGCTCATTTTGAAGAGGATGCAATTACATACAACTCATATTCATCCCACAAGTTCAAAATATGCACTCATAAAAAGATATGAATTTCTACATTATAGGTCCTTTTGAAAAGTCAACAAAAAACACATTTTGGGTCATAGTTTCTTACATGAACATGGAAGACCCAATTGAAATGAGAAAAAAAGGGTTGCTTAGAGGACATCCTAAGCTTTCTAAAAAGTCCAAGAACACCTCTCTAGGGTTAAAATTGGAAGAGATATTCCTTGTCAAAGTTGACCTTTTTTGCAAAATTGCCAAAAGTCAAATATGCTCAAAAGTGCATTTTTTTTACCAAATGGGCTTAGCATTTCATGATTGCACCTCACTTGTAGCATGGTCCACGACCCAAATGTTCACTCACATGTTATTTGCTTCATTATTTATTTTTATTTGATTTTTTATTTATTAAAAATTGAATAAAATCAAATAATTGGTAAATAATATCAAAGATATGTTTTGATATGATTTTTGGACAGGATCTCAATCAAATTATGCTGAGATATCAATACCAAATCGAATCAAGCATGATTGGTACAAAAATGGGATAATTTGGCTAAACTTAGAAAGTTTGCATATGGCTAAAGAACCAAATCAAATCTTCTCAAAACTTCAAGATTCAATCTGTTTTGCAACCCTAATTCACTCAACGGTATATAATGAACAAGAGCAAAGCATAAAATAGGGTTGGAAGGCGTGAAAAGGAAGAACAAAGTTCCAATTTTTCAAAGAAAAGTGCAGATCCAATCTTGCTCCATAGGTCGTTTCAAGCGTTTCTAAAGATCAAGTCATATCCCTAGGCACTCACTGAACCTGTAGCAAGCATTTGCAAGGCCTGAAGCATCCAAATCGCGCGCTACAACTCATACGGTTTGCATATTTTTTCAAAATCGATTAATGTAATTCTTGCATTGTTAGCACATTTGATTGACATATTTGTGATCATTGACATGTTTACAAGCTTACTGAATGGTTTGATTAAAGTTTTGACGCATATATGTGCCTTTGCCATTGTTAGGGTTTGCGTATACATTTTAGGGGTTTATCGTACAGGTTAAATTAGGCCAGGAGAAGGGTACCATGATGTTCACGAGATCAAAATGAATTGATCTATATAGTTAGAAATCATTTATCGTTTGTTTTGTGAATTTTGAAAGTAGCAGGGGCTATGGCTACAGGCGTTGTCTGGGGTATATAGGGGATGTCTAAGACGACGGAGCCTTAGAGAAGAAGAATAGGTGGCAGGCCATCACTGGCCAGTTTGAATCTGGCGCGCGCGTTCTAAATTTTTGGACATTAACTTTGTTTTTTCTATATTAAATTAATATGCCACTATTTGTACAACTAACGCATGTAGCGTAGATGGCAAGTGTATACGCTGGGTAGTGGGAAGACCTGGGTTCGATCCCAGGTCAAGGAAACTTTCTCTATTTTTCTAACGTTCCAAAGCAGGATTCAGTGTGCCTCATACCTAGGTGTCAATCTTGCATCCTCCAGATCTGGCCATTAGATCTAGCCTCAAGGGAGATCCAACGCTCACATAGGTGCAGAGCATGATAGACCCTCAAGAGATGATCCCACTGGATCAGGCGTTGGTAGGCTGGGCTATCCACCTTGGGCCCAGCAATTTCAATAGTGCACCCCCCAGATTTGCTAACAACGTACAGGCCCGTTTTCAATTCTTTCTTATTTTTATTTCCTTTATTTAATTAGTTTGTTTACTTATTTTTTTCCACAAAAGTTAATTACTTTTTTTTTTAATTATTAAATCAAAAAATCACAAAACACCAAAAATCATTTTTTCATAAAATATTTAGTTTCTTTAATTAATTAATTTAATTAGAAATTAGGTTAATTCAATTCTTTTTTGAAAATAAAACCAATTATAAATTAGGGTTTAATTTGTATATAATTTAATTGTTTTCTCAAATAAAAATGCACTAAAAAAATATGTTTCTCTCAATTAGGGTTTTTAGGTTATTTTTATCCGTCCTCGCGTTTAATTCGTCGCGCACATTTTAATTATTTTTTCATCATTTATGTAACTGCCAATGGTTTGTAATAGCTTTAAAAATTAGGATTTTTATTTACTGTTTAATCCCCGATTTTTGATTATGTAATTAATCCCCCTCCCTGAAGCCTTGTAATAGCTAGGTTTATTTTCTCGCACTTTAAATTCCTACAAATCTTTAATTGTCTAGATGCATGGCTAATAGGATTGTATGGAAAGATTGTTTGAAAATTAAAACGGTAGATCACCTAATGTGCCAAGACTAAATTAACTGAAAAAATTCACATGCACATATTCACTCCTAGGGTTTGCCTCACTTCGGTTGCCTTCGGTAAAACAGTCATTAAGCATAGGAGATTTTAGTGGTTACCCTCCAGTCTAAAAGATCAAAATGACCCATTCGAATGTTGCCTCAAAAATGTTGCCTCGGAAAGATCTTAGGACCTTAGGGTAATTACTAAAGTTTCCTACCCATTGCTTTGGTAACTGTACTTGTCCCTTTCGAACGTCCCTTACAAACTCCAACGACGGGGCTACCTACTCCTTAATAGTAGGATAACTCTATCTAAAGGAAATGATAACAAGCAACCTTTTTTCGAGTAGGTAGAATCTTAAGTACTTGCTCAACAAAACTTTTCACACAAACACTTTTCAAAACAACTTCGTCACATCCTTGAGGACTGATACAAGGGTTATCATGAAGCAAACCTTTTTTCAAAACAAGCACACACACAAGTAATTCCAAAATGAGCAAGTACCTAAGAGCCCATGGAAAACCATGGATAGAAAGGGTGCTAACACCTTCCCTTTCTATAATCTACCCCCCGTACTCAGAAATATTCTCGAAAAAGGTTTTTTCTATTCTTTTTCCTTTTCCTAATTGGATAAAATAAAAGTCGGTGGCGACTCTTGCTTACCGTGAATTTTGCGAACAAAAAACGCAAAACGCAAACCAGTATAACACTCGGTTCTGCCACCGTATCACAGAAATGGCGACTCTGCTGGGGAATTTTTTTTATAAAGTGGGGTTTACCTTAGGATCTAAGTCATTTCAAAAATTGCTTTCTTGTTTGTTTGCTTTATTCTTAAAGGGTTTTTCTGGGGTTACTATAGATCCTACACCTGGATCTGGGGGCACTTATTAGGTAAACAACAATAGATCATGGAGACTGTACGGCGTAGACCGATATAGTTTAAGCGATGGCTGTGTTAGTGTGGCACTTTGGTTGGTACCAGTATCCTTCATGGGGAAACGAGGAGAATACGGGTCGCCCCGTGGTGTCGTGAAGCACTAACGGACCTTAGAACCTTAGTTGAACAAAATTGGCCATTAGAAAGTAGTGAGATAGCCGGCCTCGGTATAGAGCTGAGGGTTGGTTGATACTCGATGCTACACTCATTGAGATCAGACTTTCGGGATATTTCTGCCGCAAGAAAAGATTGCTTGAGTTGAGACAATGCCCTATAAAGGATGGTCAGTGATATTGAGATCCCTTAGAACACGGTTACTTTTTAAGACAGGTTTGAAACTAACTAAACTTCAAGAGGGTATGACCTTTAACCTCATGCAGGCCTTAAACCTAAGGACTTGGTGTGATTTGACTGTGTTTGCTATACCTATGGTTTATCATGACATCATGCATCATAACATAGAATCCATTCTTATTGAACTAACCATTTAAAAGACCAAGGGAATTTATCTTTGTTCTGTTTTGCAGATCATGGCTTCCGTTCGCAGGAACACTATCCGAATCAGCTTTGTGAAGATACCTTCCCAACTCAAAGAGCTAGTATCAAGGGTTTCTGAAACTTCTGCATTCATTAAGAGACATGGTTAACTTCACAACTTGGTTACTTCAAACTTTGATGAAAATATGACGAGTGTACTCTTTCAGTTCTTTGATCCCAAGCACCACTGCTTCACCTTTCCAGACTATCAGTTGGTGCCTACCTTAGAAGAATTCTCTCAGCTACTGGATATACCCATTCTTGAACAGTTGCCCTTCACAGGTCTAGAAGAAGTTCCTAAGCCAGAAGTCATTGCCTCAGCTTTGCATCTGAAACGGGCCAACGTGGTATCCAATTGGGAAACAAGAAGCGGAGTCAAGGGTTTTCTATCTAAGTTTCTGATAGACAAGGCCCAGCTATTTTGGGATGATATGGATTTTCAGGCTTTTGAGGAGGTTTTGGCTCTTCTAATTTATGGGTTAGTCCTATTCTCTAATCCGGACTCATTCATAGATATGAATACTATCAAGATCTTCCTCTCCTGCAACCCTGTGCCTACCTTGCTTGGAGATATTTTGCACGCTCTCTATACTCGTACCATAAAGAGAAGAGGGTTTCTTATGTGTTGCATGCCATTGCTGTCGAGGTGGTTTATTTCTCACCTCCCTAACTCTACTGAAGAATGAAGAAGGTCTGGGTTGGTCGCAAAGCATAATGTCACTCGCTCACATGGATATTCTCTGGTGTTCCCGAGCAATGGAAAACACTGCTATTATTGACCACTACGGGGAGTACCCTAATGTCCCATTACTTGGTATCAGAGGGGGTATAACCTACAATCCTTGTTTAGCTCTGCGACAATTTGGTTACGCTCGAAGAGATGGTCCTCATGAGTTACTTATCGAGGGCATTGTATTCAACTATGAGGATGATGTTCAAGAGTATCGCCGGAGGTTCATACGAGCTTGGGGCATGGTAAATAGATCTGGCGCCAAGGCCTTGGGGCCAAAGGCTTCCATTCCCATGGAACCTTACCTCCAATGGGTACGAGCTCGCGCCTAGAAGCTTATGATTCCCTATGTGGCCATTTTACCAGTGATTGTAGAACCCACTACTGAAGGGGGTATTCCTTACACGGTTATTTATCCTTATATGCCCACTGATCTTGGGGAATTACATAGGTCTTTGATTCAATTGATGAAGGAGCGGGATACTTACAGGGATCAGTTCCATGCTCAGGAGAGGAAGGTTTTAGAGATCACAAAGCAGCTCCACGAGGAAAGAGGACTCAATGCTTATCTCGGCACAAAGAGGAAGCATCCATGGGAATTTTTATTTCTTTTCTAGTTTTAGATTTATTTTTAACTGTAACGCCTAAAAGGCATTCGAACTTTGAATTCAGCTAATAAAATCTTTGTTTATTTTGGTTTGAAAATTTAAATTCTCCAAAGTCTTTGAAATCATTACATACGCATCCTATTCATAGCATTGCATGTACAGGTACCATTACAGGTTTCTCATCTTCTCCGCTGTTTATTTCAGCAGAAATGTCTTCCGAACAAAGCATCAAGGACCTTCAGGCACAAAACGTCCAGTTCCAAAAAATGTTCATAAGTCTGGAAAAAGGGCAGGAGGATCTGAAAGCTCTCATCCTGAAAGAGAAAAAGAAAAAGAAGAAGGATGCTGATATTCTGAATATGGGCAGAAGGTTTGGAAAGAGGTTGAAGTGACAAGTCAATCTGACCTCTTCATCCAAGGAAAGGGAGAATCAAGAAGAAGAGACAAGGGAGAAGGACCCCAGTCCTGTAGTTTCTGACAATGATACCGACTATAATGATGAGCAGTATCCTCTTGCTGAGGATAAATACAAGCAGTTGGAAGATCGTTTGAGTCCATGGAAGTTCAGAGGATACCTGGGCTGGATTTCAAAGAACTGGGATTGGTATCGGGAGTGGTCATCTCACAGAAGTTCAAAGCTCCAGTTTTTGCTAAGTATGATGGGGTGTCCTGCCCAAAACTCCATCTCCGCTCTTATGTCAGAAAGATCCATCCCCACACCGCTGATAGAAATTTGTGGGTTCATTTCTTTCAAGATAGTCTGTCATGGACTCAACTTGAATGGTTCTACTAGCTGGAGGGAGCAAATGTCCGAAATTGGGAAGATCTGGTTGCTCTACAAGCAGTATCAATACAACACCGACCTTGCTCATACTCGTACTCAACTCCAGAGTATGTCCATGTGTGCAAGTGAAGGCTTTAAAGACTATGCACATAAATGGAGAGACTTGGCTGGAAGAGTTCAACCCCCGTTGTCTGATAGGGAGTTGGTTGATATGTTTCTGGGGACGCTATCTGGTCCATTTTTCAATCATTTGATTGACAGCTCGTCAACTGGTTTCACCGAGCTGATTCTAACTAGAGAAAGAGTAGAAGCTAGGATTCGGAGCAGCAAGATACAGAAGGATACCTCTTCAAGCTCAGTAAAGAAGCCTTTTGCTGGTAAGAAAGAAGCGAGTCCCATATATAGCTCGAGGGGCCAAAACATGGCTGAACATCGTCAGACAGTAAGTGCCATAATGATACCTAGGCCTGCAGTTGCTCCACAATGCAACAATCAACAAAAAGTGGAAAGATCACAACGACAGTTTACCCGAATCAACATGACATTGACCGAAGTTCTACCTTATCTGCTGAAATCCAACTTGGCAACCTTGAAAGAGTCTTCCAAGAATCCAAATACTACATCTCCTCAATATAATCCAAATGCTCGGTGTGCCTATAATTCTGAGAGTCCTGGCCATGATACCAATGACTGCTGGCCTCTAAGGAATAAGGTACAAGATCTGATTGAAGCCAAGGAAATTGAGTTCGATGCTCTGGAGAAGCCCAATGTCATAACTGCTCCCATGCCTAAGCATGGTCGTGGAGTTAATGTTGTTGATACCGACTTGTTTATGACTTTGGTGGATGAAGTTTCTACTCCTCTCATGACTGTGAAGAAGAATTTCCTGTTGGACGGTTTATTTCCGGGTTATGGTGAAGGTTGCCACGTGTGTTCATTTCTACCTTCTGGTTGCCATTTGCTGAAGTCAGGTGTTCAACGCCTGACGGGCATCAAAGAAATTTTGTTCGAGAAAAATTTGGTTCCTGTTGTTCCATCTAAAGACATTGCCATTATAACCATTTCCGCCAATTCTTCCAAGGTCTCCTCGAGAAGACCTGTTAGGATTAGATCTGCTCCAAGAATTGCTCCGCTGATAATCATTGTTCCTGGCCTTGTCCCGTATGTCTCAGACAAAGCTGTCCCCTGGCATTATGGTGCCGATGTGTACTATCATGGCATCAAACAAGATTTGAAAGATGAAGAGGTTGATCCTGATATTGGTAACATTGTCGGAACCAACAAAGTTACCCAAAGTGGAAGGGTCTTCTCTCCCGAGATTTCCCATAAGACTGTCAACAAGCCTAATGTCATTCCATCTGTTGTTCCTGCTAGTACATCAACTACTGCTCCTGTTCTTACTCTAGTTATTACCTCTGTTGGCGAGTCATCTGATACCCGCGACAAAGAAATTATAGGTGAGCCTACCCGGGCGGAGGCGCCTAGGAAAACTATTGTGGAAGCCTCTAAGTAAGAGATAGAGGAAATACTGAAAATAATTAAGAAGAGCGACTACAATGTGGTCGACCAGCTGGGGCAGACCCCATCAAAGATATCCATGTTGTCTTTGCTATTGTGTCCCGAAGCCCATGCGAAGGCTTTGATTGCATTCCTCAAGACCGCACATGTGCCGCAGGAAACTTCAGCTGATCAGTTCAAAGATTGTGTGGCCAGCCTGACTGCTGATAATGGGCTGGGTTTTTCAGATGTAGACTTAACACCGAAGGGAAGGAAGCATAATGATGCTCTGCATGTCTCGTTGAATGCAAGGGCACCATATGGCTCATGTGTTGGTAGATACTGGGTCTTCGCTGAATGTTCTGCCGAAGAAAGCGTTGGACCGGTTGGATTGCGAGGGTTTGAATCTAAAGCCTAGTAACATTGTGGTAAGGGCTTTTGACGGATCGAAGATAATGGTGCACAGGGAGGTGGACATCCCTGTAAAAGTGGGTTCTCAGACTTTTGGGTCCATCTTCTATGTGATGGATATCAAGTCGTCATATTCTTGTTTGTTGGGTCGTCCTTGGATCCACGATGCCAGGGTAGTTACTTCCACACTCCATCAAATGCTGAATTATCCGGTAAAAGGGAAGATTGTCACAATGCGGGGTGAAGAGGAGTATATGGTGAGCCACCTCAATTCCTTTCGCTACATAGAGATGGACGGGGAATTTATAGAAACTCCTTGTCAGAACTTCGAAGAGGTCCCTCAGATCTTGGCATCGACTGAAACTACTACCAACAGCAAACCTCCTCTGAAGATGGCTTCTCTCAAGGACGCCAGGGCCGTGGTTGAAGAAGGTGGCTGTACCAATTGGGGTCAGCTCCCTGATTTCACTCACAAAACTGACAAATTTGGTTTGGGCTTTACTACAGGGGCTCAAAGGGCTGCTCGACGTGCTTGGGCTGGAAGACCTCCCCTACGCATCAGCAATCGTGGGGTTAATGCCATTGAAGACAGCGAGGAAGACTCAGACATTAACAGTTGGATCTACCCAACTACCAACGGTGGACCGAGTAACTGGACGACTAGGGATTTTATATGAGTTTCTTTTATTCCGCAATAATTGTCTTACTTGTTTTGAGAGTTGTAATAAACAATTTAAAACTTTACGGAGGCACATTGGTTTTGCTTGTGAGGGCTATTATTTGTCATTTCATATATCATTAATAAAGCATTGGACGTTTCTTGCATACAAATTTTACGCTCTCTATTTTTCTTTTCTGTTTTCACTTTATCCAAACAACTTTTCTCTTACACACACTCACGTATCATAATGCAGATCCATATCCACTTTGGATCCCATTGATAACAGCTCTGCTATTTCCAGTCATGACTTCAAAAATCCGATCAACCAAGCCGAAGACGAAGGTGAGGATGATTGTGAGGTGCCTGGAGAACTTTCTCGACTACTACAACAGGAAGAGAGGGCCATACAGCCTCATGAAGAGTCGTTTGATACAGTGAACTTGGGTACTGAGAAAGACATAAAAGAGGTTAAAATAGGTGCAAATCTGGAGCTTAGCATCAAACAGAGATTGATACAGATGCTGCACGACTATGTTGAGATCTTCGCTTGGTCCTATGAAGACATGCCTGGTTTGGACACTGATATTGTGGTGCATCGCGTGCCGACTAAAGAAGACTGTCCTCCGATAAAACAGAAGGTTCGTCGTATGTGCCCTGAAATGCCAGAGAAGATCAAGACAAAGGTCATGAAACGGTTCGACGTAGGTTTCTTAGCTGTCACTTCGTATCCACAGTGGGCTGCTAACGTTGTTCTGGTACCTAAGAAGGACGATAAGGTACGGATGTGTGTGGATTACAGAGATCTGAACAGGGCAATCCCCAAGGATGACTTCCCACTTCCTCACATTGATGTTCTAGTTGACAACACCGCACAACACAAAATATTCTCCTTCATGGATGGTTTCTCTGGCTACAACCAGATCAAGATGGCTCCTGAAGACATGGAGAAGACAACCTTCGTTACACAGTGGGGCATCTTCTGCTACAAGGTGATGCCTTTTGGATTAAAGAATGCTGGGGCAACTTATCAGCGCGCCATGATCGCTTTGTTCCATGATATGATTCACCATGAGATCAAAGTCTATGTTGATGACATGATAGCCAGGTCTCAGACTGAGGAAGAGCACCTAGACCATCTTCAAAAGCTGTTCGATAGGTTGAAGATGTATAAGCTGAGGTTGAATCCGAATAAGTGCACCTTCGGGGTAAGGTCTGGTAAACTTCTAGGTTTCATTGTCAGCGACAAAGGCATCCAAGTAGATCCTGCAAAGGTAAAAGCTATACAAGAAATGCCAGCTCCCCGTACAGAGAAGGAAGTTAGAGGTTTCTTGGGATGCCTGAATTATATTGCCAGGTTCATTTCACAAATGTCTGCTACTTGTGAGCCAATCTTCAAGCTTCTAAAGAAGGATCAAGTGGTAAAGTGGAATGATGAATTCCATACTGCTTTTGAAAGAATCAAGGAATACCTTCAAGAACCACCAATTCTGATGCCTCCAGTTGAAGGAAGACCTTTGATATTATACTTAACAGTGCTAGACAATTCAATGGGGTGTGTGCTGGGGCAGCATGACGAGTCTGGTCGAAAAGAGCACGCAATATACTACCTTAGCAAAAGTTTACCGACTGTGAGACACGATACTCATTACTCGAGAAAACTTGCTGCACTTTGGCATGGGCTGCTCGCCGACTGAGACAGTATATGCTGACTCACACTACCTTGTTGATATCAAAAATGGATCCGATCAAGTACATTTTCGAGAAGCCCGCACTCTCCGGAAGGATATCAAGGTGGCAAATGATCTTAACTGAGTACGATATACAATATACAACCCAAAAAGCAATAAACGAGAGTGTATTGGCTGATCATTTGGCTCATCAGGCCGTGGATGACTACCAGTCCATGAATTTTGAGTTCCCGGATGAGAATATTAGGTTGGTGACTGACTACGAAGAACCTGGACCGGATGAAGGACCTGAGGAGGGATCCCGATGGTCTATG
Source organism: Vicia faba (assembly GCA_948472305.1). Lineage (NCBI taxonomy): Eukaryota > Viridiplantae > Streptophyta > Magnoliopsida > Fabales > Fabaceae > Vicia > Vicia faba. The sequence continues at coordinate 157,091 of CATIWC010000914.1, read as the reverse complement.
TATTTTGATGGAGCCTCAATCGCACTAGGTAACGACATTGGTGCTGTAATCATATCTCCCGAGGGTTGTCATACTCCGTTCACTGCCCGATTATGTTTCAATTGCACCAACAACATGGCGGAGTATGAAGCATGCATCATGGGCCTTCGAGCTTCTATTGACATAAGGATCAAGTTCTTGAATGTATTCGGGGATTCCGCTTTGGTGATAAGTCAGATCAAAGCCGAGTGAGATACGAAACACCCGAATCTCATTCCTTACAAAGAGTATGTATTGACATTGCTCCCACAGTTTGAGGAGGTAACCTTCGAACATTTCCCACGAGAGGAGAACCAGTTAGCGGGCACACTAGCTACCATGTCATCTATGTTCAAGGTTAGGTGGGACAATGAAGCTCCCCAAATTACCATTGAGAGGTTGGATGAACCAGCACACTGCTGTGAAATCGATACCGAAGAAGTGGCAGACAAACCCTGGTTTCACGAAGTCAAAAGGTATCTCGAGGCTCAAGAGTATCCCGAAGGGGCATATGTCAATGATAAGAAGTTTCTGAGAAGGTTCGCTGCAAATTTCTTCCTCAGTAATGGAATCCTCTATAAACACAACCATGACTCCGCACTACTACAGTGTGTAGACAAGAGAGAAGTAGAGAGGATCATGACAGATCTACATGAAGGCACCTTTGGAACCCATTCTAGTGGACACACCATGGCTAAGAATATCCTACGGGAAGGATATTACTGGTCCACTATGGAAGCCGATTGTTATCAGCACTCTCAAACTTGTCATAAGTGCCAAGTCTATGCTGCATGTTTCGGTAGAATGCAGGGGGACTACACTTGCTCATGTTCTGGTTGATACCGGCTCATCCTTAAATGTCCTCTAAAGAAAGCATTAGACAGGATATACTGTGAAGGTTTGACTTTAAAACCCAGTAATATCATTGTTAGAGCCTTCGACGGTTCTAAGCGGATGGTTCACAGAGAGGTGGACATCCCAATTAAGGTGGGAACAGAGGTTTTTAACTCCACTTTTTATGTGATGGACATCCGTCTTTCATATTCATGCTTGTTGGGAAGGCCATGGATCCACAAAGCTGGGGAAATCACTTCTTCTCTACACCAAATGCTAAAGTACCCAGTCCAGGGTAAGATCATAACAATTCATGGTGAGGAGGAGTATATGATAAGCCACCTTAGCTCTTTCCGCTATGTGGAGTTAGATGGTGAATTCATAGAAACACCTTTCCAACACTTTGAAGAGGTTTCTCTTGAGGTTGCGGTAGCCAAGACAATGAATGATGCACCCATCATTACCAAGCCTGTGTCCCGAATGTCATCCCTTAAATATGTGGAGGCTGTAATCAAGGAGGGAGGAAGTACAATGTGGGGCCAGCTGCCAGATTTTCCTCACAAGACATACAAGTTCGAATTGGGTTTCACTGCTGCTAGCCAGAAAGATGTGCGTCGCTCCCGGGCTGTAGGACCACCCTTAAAGATCACTCACCATGGGGTTCATGCTTTAGAAGATGATGATGAAGAAGGAAACTTTGAAGATTGGATCTTTCCGACCATTGAAGAGGGACTGAACAACTGGGAGGCGAAAGACTTTGTTCCCATTACTTTCATCAATCAGTAATTTATCTTTTGAACATTTCCTATGTTGGTCTGTAATAATTTTTAAACAATTCGTACACTCTTTTGCCTTGTGCCTTACCCGGGGCATATAGGTCCATTTGTAAGGGCTTTGATTCTTCATTTTCATATGCCATTTTTAATGAATCATGGACGTTTTTCATCTATAAACTTTTGTGTTCATTTTATTTCCTTTTACATTTTATTTTGTTTAAGGATGGCTATCCCTTACACACACCCACACTCACAAAATGCAAGTACCCATCCACTCCGGATTCCATGGGTGACTATTCTGCTTTGGCCTTCAGTGACTCTGAAGATTTGGTCAATCATGCCGAGTACGAAGGTGATGAACACTGTGAAGTTCCTGGAGAGTTAGCTAGACTTTTGCAACAAGAAGAAAGGGCCATTCTGCCCCATGAAGAGTTGTTAGAGACTATCAATTTGGGAACAGAGGAAGACAGAAAAGAGGTTAAAGTGGGTGCCAACCTGAAGCCAAATGTCAAGGAGCGCCTAGTTCAGCTGTTGAATGAGTTCGTTGAGATCTTCTCCTGGTCCTATGAAGATATGTCGGGACTAGATACAGATATTATGGTTCACCGTCTCCCTACAAGAGAAGACTGTCCACCAATCAAACAGAAAGTCCGCCGAATGAGGCCCGACATGTCCGAAAAGATCAAAGCTGAAGTAATGAAGCAGTTCAATGCTGGCTTTCTGGCTGTTACTTCCTATCCACAATGGGTTGCTAACATAGTGCCCATGCCTAAGAAGGACGGCAAAGTCAGAATGTGTGTGGACTACAGAGACTTAAACAGGGATAGCCCTAAAGATGATTTTTCACTACCACACATTGACATCTTGGTTGTCAACACAGCTCAACACAAGGTATTCTCTTTCATGGACGGATTTTCAGGGTACAACCAGATCAAAATGGCCCCTGAAGACATGGAGAAGACTACTTTTGTTACGCAGTGGGGTACCTTCTGCTATAAAGTGATGCCATTCAGACTGAAGAATTCTGGGGCAACCTATCAGCGAGCCATGGTAGCTTTGTTTCATGACATGATACATCATGAAATCAAAGTCTACGTAGATGACATGATAGCCCGTTCACAGACAGAAGAAGAACACCTCGACCATCTGCAAAAGTTGTTTGTCAGGTTAAAGGAATATAAGCTCAGACTGAACCCTAGCAAGTGCACTTTCGGAGTCAGGTCTGGTAAACTTTTGGGATTTATCGTCAGTAACAAAGGCATCGAAGTTGATCCTGCCAAAGTCAAAGCTATACAAGAAATGCCTGCCCCCACATTGGAAAGGAGGTTAGAGGTTTCTTGGGACGCTTAAACTGCATTGCAAGGTTCATCTCTCACCTAACATCTACCTGTGAGCCAATCTTCAAGCTGTTGAAGAAAGATCAGGTGGTTGAATGGAATGATGATTGTCAAGTTTCTTTCGATAAAATTAAAGAATATTTGCTGGAGCCTCTTATCTTGATGCCACCCGTCAAAGGAAGGCCTTTAATCATGTATCTGACCGTTTTGGATAATTCAATGGGGTGCGTACTGGGCCAACATGACGAGTCTGGCCGAAAAGAGCATGCCATTTATTACCTTAGCAAAAAGTTTACCGACTGTGAGACTCGCTACTCACTGCTCGAGAAAACTTGCTGCACTTTGGTATGGACTGCTCGCCGGCTGAGGCAGTATATGTTGACACATACCACTTTGTTGATTTCCAAAATGGATCCGATCAAGTATATCTTCGAGAAGCCTGCTTTATCCGGAAGAATCGCTAGGTGGCAAATGATCCTGACTGAGTATGATATCCAGTACACAACCCAAAAAGCTATAAAGGGGAGTGTACTAGCTGACCATCTAGCTCATCAAGCCGTCGAAGTTTACCAATCTATGAAGTTCGACTTCCCTGACGAGGACATTATGACATTGGACAACATTGAAGGTAACATACCGTATGATGGACCTGAACAAGGATCCCGATGGACCCTGTACTTTGATGGTGCTTCAAATGCACTTGGTAACGGTATCAGTGCAGTAATTATTTCTCCAGAAGGTTGCCATACACCTTTCACTGCCAGACTCTGCTTCAGCTGCACCAACAACATGGCCGAGTATGAAGCTTGTATCTTTGGTCTCAAGACTGCAATTGACCTAGGAATCAAATCTTTGGTTGTATTAGGGGACTCGGCTTTGGTTATCAGTAAAATCAAAGGAGAGTGGGACACTAAACATCCTAATCTTATCCCATACAAAGAACATGTCCTGACATTGTTGCCTCATTTCGAGCAGATTACCTTCGAGCACTTTCCGCGAGAAGAAAATCAGCTAGCACATTCTCTAGCTACAATGTCTTCCATGTTTAAACTCAACTGGGATAATGAGGCTCCCCAAATCACCATCGAGTGAATGGACGGACCTGCGCACTATCACGAGATTAATACCGAAGAAGTAGTGGAACAACCCTGGTTTCATGAAATCAAAAGGTATCTCAAGACTCGAGAGTACCCTGAAGGAGCTTCAGTCAACGACAAAAAGTTCTTAAGGAGATTTGCGTCCAAGTTCTTCCTAAGCAATGGTATCCTATACAAGCGCAGCCATGATTGTATTCTGCTTCGTTGTGTGGACAAAGTTGAAGCTGAGTTAATCATGACTGAAATACATAGTGGCACATTTGGCACCCACTTGAGCGGACATACGATGGCTAAGAAGATTCTAAGGGCAGGCTACTACTGGTCTACCATGGAAGCTGACTGTCATCAATATTCCCGTACTTGTCACAAATGCCAAGTCTATGCTGACAAGGTACATATTCCTCCAGTTCCTCTCAATGTTCTAACAACTCCTTGGTCATTCACGATGTGGGGAATCGACATGATTGGAGAGATCAAGCCTACGACATCCAATGGACATCGCTTCATCCTAGTGGCTATTGATTACTTTACCAAGTGGGTCGAAGCAGCTTCCTTCGCCTCCGTTACAAATAATGTGGTTGCCCGCTTCATCAAGCAGAACCTCATATGCCGGTATGGTATCCCCGATAGGATCATCACGGACAACGGTACAAACCTGAATAACACTGTGATCACCGCTCTATGCGAGCAGTTCAAGATTCAACATCACAATTCATCTCCCTATCGGCCAAAGATGAACGGTGCTGTTGAAGCTGCGAACAAAAATATCAAAAAGATCATTCAAAAGATGACAATCACCTACAAAGACTGGCATGAGATGTTACCATTTGCTCTGCACAGATATCGTACCACGACACATACTTCAACAGGGGCAACCCCTTTTTCTTTGGTATATGGCATGGAAGCTGTTTTACCTATGGAGGTTTAGATTCCTTCCTTGAGGATTATGAAGGATGTTGGTTTAAGTGAAGACGATTGGATTCAGACCCGGCTTGATCAACTTAATTTGATCAACGAGAAGCAACTTACTGCTGTTTGTCATGGTCAGACGTATCAAAAATGGATGATCAAGGCTTTCAACAAGAAAGTCAGACGTCAGGTATATCAAGTCGGAGACCTTGTAATCAAGCAGATCATCTTGCTGCAAAGTGATCCCAGAGGCAAATAGACTCCTACTTACGAAGGACCATTTGTGATCAAAAACATTTTTTCTGGTGGGGCTATGATACTAACCACCATGGACAGCGACGACTTGCCGCACCCTGCGAACGCAGACATAGTTAAAAGATACTACGCATAAATGACCCGACAAGTCGAAAACCTGAAAAGGCGACTTGGGCAAAAAAGGGCAATCGAAAACCTGAAAGGGCCGTTCAGGCAAAAATTAAGGATAAATAAAAAAAATCTGTACACCCGGCAAGTTGAAAACCCGAAAGGGCGACTTGGGCAAAAAAGGGTTTCCCGGTGGACTGAAAACCCGAAAGGGCGGTCCAGGCAAAAATTAGGGAATTAAAGCGTATGACTATGCCCCGTCGGATCACTTTAAGGACAATCTCTTCACGGACAAGCTCCAGGCTTCTGATCAATCCAATCATCTACGAACGAAGCAACAAATGGACAAGATACTCAGAGTTATGAAGGCTATAGCAGAATGGGAACCCCATGGAATTGTTACACATAACCATCTTTCTTTGTATAAATTTTTCTCATTTTTTATGACAACATTATCTTACTAGGATGTCTGTCTCCTTTGTACAAAATACTTACACAAAGTTAATACAAAGATACTTCAAAGTGCAAAAATTTGTTTGCCTTTTCTTTCTTTTTACACTTGTGTTTTATTTGAAAACGTCCAATGATTTATTAAAATGAGCATATGCATTTGAATATAATCACTGCTTACAAATAAAACGGAATGAGAAAGGATAATTACCGATAGGTTGAAAGTATAGGAAAATGTCTTTAGGCTGTTCCAGAGGAAATCCACTACAGTATATCACCCAAATCCTCAACAAAGCTGAAACCTTGAAATACATATCCCCAGCGGAGTTCTCCATAAAATAAGAATCCCCAGTAGATTGGAATACAACCCAAACTCCTGATTTCCCCGGCAGGATAAGCATTCTCCCCACAGAGTTTTTTCTCAGCAGAACGAAGATTTCTTGTTCTCATTTCTCCAGTTGGAGCCTCCCAAATTTTAATTCCCCAGTAAAGATCATCAGAGTTTTCCTTATTTCCCAGGAAAGTCATGAAGGATTCTCAATTCCTCGTGGAAGTTGTCAAAATTCTTGTTAATCCCCGCAGGTCACCAAGGATTTTCAATCCCCAGCAGTAGTCCAAAGGGTTCCCCAGTCTCAACAATCAAAGGTTTTGAATCTCCGACAACAGTCAAGGATTTTTATTCCCCGACAGCATTCAAAGTTGTCATTATCTCCAGCCATCGAGGATTTATTCTCCTCAGCAAGACGGCTATTCAGCTTACATGCGCATCCATTACATTCATATATCATAAACATTGATAAGACAAACCTTATTGCATCATACATGTCATGTAACATAACTTTGTGTGTTTTAGCTAACATTTTACCCTTTTCAGGATAAGATTAAAAGCTACCTTTAACAGATGTTCAAGGATTTCAGATACAGTACAGATACACCCTAGACACGGCGGTCATTCTACTACTCATTCAGACTTCAGCAATCAGATACAGACTAGATACGTTCCAGACACGGAAGCCATTCTATTTCTCATTCAGATTCAACTATCAACTTCAGGATCAGATGCACTCCAGACACGGAGGTTATTCTGTCACCTTTCCGGATCCCAGTTACAGTACAGATACATTATGGACACAGAAGTCATTCTGCTACTCATACAGATCTCAATTTCAGATACAGTCCAGATACGCTCCAAACACGGTTGCCATTCTGTCACTCATTCAAACCTATTCCCCAGCCCAGAGATATTTCGGACACGGATGTCTTTCTTTCACTTATTCAGATTTCATATCTCGGATACAATATAGATACGCTCCAGACACGGACGTCATTCCTTTGCTCATACAAATCAAATCTCCAGATACAACTCAAATACGTTCCAGACACGGATACCATTCTGATAATCATTCTCCTGATTTTCAACAAACAAGTCTTGGATGGTATCTTTAAGCCCATCTCCAGCAAGATTCTACCATCTCCAAATGGCATCTTTAAGCCCATTCCCTCAACTACATTTTTGACGAGTGCAAATTTACGGGCACTCTAGTGTCCAATCCTCTTTTACCTTCGAGTCACGAAAGGCAAACTTACCAATCTAACTCTTCAGGTTCAAGAAGATTGAACAGGGGCAACTGTTGTACCCAAAAATTTGCCCTCTCATTTTATCAACATTTCTCATCACAAGGCTCTTTGAACTCAAGACCAACCTAGGGTTTGCTCTGCTCAAGACATCTCCTTGCACTGTTGACCTAAATTAGGGTTTGAGTTTGCACAAGGATTTTCTGACTTACAATGCCCAAAATGATTTTCATACTTCATGTTGGACTCATAAGTTTGTCCATACCAAGTTTCAAGCTTTGAATCAAATTTTTGCCCAGTCAATTGGACAATTGACCTAGAAATCAACTGTATTGGGGAAAAAGTCAACTGTGGCCAATTTACAGTCAAATCTCATCAATTTTGGACCACAACTCCACAAATTTTTAGGGTTTTGACTACACAAGGGCAATTTTTGATTTTTGACCTAGTCAATGGCAAATTGGGTTCAAGCATGGACTCGAGGACTCAAAGGCATCATCTTGACCTATTCACAAGGTTCAAAAGATCTCAATTGCATTGGATTGACAAATGAATTTTTTCAGTCAACTGATCAAATTTTGATTGTACACTGAAAAGTCAAACTTTGACTTTTTGGTCAAAATCAAGTGCCAAGGGTCATTTTTCATCAAAATGTGTCAAAACATGAAACTTTTTCATCAAGAAACCCATTTTTGCAACTTAGGGTTTAAAGTTGAAAAATTTCATAACTTAGAATTTTTCTAAGTTATGAAATTTTCTTAATTTTTCCTAACTTTGCCCAACATTTTCACCATGATGAAATTGGATTCAAACAAAACTTCCAACATGAAATTTGTAGTCCTCCAAAAAGTCTATAACTTTGATTCACAAAGTTTTCCCAAAAGAAGCTTGGATCTCAAGTTATGATTTTTGGAACAAGGGTCCCTAAAACTTTTAACTTAGAGAAATTTTGCCCTAGTTTAGGCAGGATTTTGACCTATCTTCTTGGCCATTTTTCACATAGTTAAACTTGGAATATCAATTTGCATTTCAAATATGTAATATAGGGAAGGTTGAAAGCTTTTCAAAATGTCCAGGAACTCTCCAAACACATTTGTGGTTAGGGAGAATCGAAGGCTTGAAGTTGGCAAAAACTCACTTCTCATCCATGGCTTGTTCATGTTCATACAAGTTACAAATTCAAATCAACATGCCTTGCACTAGATTACAAGCCTCTAAACCACTTCACACTCAATAATTTAATTCAAATCCATTGGTCTAAGGTATTGTTTTTGTCATTAGGGCATTATACACAAAATTAATCCCTAAGTAGAAAAAAGGTACATTACCATTTTTGCCATAATCTTGCTTTATGTCAAACCACAATCTTTGAGCATTGGTCCAGACCTTTTGTAGCTAATCAAATCCACAGGTTGGAGGGGCCAAGGGCAATGTGTACAAGGTGTTGGATAGCCTGTACAGGCCTGTTAGACGTCACTTCCCACTTTTGCTTCATATACAAGAAATATGCCAAATACATGAGAACTTGGACATCAGCAAAAACAAGCTTGTGCAAACATTTTGAACATCTTTCTCACATCCCTTTGAGCCAGAAACACGACCTCTGAAGCCCTCAAACATCCCATATCCAGAAATCACCTTCCATTGGCAAAACAGGGCAGAACCTGCAACTTGACTTCCATAGCTCAATTGGCTCGTGCGTTTTGCCCCAAGTTGATTCAAACACCTTCCATTCAACTCATCCAAACTATCCCAAACCTCAAACACCAACTGTAACTCCATTTACAGGGTTTTCCATTTTCATTTTGAGCTTGTGCAGGTTGAGTTCTGTAGGCTGATTCAAGTACATTCAAGGCAAGCTAGGTATTGGAGAAGGTCAAGTGAAATCCAAGCAAGCTCCCAGACATCTCAAGCCTTGTTGAAAAGCTCCACATTGCCCTGCACGAAGTCAGCTGAAACAGGTTTTTGTCAACTTCCTATCTCTTTATTTAGGAACATTTAGCCTTAGGTTTGTGAATAAGAAATGTAGTATTCATTGCCATGAAGCTGTACATATGCTCAGTTTTCATTTATATTAAGCATGCTAAGAGAATTTCATCCATGAACATACTGAAAAAATTAGGTTAGATTTTAGGGCCAGAGAAATTCTCTCTGGTCTTTGAGAGTTAAGACAAGTTGTTTATATGGTTGGATTCGTCTTGAAATGCTCTACAACTTTGATGTTATGTGTTTTTGCAATAGAGCTCGTATACAGGATCTGGCAATTGTACAGGGCGCGCGCGTTTTCAAAGTCAGAGGTTGAAGATGAAGTGGCTTGGGCTGGGCTTGGTCCTGGCTACTTTTGACACCTCCCTTTTCCTTTTTGCACCCCCTGGCCCAATTTCTTGTTATTTTATATTTTTGCATTTTTATTTTCATTTCTGATTATATTTTATTATTTCCAAATATAAAAAATACTCAAAAATATTTTTATAATTTTTTCATATTTATTTTGCATTTTATTTTTATTTTTCTAACATAAAAAGCAATTTATTTACTTTTATCTTATTTATTCAAAACTTGGAATATATATATAAATTATACTTTTATTTTTATTCTTTATTATTTTTTATTCACACTTAAAAAAATACTTTTTTTTCTAAATATATTTTTATTTTTGTATATATATTTGATTTCATCATATATATATATATATATATATATATATATATATATATATATATATATATATATATATATATATATATATATATATATATAATTAATACATATATATATATATATATATATATATATATATATATATATATATATATGTATTAATTATATATATATATATATATATATATATATATATATATATATATATATATATATATATATATGTATTAATTATATATATATATATATATATATATATATATATATATATATATATATATATATATATATATATATATATATATATATATATATATATATATATATATATATATATATATATATATATATATATATATATATATATATATATATATATATATATATATATATATATATATATATATATATATATATATATATATATATATATATATATATATATATATATATATATATATATATATATATATATATATATATATATATATATATATATATATATATATATATATATATATATATATATATATATATATATATATATATATATATTAGAATAAGAATATAAAAATATTACACTTTTATTTTTATTATTAAATATACTTAAAAAATACCTTTTTCTAAATATATTTTATTTTTGTATATATTATTTTATTTTGTTGTATATATAAACAATATAATGTATTTATTTTCTTAAAGAAAATTAGGGTTTTACCCTTAACCAAATAAAATTAATCTTTTTTATTTATTTCTTTATTTTTTACATTAAATATTTTTACATACATAAATAAACAAAAACTTTTTTTTTGCATAATTCATATTATTTGATATATTTATTTATTTATTTTATTTAAATATTTTCCATTTATTATTTATGCCATTATTCAATTTGGATGTAATAGTAAAACTAGGATTCTTATTTCTTGTCAAATATACCCCCATTTAAAGATTGTACCTCCATCCCCATAATCATGTTGTAATAGCTTAGATTTTTTAATTCTCGCATTTTATGCTTTCAATTATGCCATGATTAAAGATTAGGGTTTGTATGCAAAATTCCAAAATCAACAAGTAGCTTGACTTAATACAAAGACAAAAATGCATGAAAATCAATACACAATACACACTTGTACCCCTAGGGTTACATCCACTTGTTGCCTTAAAAATGGGCCATGTTATGCATGTTGGGTACTTTGGCAAAACAAAAACAAAACAAAGATCATAGTCCCTCGATGACGCTATCTTGGTTGCATAAACAAAATGATCAAGTCCCTCAAAAATTTGCCAAAGATACTTAACATAATTGCTATCATGGTCTATACGATGACCCGCGCCTGTCCCGTTTAACATCCTAACACAAGGTTGTTCACGAAACACAATGGTGAAATAACATTGTCAAAAGGGTTAAAAACACATAGGAAAGATCTTTGAGTAAAATAGGGTAGATAACTCTTAGTTACTTGATCAAAACTTGCAAAAACATCCTTGCTATTTTCAAACACACTTCACAACACAATTTCAAAACATTTCCTAAATCAAACTTCCAAAACATTAAACATCTTTTCAAAAGACAAAAACACCTTTGTATACATTTAAACAAGAATCATTACAAAGGTTGCCACAACGATGGCCTCTTTTCAAAAACATCTTTCAAAACCACACACAAAGCACCATTTCAAACAATTGAAAAGAAAAAGCAAGTGATCTAAACAAGTAACTAAGAGCCCATGGATAACCATGGATGAAAAGGGTGCTCGCACCTTCCCTTTTCATAATCTACTCCCCGAACCCAAGAAAACATCTCAAAGGTCTTTCCTGTGCTTTTTGACCTTTCCTTTGGATAAAATAAAAATTCGATGGCGACTCTTGCTAAACCGCACAATTGTGAACACAAACGCAAAACCTCAAGTCAGTTCTCCCACCGTATCACACTAACTCTTTACCTTTTTCAGGAAAGATCGATTAACAAACAAATATCATTAACAATTGTCAACGGTTCCAAATTAATTCCCGAAACATGACGGGGCAACTATTTATATGATGAACATTTCCTTAAAATATCTTCTGGCTCAGTTTAAATCAACCAAAGATTTATCATGATACTTCTTCATGTAGATACTTTTTTCTGGCTCAGTTTAAATCGACCAAAGCTTTACACTGATACTTCTTCCAGTTAAAGACACAAACATCTGCTGGCTCAGTTTAAATCGACCAAATATTTATTCTGATACTTCTCTCAGTAGATACTTTTTCTGGATTAGTTTAAATCGACCAAAGATTTACTCTGATACTTCTTCCAGTTAAAGACACATACATCTTTTGGCTCAGTTTAAATCAACCAAAGATTTATCCTGATACTTCTTCTAGTAGATACTTTTTCTGGCTTAGATTAAATCGACCAAAGATTTATTCTGATACTTCTACCAGTTAAAGACAGACAAAGACATCTGTTGGCTCAGTATAAATTGACCACATTTATTTTGATACTTCTCTCAGTAGATACTTTCTTTGACTCATTTAAATCGACCAAATATTTATTCTGATACTTCTTCCAATTAAAGACAGACAAAAACATCTATTGGCTCAGATTAAATCGACAAAAGATTTATTCTGATACTTCTTCCAGTAGATACCTTTTTCTGGCTCAGTTTAAATAGACCAAAGATTTATTCTTATACTTCTCCCAGTTAAAGACAAACAAAAACATTTGTTGGCTCAGTTTAAATCGACCAAAGATTTATTCTGATTCTTTTCCAATAGAAACCTTTTCTGGTTCAGTTTAAATCGACTAAAGATTTATTCTGATTCTTTTCCAGTTAAAGACAATACAAGACATCTGCTGGCTCATATTAAATTGACCAAAGATTTATTCTGATTCTTTTCCAATAGGCACTTTTCTAGTTCTGTTTAAATCGACTAAGGATTTATTCTGATTCTTTTCCAATTAAAGACAATAGAAGACATTTGTTGTTTCAATTTAAATTGACCAAAGATTTATTCTGATTCTTTTCTAGTAGACACTTTTTCTAGTTCAGTTTAAATCGACTAAAGATTTATTCTCATTCTTTTCCAATTAAAGACACAAACATCTGCCGGCTCAGTTTAAATCAACCAAAGATTTATTCTGATACTTCTCTCAGTAGACACTTTTTCTAGCTCAGTTTAAATCGACCAAAAATTTATTCTGATACTTCTTCCAGTTAAAGACAGACAAAAACATCTGCTGGCTCAGATTAAATCGACTAAAGATTTATTATGATACTTCTTCTAGTAGATACCTTTTTATGGAACAGTTTAAATTGACCAAAGATTTATTTTGATACTTCTCCCAATTAAAGACAGACAAAAACAACTTCTGGCTCAGTTTAAATCGACCAAAGATTTATCCTGATACTTCTTCCAGTAGATACTTTTTCTGGCTCAGATTAAATCGACCAATGATTTATTTTGATACTTCTTCCAGTTAAAGACAGATAAAAACATCTGCTGGCTCAGATTAAATCAACTAAAGATTTATTCTGATACTTCTTCCAGTAGATACATTTTTTCTGGATCAATTTAAATCAACCAAAGATTTATTCTAATACTTCTCCCAGTTAAAGACAGACAAAAACATCTTCTGGCTCAATTTAAATCGACCAAAGATTTATTCTGATACTTCTTCCAGTTAAAGAAAAAAAAGACACATGCTGGCTCAGATTAAATCGACCAAAGATTTATTCTGATTCTTCTCTCAGTAGACCTTTTTCTGGCTCAGAATTAAATCGACCAAAGATTTATTCTGATACTTCTCTCAATAGACCTTTTATGGCTCAGATTAAATCGACTAAAGATTTGTTCTGATACATCTCCTAGTTAAAGTAGAGCATTAGACTTAGTCTGATTTCTCTATCAGCAGTAACTTCTGGATGGCATCTATAAGCCTATCTATGATGAATCTCCATCACCTTTGGATGGCATCTATAAGCCTATCGCCGACAATATTATGTCATTCTCCAAATGGCATCTTTAAGCCCATTCCCGATATAATTAACCAACAAGTGTTACTTCTTGCACAGGCGAGTGCAAATTTTTGGGCACTTAAGTGTTCAATCATCTTCTACCTTCAATTCACGAATGACATGCACACCATTATAACTTTTTCAGGTTTAAGAAGATTGAACATGGGCAGCTGTTGTACCCCAAAATTTCCCCCCTTCATTTTTACCTTTAGTGGCTTATGTTTCATTATATGCACTTCATACATTATGATGGACCCAAGATTATCCACCAAGCAAAAGTTTGATCTTCTCAAGGCAAGTTGGGTGGGATCTCATTGGCTCTTTGGGTTTCTCAAGAATCTTTGAGAGATTAGGGTATGATCTTCAGTTTCTATCTCCTAAGATATTCAATCAGAAATTAGGGTTAGGGCCCGTTTCAAACTCTTGGTTCTCAATGTCTCAAATAAGTCCTAAGGCATGTTCATATGGATTATAGACTCTTGGCTGGCATTATTTGAAGCTCAATTACTCGATTTTGATGATTTGGGTCATTTGAGCAAAAGTCAATAAAAGTCAACTATTGACCAAGTGGACTTTTGGTCAAAGTTGAGGACAATGATCATGTTTCAACACCATATGGCCTATGGTTGAAGAAATGCAAGAGAAAGATTTTTGAAGCTAACTTTTTCATGAAGATACCTTTCTTTACTGTGGATTAAGGCAGGCCTACATTTGATTTAATCAGACAATTCATTTTTTTATTGATATGAGTTGGTCACTCAACTACGAAAGTTTTGGTCTTATAAGCCTTGAAATAATGTTTTGATGCTTGGGATTAATCATGGTTCTTAGGAGACTTCTTCATTGCAAGTGAATTCTTTTTGTGGTTCTTTTAAAAAATACAAACTTGAAGTTGGTTTTAGTTTTAGTTTATAGTCAAAGTTGATGATGTTTATTTCTTTGTCACATTACATCTTCCTCTTTATATCCATTTTTATCACAAGAGTCTTTATCACTTGGTCATTATTTTGGAAGTATGATTCAAGGTTTCTTGGATTTCTCAAGGGGAGGTTTTAAAAGAAGTGTTACAAAAGGACTTATGGTATTTATTTGGTATGACAAATTTTATTCAAAATGTTGTCAAAACCATTCAAATATTGCATTCAAGATTTCAATGGAAGATACAAGTTACGATATCCTAAATTCTTTCTTTTCATTCATGCTCAATAATTAAAAGCTACACAAAGTTTCATTATTATTCAGATTTACAAGCATAAATTTTGAATACACTTATTTCTAGTTTCACTACCATTACAATTCCTCAAGTCTCAAAGATCAAATTACAAGTTTAAATCATAATGTTACAAGATTTCCTAATGGATACAAGTTTGTTCTAAAGACTAAAAAGATGTCCTCTTTATCTTCAAAGCATCCCACTTCATATTTCCCTCCAAACTCCTCCAAAGCCATGCCAACGCTTCCCATTGCCATTTCCATATTTCTCCCATCAATCCATTGTTGCTCACATGAAACAAAATAAAAAGGAAATTGGTTAGAAAACAAAACTTGAACAATAAACAAGAGTTTTCTCTTCAAATTCATCATTAGGGTTTTGCTTAAGGAATCAGAAAAGGTTTGTCACTCAATCATGCTCAAGTGTATGTTAAAGCCTCATACAAAATTGGATTCAATCATAGGCCTAGGTCTATTGCAAATCACAAATTAATTGGTTCACAATAACAAAATTCAAAGAAGTTCAAAACAGAATTCCATCACAGTCCAGCCCAATAGCAAAATAAAATTGCAAAGCCCAACACGCAACAAAAGCCTCATACAATTTTGTTCTATCATTAGCCAAATTTCTTCTCTACTACAAACCACAAAACTAGTTTGGTTCACAGTGAGATAAGATCAAAGAAAAACAATCTCAGTAAAGGTGATCTGTCAAATGAGAAGCATCACAAATCAGAATTGAAAAACTCAGCATCATGTTTTCACGCAACAATCATAATCAGTCCCATTTTGCTTTGTTCCAATAAAAGTTAGAACTGCAAAGTCAGTCATAGGCCCAAACACCTTTACTACAAATCTCAAAACAAATGCATAAAAAAGACTTATTTGGCTCACAATACAAAGTACAAAATCAGCTGAAAAAGTAACAGAATATTCAAGCCAACAAGCAACAAGTACAAAACATCAAAGCCAACAAGCAACAAGTACGAAACATCCAAGCCAACAAGCAACATAACAGAAAATGACAAGTCCCATATGAATGGCTCAAGGCATGTTATCTCAAATCAACTTCAACAAGTCAAACCCTTTACAGAGAAAGGAAACAGGGAGTTCACAGTATAAAAGGATGAAGGCCGTCGTTCACAAAAAAAGGGGGGAAATGGTAGTCACATAACACAAACCAGGAAGATTCAAAAACCCTCTCAAAATTAGTTCACAGGGCCACAAAGAGTACAACACGGTCTACACACAATAGAAACGAAACAATCACAAACCCTAAAACATTTTATTCATTATTTTCATCATAAACAAAGCCTTCAAAATCGTTTCAAGCAAAAAATACAGAGTTCATACACATATACAGAAACGAAACAATCACAATCCCTAAAACGTTTGGTTCATCATTTTCTCAAAATTGAAAACCTTTAGAAAAAATTGCAAATAAGAAGAAGAACGAATCTCAAAACAATCTCACCCGAATCAGCGCAAGATCGTAAGTCGGAACCGCTAGGGTTTCGTCCCTTCCCTTCAAGATCTACGTGAAATCGTTAAGCATATGCAAAATCAAGCACTGGAATTGGGATCAGAGGAAGAAGACGAAGCTAATGATGTAAAAAATGAGGATCGGAGCCAAGCCGCCGTGAGAGCCGCTGTCTGCCGCCGCCCGCTGCCGCTAGGGGCGATTTTCAGCGAGCCCCAAAGATAGAGAGAGGAGAGAGAACTCAGGGAAGAAGAGAGATATACTTTTCTCTGTTTCAATTAAAAACACAATTTTTATTTTGTTTTGTTACATTTGTTTTTTTACCAAATTTAATCCGGCGGTGACACTTGTCACCGCCCTTGTGGTTGCAAGTCATTCAATTCCATGAAGTGACTTCATCATAGCTATCATGTGCCCTCACTCAGCATCATCTGATTGCTATCTAACAGGCCATAACATGCATTTTACTATGCATCCTCAGATAATGCAAGCGCTGAATCATGGACATGAAGTTGGGTCTTGGACGGACTGGCTTTTCCCACCCCCATTTTACTAATAATGCAGGCCCATTTATACTTTTCTTTTTATTTATTTATTTGATTTCAAAAAATATGTTTGGACCCTGTTTGCTATTTCTAACACCCAAATATATTTTCTTCATTAAATTAATAATATTTTAATTTAGACATTTTATTTTATTTTGTTAAATTAAATATTATCATTTCTTTTACAATGTAGAACATTTTCTTTATTAACTGTAACTAATAATCATTTTCTAAACAAAGTTAAATAATACTTACGATTTTATTTTAATGAACTTAGAGATAGGTTTTTTTTTTGTTAATAATTAATTGACTTTTCTTAGTAAATAAAACTAATTAGTCAACTAGGTTAATCTCCAAACCTTTTCATCAAAAAACTCTAAAAAAGGACAATTCCTTTTTCCTCTTCAATCTTTGCATTTTTTTTGTACATTTTATTATAATTCATATTCAATGGTTTGTAATGGTAACTAGGGTTTATTTTACTTATCATCCTCATTTGTAAATTTGTATCTCTATCCCCTAAAGTATTGTAATAGCGTAGGATATTTAAATTCTGCAATTTATCGCTTTCCTTATTATTGCTAGTAATTAAGGTTTGTATGGAAAGACATAACATCAAGCATTAGAAGACCCTAATTCAAGACAAATACATGAAATCAAAACACTTACACACATGCATCTCTAGGGTAACCCACACTTGTTCCCTTAGATAAAAACAATCATGTCCCTCGAATGTGAGATGTTTTAGCAAATACCCTCGATTAAAAGATCGTAGTCCCTCAATGACCCTTTGAAGTTGCCTTCAGTAAACGATCTTAGTCCCTTACGACAATTGCTAAAACATATTACAAGTTGCCTTCTATGACTGTACGATGACCCACGCCTGTCCCTTCACATCCAATGATATGGCTTCTTACCAAACAATGGTAGACAAGCACTATCTAAAGGAGGAGGAAAAGAACAAAGACTTTTTGAGTAGGTAGATTGCTCGTAATTGCTTGCTCACAAACATTTCAAAAACAACAACTTTCAACACACCAACACTTTCTTGAAATATTTTTCAAAGTCAACACTTTGTATGCATTCTTATAGAGACGAGAATCATTATAAAGTTTGCCCAATGACGGCACTTTTCAAAATATTTTCAAACAAACACATTCACAAAGCATTTTCAAAGTGAGCTAGCAACTAAGAGCCCGTAGATAACTACAGATGAAAAGGGTGCTAACACCTTTCCTTTTCATAACCTACCCCTTGAACTCAAGAAAATTCTCAAAAGGTCTTTCCTGTTCTTTTCACCCTTTCCTTTATTGGATAAAAGAAAAGTCGGTGGAGACTCTTGTTATCCGTAATAATTGCGATAAAATGTAAAACACCAAGTCAGTTCTCCCACCGTATTACAAAGAGAAAGGGTTTTCAAATTCAAAATTTTAATCTTATCCAAAGTAATGCGTGGAGGCATATGATTCAAAGGCGCATGCAAATGTCAAACATGTCAACATCTTATTTAGAGACCGTGTTGTTGAAATTAGTATAAACAAGGGTCTTAGTGTAAGGATTCAGTGTGTTCACATCTTTGTAAAAATACTCAAAATTACTCAGAGTACCAGTGTTAGAGAAACAAGTTTGTAAGAATGTACGTATGACGCACCAATTTTATGTTTATTGTTATCCAACTTTATTTGAAATCCTTATACATTCCTTTAAATTCCATTCGAAATTTCTTTACATGCCAGTCTTTTCTTTAAAAGCATTACTTTACTATTTACGAAGTTACAATTGAAATAATCTTTGTCTAAAAGAATGAAGATGTTGTCGAAAATATTCTTTGTTTTAGGAAAAGAAGTTTTGAATGAGAACACACGTACTTAGGATCAATTTGGTCGATCCTTCAAGTTACCAACTTTTATTCAATTTGGAAGACCAACAATTGTTTACCAAATTTCACGGTAAACAAATTGGCACGCCCAGTGGGACTTGTGTTCAATTTTTCTGTTATTTTTCTATTCCAAATAAAAAAGTTTTTTGAAAATCTTCGTTATCTTTCTGCGTTGTATGAGACTTAGGATTGATAAATTAGCCACAAACAACAAGGAAATACCTAAAAGAAAGTACGTTAGGAAAAGTCCGAATCCAGGCCAGGAAAGTAATCAAAATCCTCCTAACAATGATAAAGTACCACCCTCAGTCACTTCGACATGGGGAAATACGCTTTATATGCCTTCTTCTAGGGCCATACCGTCATCAACAAATTCGACGCCAACGCTGTCGAACACTTATACCGACCCTCTTTTAACTTATATAGGCTCTCAGGGTTCACAAGGACCCCCCCTCTAGGGGAAAATATTTTTCATAGGCCTCAGGGTACACCTGGTTTTTCTATGCCTCAAAATGGCCGTGAGCAGCCTTATGGCATGCCATCTTCATTTATGATGGGTTTACATAATTCTTCTTCAACATATTTAGATCCTCTGATGAATGTCACTTCGTCGTTACAAGGTTCTAGATCTGCGGTTAATAATAGGGGTCGAAACATCCAACCACAAATTGAAGGAGTTTCTTTCCAATTACCAAATTTAACAAATCAATCTGCAATAGTAATTACACAACAAATGGACGGGAGTAACCATGAAATGGTCCAAATGCTTGCACAAACAATGGGTATAATCTTTAACCCTTTGATTCAAAACACTACTAATGCGAACCAACAAATGGCTGCACAAATTGAAGATGTGAAAAACACAAGAAGGGGGGGGGGGGGGGGGGTGAATTGTAACACTTAAAACAAAAGGCTTAACAACACAGTATTTTTATCCTGGTTCGTTTGATCTCAAACTACTCCAGTCCACCCGTCAAGGTGATTTCGCCTCTCTCCAACGAGGTCTTAATCCACTATTTTTAAAGGATTACACCAGCTACTTTAACAACTGTTAAAGTCTTCTTGAGTACAACCACATATCGATTTATCTCAAGGAAATCTTTTACAAATGAATTGAACTAGTGTGTATGTTGTTTTCTTACAAAACTGTATATCACAACTGTGACAATTACACAAACTAAGATTGGAATAGAACGACTTTGCTAAAGCTTTGAAAGAGCGTGGTTTGAATAGCTTAGAAAAATTGGGTGCGTACGTACGTGCTTCTTTTCACAAGTAGTCCTGTTTATATAGGCAAGCAAGGATACGTTGTCCATAAAGCAGGTTTAATGATAATAATGCACTTTCCTTTTGTAGAAGATATTTGTATGAAGAAAGCCGTTAGCATTTAATTCAGTCTTGAATAACCAGTAACACTTCAGAATCTTCTTTGCTATATCTGCTGATAATGCTTCAGAGTGTAGATGACTTGGAAAAGATGTCTTTGATCAGAGTCAGAGTGTATTTGATTAGACGCAGATTCTGATCATCAAACTTCAGTGTTTCAGCGTGTACCATAAGTTACTGATCTTCTGAAGCTGCTTCCATTCTGATGCTGATTCTATCAGAGCTTCTGCAT
Organism: Vicia faba; assembly: GCA_948472305.1. NCBI lineage: Eukaryota > Viridiplantae > Streptophyta > Magnoliopsida > Fabales > Fabaceae > Vicia > Vicia faba. The sequence continues at coordinate 136,333 of CATIWC010000914.1, read as the reverse complement.
ATACAGAGCATAATTTTCAGGAGCATAGTTGTTCTTTGTATATACCTTAGAAATAATTTTATTCTTTGTATTTTGTTATCATCAAAACTTTACTCAAGGGTTGTAGAATCAAACTATGTTCTAACAAACTCCCCCTTTTTGATGATGACAAAAACCAGATTTTTCAATAAAGAATAAAGAACAAAAAGTATAGAGTTAAGTAGAAAAACTCCCCCTGAGTTGATTACTTCCCTTTAATTCCATGAGTCTTTGAGCTTCAGAATCTTACTGTATCTTTCAGCAGAATTTTGTACTTGTTCAAGCTTTTTAGAAGAGAGAATTTATGTAGATTAGAATGTTTGAGACTTATGTCTCAGTAATCCTCTATTGAAAATATCTTTTTCTTTTCTCCCCCTTTTTGTCAGTTAAAAAAAACACATAATCAGAGCCAAAATAAGTTTATATTAAAACAGAATCAATGATAAGTTCAGAGTTATGTAGAGAATATTACAGAAAAACAAAATTTTTAAACATAGGAAAATCTAAGAGGGAGGAGGAAGACGCGTGAACAAAGCTTCCAACAAGCCCTTGATTTGGATGTTGGTTTCCTCCTGCTTGGTTAACATATTCTTGATTTCCGAAATTTTGTCATCCTGTTTATCCATTCTTTCCTTCATCAAAGTATCAGATCTCTTCAGGTCTTCTAAAGTCTGCCTTTCATAGGAGGAAGCTTGAGGATCTTCAGCAACTGGATGCTTCTCAGAGCATTCTGCAATGTCCTCTTTTTGACCCAATTGTTCAGCGGGAATCATCTGCTCTAGAGTGTCAGTCAGATTGAGATCTTCTGACTCTGGTTGAACTCTGTCTGCTGGACGATGTTCAGACCAGGGAGAATTGTCCAGAGGAAGAGCTTCTTCCTTGAGTAGCTGGCTCAAAACTTGATCTTCAAAAACTTTTAGCAGGTTGCTGAAGTTCTGTTGAACTAGTTCGTAGCTCTTTTCTTGCATTTTATGGGTTTCAGAACATACCCATCTTCTGAACCTTGTCCAAAGGTAGTCTGATGCAGCAGGATCAATCAGCTCAAGACTAGCTTGCTTCAGAGACGTGATCCACTTCTACATTTCTGTTTCAAATATCAATAAACTGGTACCAACATCTGGTGTAGGTTCAGATGGTTTTGGTTTTGGTATGGCTGTTTTGTTGGTTATGGCATCCAGGCGTTCAAAAATAGTTAAGTCAATGATAGTTTTGGCATAGTCATTTGGATTATTTGATGAGGAAGTGGGAGAGTCTGGGATGATTATTGGACTTGTTGGGGTGTTTGGTGGAGTTTATTCTAGTGAAGAGGGAATTTGGGGAATACTGATGGTTAGGGGAATACTGATGTTTAGAGGTTCAGTGATCCCAGAAATGGGAGTGGGATCAGAAACAACAGTTTGGTTGGATTGATGGTGATGAAGTTCTGGTTCATAGGATTCATGAGGTTGGACCTCAGAAGTTAGAACTTCTGGTTGTAATATTTCAGGTTGTGGAGAAGGTGGATGAGTTTCTGGTAGAGGTGCTTCTGAAATGATTTCTGAGTTTGGATTTACTGGTATATGAGTAGATATATGCTGGTCAAAGGTTTCAATATCAGATAGAACTTTTGCAAGTTCTTGTTGTGTTACTTCAATATTTGGATTTGTAGGTAGGGAGTGAGATCCTCTAAGAGTTAAGGTTTCTGAGGGGTCAAATTCAATGTCAAAGTCATCAAGTGTTTGTGGAGTGGGGTTTTCTGATTGAGTGGGGATTGGTACAGATGTTGATACAGATACTGAATTTAAAATAGTTACAGAAGAAGGATTACCTCCCTTTTTAGGAGTCCGCTGGGATGATCCTCCTGCTACAGCCTTCCTTTTCTTGTTTTTCTTCAGCATAACTCCAGGAGCCTTCTGCTGCAGATCCTGAATGGTCAAATCTGGTGTTGTACCATCCGCCTTGCATGCATCTAGATATCTGACTATTATCTCAGGTTTAGAATCAATCTCTGAGAACATGGGAAAGTTATCCAGAGGGATTCTTCTGCTAGAGATTGTTGCAAAAGAAGTGACACTGGGTTCCTTCTTGATGTTCTCAATTAACTTCATCTTCTTCAGATTCTTTGCATTCAACTGTTTGCCAACAGTAGCTTCCAAAGAGCTGATTTCCTGAGCTTCTGTAAGATGATCAATCAGCTTATTCTCTGTTAGAATATCTGATATAAGCCTTCCTAGGGGTATCCAGCCCCTTTTTGTGCGCTCCTCTTCTCTGGTTTCCTTAACACTAGTCCTTAGATGGTTGAACAGCAGATGATCCAGATTCACCTTAATCTTCTGGGAGATGAAATAGATCAGAAATTGCTGATCAATATTGATGTAGTTAGGAGAGCTGGTTGGCTTCCTGTGGTTTATGCATCCCAGAATAATCTTGGCCCATATTCTGTGATGGTCTTTTAGATCCCTTATCTTGATGGAGGGAAGACCCAGAGTGAAGATTTCTCTAGCAATTAGGGCGACATCAACATATCTTTCAGCCATGTCTATGCATCGTACACCACCACCATTGTAGCCTATTAATCTTGCAATAAGGTCTTCAGTTATGACTATCTTCTTCCCCATTATGTATGAAGTAACTTGATGGTTGGAAGATGAAGCATGAATCCAAAATTCCTTCACCAGGATTGGGAATGTTGGACCTACCAGACGGTCAAAATACCTGTTCCAGCCTTGAGCCTTTACCTCTTCAGAGAGATTGAACCCGTTCTCTTAAAGACTGTTAAATTCCACAATCAATTTTGAGAGTACTTCTAGATTTTTGACGGGTGTGAGAAAAGTTCTGAAGGGTTCTTCATATTGTTCTGAGGAATCTGTTCTCTGAGTACTGGAAGTAGGGTTGCTTGAGGAAGCCATGTTCACACAGAAAGTTTTGAGAGGAAATTGAAAGGTTTTTTTTTAATTTATTTTTTTAGAAAGGATGCAAACTGAAATCAATTAGATTGTAGAGAAAATGAAAGTGAGAGTGAAAGTGAAAAAGTGTAAAGAGTGAGAAATGTGTTTAAATAGATTTTGAAAAAGATTTTGAAAACATAAACTGCAAGAGAGAGAAATGAATTATAATGATTATGAGCATTTAATGACAACTGATTTTGGGGGATTCAGAAAGATATTGGAACAGTTACCCATGACATGTGTCCCAATGCATCCAATCATCACTTTTGACCTTTCAGAAATGTGAACGCGTGTTCAGCCTCAGAAAGTAGCTGATGAATGGATGACAACTGTTTGCTTGAGTGAACAACATATTTCTATCCTTGAAATGAAGTGCTCCGATCTTCATGGATAGATTCTGATACAATTTGTACTTCTAAAGATCTGAAGGAAGATTGATCAGTAGTTCACAGAAAAAAATAATGAAATTTCTGAGGGATAAGATATGGAAGTAAAACTGTTTTATTCTGGGCAGAGCTTCATGCTGAGATGTTTCAGAATGAAGTTGAACCTATCTTCAGAAAGAGGTTTTGTAAAGATATCATCCCATTGATGGTCTGTGTTAATGAATTTTAAATTTAGAATCCCTTTCTGAATATAGTCCCTAACAAAATGATGTTTTATTTCTATATGCTTAGCCCTAGAATGCAAAATAGGATTTTTACTTAGACAAATAGCAGAAGTGTTATCACAGAGGATAGGGATGTTACTCTTAAATATATTGAAGTCCTCAAGTTGACTTTTCATCCAGAGCGTTTGCGTGCTACATCCAGCTGCTGCTATGTATTCAGCTTCTACTGTTGATAGAGCTATAGTGTATTGTCTTTTACTGGACCATGAAATCCGATTTTCTCCCAGAAACTGACAGCTTCCAGAAGTGCTTTTACGTTCTACTCTGTCTCCAACAAAATCAGCATCATAGGATCCTACTAAGTTGTAATCACTTGATTTTCTATAAAACAGACCCATATTAGTAGTACCTTTCAGATACTTGAAAATTCGCTTAACTACTGTTAAGTGAGATTCTCTAGGATCTGATTGGAATCTAGCACAAATGCAAACACTGAATAGAATGTCAGGTCTTGAAGCCGTTAGATAGAGAAGAGAACCAATCATACCTCTGTAGATCTTCTGTTCTACCTTGTTACTTACCTCTTCTTTTTCCAGAATGCACGTGGGATGCATTGCAATTCTTGAGGGCTTACATTCTGAGAGATCAAATTTCTTCAGAAGTTCTCTGACATATTTTCTCTGATGAATGTAGGTTCCTTCTGGAGTTTGATTAATCTGAATGCCCAGAAAGAACTTTAGTTCCCCCATCAGGCTCATCTCAAATTCTGCCTGCATACATTTAGAAAACTCTCTTCCTAGAGAGGGTTTAGTGGATCCAAATATAATGTCATCAACATAAATTTGACATACTAAGATGTCATTCTTAACTGTCTTACTGAACAGGGTTGTGTCCACTTTCCCTCTGAGGAATTCCTTTTCTAACAGGAAGTTACTTAGTCTTTCATACCAAGCTCTGGGAGCTTGTTTCAGACCATAGAGTGACTTCTTTAGTTTGAAAACATATTCTGGATTTTTGGAACTTTCAAAACCAGGAGGTTGGTGCACATAAACCTCTTCTTCTATATAGCCATTTAAGAATGCACTCTTGACATCCATCTGATACAGAGTGATGCCTTTATTAACAACAAATGAAATTAAAAGTTTGATAGATTCTAACCTGGCGACTGGAGCAAAGGTTTCTGTATAGTCTATCCCTTCTTGCTGACTATAACCTTGTGCTACCAGTCGTGCTTTGTTTCTGATGACTTCACCTTGTTCGTTCAGTTTGTTTATGAACACCCATTTTGTGCCTATGATGTTGAATCCTCTTGGTTTGGGAACCAGATCCCATACGTCATTTCTTGCGAACTGATTTAGCTCCTCCTGCATTGCCAGAATCCAGTCATTGTCCAGAAGAGCTTCATCAATTGTTGTTGGTTCAATCAGAGAAACAAGTCCCATGAGGGATTCTTCAGAGTTTCTAAAGGTAGATCTTGTTCTAATTGGATCTTCCTTCCTTCCTAAGATTATTTCTTCTGGGTGATCAATTCTGCTTCTGGATGGTCTTTTCTGAAGTTGATCAACAGAAGGTGCTGGGTTGCTTGTAGTGACTCTTTCTGATGTTGAGGGAGTGTCTCTGTTGGGAGCCTCTGAGTTGTCTTTAGTACCTATGAGTTCAACTTCCATACCTGCAAGGAATTCATTCTGCTTTGACTTTTGAGAGTCAAGCTTATCATCAAACCGAACACTGATTGTCTCTTCAACAATCTGTGTTTCTGTATTGTATACTCTGTACCCTCTTGAGCGTTCAGAGTATCCTAACATAATACACTTTTGTGATTTAGAGTCAAACTTGTTCAAATAATTTTTTGTATTCAAAATAAAACATATACTTCCAAATGGGTGAAAATAGGAAATGTTGGGTTTTCTGTTCTTCCACAATTCATATGGAGTCTTTTCCAGAATAGGTCTGATGGAGATTCTATTCTGAATGTAACACGCTGTGTTTATTGCTTCTGCCCAAAAGATCTTAGCAACGTTAGTCTCGTTGATCATGGTTCTGGCCATTTCTTGCAATGTTCTGTTCTTTCGTTCTACAACTCCATTTTGCTGGGGAGTTCTAGGACAAGAGAAGTCATGCAGAATGCCTTTTTCATTAAAGAATAATTCAAAGTCTTTATTTTCAAATTCTCCACCATGATCACTTCTGACTTTGATGATTCTAAGATTTTTTTCGTTCTGAACTTGGTTGCAGAAGGTAATAAACACAGAGTGTGACTCGTCCTTGTGCCTTAAGAACTTTACCCATGTCTATCTGCTATAGTCATCTACGATTACTAACCCATACTTCTTGCCACTGACTGAGGCAGTTTTTACTGGACCAAATAAGTCAATGTGCAAAAGTTCTAATGGCTTAGAGGTGGAAACAACGTTTTTGGATTTGAAAGCAGGTTTTGAAAACTTGCCTTTTTGACATGTTTCACACAGAGCATCTGAATTGAACTTCAAGTTAGGAAGTCCTCTGACCAGATTGAGTTTGTTAATCTGAGATATTCTTCTCATACTAACATGTCCCAATCTTCTGTGCCAGATCCATTGCTCGTTGTTAACAGACATAAGACATTTTATGTTCTGACTTTTCAGTTCAGAAAGTTTTATTTTATAAATGTTGTGTTTCCTCTTTCCATTAAATAGGATAGTCCCATCTTTCTGACTAACAGCTTTGCATGAATTTTGATTGAAGATTATATCATAACTGTTATCACTTAATTGACTTATAGATAACAGGTTATGCATTAATCCTTCAACTAATAAAACATTACTAATAGAGGGAAGATTTCCATTACCTACTGTTCTAGAGCCAATGATCTTTCCCCTCTGATTGCCTCCAAAACCTACGTGGCCTCCAGGCTTAAGTTCCAGGCTTTGGAACATATGCCTTCTTCCCGTCATGTGTCATGAGCAGCCAGAGTCCAGGTACCATGATTGGTGTTTTTGCTTTGCTGCTAAAGATATCCGCCACATGTATTATTTTATCCTTAGGTACCCATATTTTCTTGGGTCCTGATTTGCTAGTTCTACCAAAACTCTGGTTGAATTTTGGTTTGACAGAGTAATCACTACTTGTATATTTTATGTCATGTGTGTGCCCATATGTAAAGTGTGAATCAAGTGGAGTACGCTTTATAACTAAATCCATGGCATTTTTTGGTGTAGGAACCTTACCTTGATATCCTATCCCTTTTCTGCCGTTTCTGCTAACCCCATAGATTATTGAAGCCATTTTGCTTCTGTCTATGTTTTTAGCTAGAAACTTCTGAAAGCTGTGATCATACTCTTTGATGATCTCATCAGCATTGCTGGGAGTTTCAGGGATTGTTTCCTTCCGAGAGTTATGCATTTGATTTTCTAATTTTGAAATTTTATCTTTTAACTCAGAATTCTCCAATTTGAGACTCTCAGTCTTATCAGAGTCAGAAGCAAGATTCCTTTTCAGGTTTCTGAATTTGACTCTGATCTGCTGACACCTTTCCGGAATTTCATTAACGCTTTCTGCTAATTCAACCTTGGTAAAATTAATAGTAAAGTCAGGGAATACCTCTTCTGTATCTGATTCAGAGTCGGACTCAGAAGCTTCACTGTCTTCAGATACGTTTGCCATGAGAGCTATGTTTGCTCTTTCATCATCTGATTCTGAGTCAACTTCAGATGTATTAGAATCATCCCATGTAGCCATGAGACTCTTCTTCTTTTCTTTACCAAACTTCTTTTTGGGCTTCTCCTTCTGAAGCTTTGGGCAATCACTTTTGTAGTGCCCTTGCTCGTTACACTCATAGCAGATGATGTCTTTGTAGTTTGGCTTTTTGTATCCTGAGGAGCCTTCAAATCTTTTGTTTCTAGAGGAGGATTCTGACCTTCTGTATCTGGAGGAAGATTCATTCTGATTTTCTGATCTTCTGGCATTCCTGAACTTCCTTTGCCTCTGCTTTCATAGTTGGTTCACCCTTATGGAGAGAAGAGACAATTCATCTTCTTCTGATGAGGATCCATCAGAGATTTCTTCCACAACTTGCAAAACCTTGGAGTCAGATTTTCTGTTAGATTTTAAAGCTAATGGCTTACCTTGCTTTTGAGGTTCATCTGCTTCTAGCTCTATCTCGTGACTTCTAAGGGAGCTAATAAGTTCCTCCAGAGAGATTTTGTTGAGATCCTTGGCTAGCTTAAGCGCTATGACCATTGGCCTCCATTGTTTTGGCAAGCTTCTGATGATCTTCTTGACATGATCAGCAGTGGAATATCCTTTGTCAAGAACTTTTAGACCAGCAACAAGAATTTGAAATCTTGAAAACATAGCTTCTATAGATTCACTGTATTCCATCTTGAATGCCTCATACTTCTGAATAAACGCAAGGGCTTTTGTTTCTTTGACTTGAATGTTGCCTTCATGCGTCATTCTCAGAGAATCAAACATATTCTTAGCAGTTTCTCTGTTTGATATTTTCTCATACTCTAAATATGAGATAGCGCTGAGAAGAATTGTTCTGGCCTTGTGATGATTTCTGAACTCCCGCTTTTGCTGATCAGACATCATTTTCCTGTCAATCTTCTGACCACGTCCATCCACTGGGTGCGTGTATCCATCAGTAACCATGTCCCACAGATCAACATCATGGGCCATAAAGAAACTCTCAATTCTGTCTTTCCAGTAGTCAGAGTTTTCTCCATCAAAGACTGGAGGGTTGCCACTGAATTTGTCCCTTTCTTCATTATTGTCATTGCTGATGTTTTGACTTGGTCCTGCCATTGTGTTTTTCTGACGCTGGATCTTGTACTGACACAGTTAAGTGTTAAAGCTCAAAACCAGGCGCTCTGATGCCAATTGAAGATGTGAAAAACACAAGAAGGGGGGGGGGGGGGTTGAATTGTAAAACTTAAAATAAAAGGCTTAACAACACAGTATTTTTATCCTGGTTCGTTTGATCTCAAACTACTCTAGTCCACCCGTCAAGGTGATTTCGCCTCTCTCCAACGAGGTCTTAATCCACTATTTTCAAAGGATTACACCAGCTACTTTAACAACTGTTAAAGTCTTCTTGAGTACAACCACATACCAGTTTATCTCAAGGAAATATTTTACAAATGAATTGAACTAGTGTGTATGTTGTTTTCTTACAAAACTGTATATCACAACTGTGATAATTACACAAACTAAGATTGGAATAGAATGACTTTGCTAAAGCTTTGAAAGAGGGTGGTTTGAATAGCTTAGAAAAATTGGGTGCGTACGTACGTGCTTATTTTCACAAGCAGTCCTGTTTATATAGGCAAGCAAGGATACATTGTCCGTAAAGAAGGTTTAATGATAATAATGCACTTTACTTTTGTAGAAGATCTTTGTCTGAAGAAAGCCGTTAGCATTTAATTCAGTCTTGAATAACCAGTAACACTTCAGAATCTTCTTTGTTGTATCTGCTGATAACGCTTCAGAGTGTAGATGACTTGGAAAAGATGTCTTTGATCAGAGTCAGAGTGTAATTGATTAGGCGCATATTCTGGTCATCAAACTTCAGTGTTTCAGCGTGTACCATAGGTTACTGATCTTTTGAAGCTGCTTCCATTATGATGCTGATTTTATCAGAGCTTCTGCATATACATAGCATAATTTTCAGGAGCATACTTGTTCTTTGTATATACCTTAGAAATAATTTTATTCTTTGTATTTTGTTATCATCAAAACTTTACTCAAGGGTTGTAGAATCAAACTATGTTCTAACACAAATGACGCGCATCACTGATTTCTTTGGTGTGCCCCAACCAACAACACATCCTCAAACATAGTGGGTTAGGGAAAATCAAAGGGTAATATTAGAAGAATACCCAACAATTAATCAAGTTCAACAGTATCAAAGAAATGTACCCCAAGCGATGTGTTAAATCAGAGAAGAATGGCTTAAATGCCTAGAGTTGCAAATGTCAAAATACATAGGGTTGAACCTTTTAGGAAAGAACCACACGTGTTAAGGAATCCATAACATAGGGTTAGGATGGTAAATAGAAACCAGAATGTTGGTGAATTTTTATACCAAGTTCGACAGGACAATATGGCAGCAGACAACAATCACGCAACCATGGTCGAAAGAATTATGGCATGAAATAGTGTAAATGTAGGCCTTATTAGGCCAAATTACACTTCTCCCTGATCTGAATATATTCTACAAATTGAATTGCCTAGTGTTGCACCCCAAAATTTCCCCTCTCATTTTACTCAAAAAAAAACATACTCCTAGAGGTCCTCAATTACTCAAGTTGACTAAGGATTGACCAGACAAATCCTCCTCCTAAGACAATGAGCCTCAAAATAGGGTTTCACTCTTCATCAAGATGTTTGAGTTCCAAGGGTCCTAAATGGTTTCCATTTCCATAATATGTCCTCAAGGTCATCCATGCCAAGTTTCATGCCTCGCACAAGAAATTTGCTTAGTCAACTGCTCAAATGCCTGAAAATCAACTATACTAGGTCAAAAGTCAACTGTGACCCACATACAGTCAAACTTCAAGATTTTTGGTCAACATCAACATTTTAAAGTGATATCCATCATTTGATCAAATTTTTATCATGATTCCTCAAGGAATGCTCCTAATCCATCAAAACTCAAAAGTTGCTAAATTAGGGTTCTTGTAGGAAAAGTCAACCAAACTTTGACCAGGCATAACTTTCTCATACTTTATCAGAAATTTATCATCCAAGGCTCATTTTGAAGAGAATCCAATTCCCTAATACTCCTCTTCAGCCCTCAAGGTCAAGAAATGCCTCAATAAAAAGATACAAGTTCATACATTATAGGTCATTTTAAAAAGTCAACAAAAACACCTATTGGGTCAAAGCTCCTTACATCAACATGGAAGATACAATGGAGATTAAACCAAAATGGTTGTTTTGAGGACGTCCTAAGCTTTCTAAAAAGTCCAAGAACACCCTCTTAGGGTCAAAATTGAGAGAGATATGCATTGTCAAAGTTGTCAATTTTTTGAAATTTGCACAAAGTCAACAATGCTCAAAATTGCATTTTTTTTCCACATGGGCCCATCTTTTCAAGATTGAATCTCAGTCCTGGAATGGTCCACGACCTATGGGACCCTCCATGCCTTATTTATTTCTTTATTTAATTTATTTTGATTTTTATTCATTTACCACTCAAATAAAATCAAATAAATCCAAATAAATCACATAATTTGTTTTAGGAATGATTTTTGCATGGAGTGGAGATCTCATATGCTGTCAATAGCCAAATAAATTGTGCAAGGCCAAATGGACACAAAATATTCACATATGGCAACTTTTCAAGATTTTATTTTTTCTTAAAACCATTAATTAATCTTTGGATTCTTGCCACAAATATTGGCCTAATCTGATTCACTACATATGCCAATGTATTGCAACCCTAGAACACAAGTTTTCAGATGCGCAACTGCCTCTAAGACCAAGCACAAAAACTCAAATTTTGAACAAGAAAGAGGCAATCGGATTTCCTTTTACAAGGAGATTCAAGGTGTTTCAAGGCCAGCAATTCATTCCTGGAAGTATTTGGGAGCTTTTTGGACCATTACCAAGCCTCAACACGCCCAGAAACGCTCTACACGAGTACCACAATTTGCCTTCTTTCTTGAAATTGTTTTTTGCAATTTACGCCTGATAAATGATTTCTAACTATACAGTCATGTTTGTATCATTATTTAGAACATGTTTGCATATTTAATTGTGAGTTTTGATGCGTATTGGACAACCTGCCATTGTTAGGGTTTAGAGTTTCTTTTTAGGGCTTTTCGTTTCAGGAAAAATCAGGGCCAAACATGGATACCACTGCATTCAAGATATCAAACCCAATTCATCTGTGTAATTAGATTTGATTTATATTTCCTGGATATGATTTTTGAGATGCACAGGTTTGTAGCTACAACTTATGTTCGTGGGTAAAAGTTATGTCTAAAACGACAGTCCCAGCGAAGAAGACGATGGCGTGTCCAAGCCTGGTTGGGCAGTTTGAATCTCGCGCGTTTTGTCTATTACTACTGACCATTATTCTATATAATATATTATGTGTGTTTTAGATAATGAATGATCATCTTGGCTCAGTGGAAAATGGGAAAGGTTTCAAAACGCGCGTGTCCCTGCCTCCTGCATATTATTTTTTCTCACAATTTCTTTGCAGATCCAGTAGTACCATTCTAAACGCGCTCACTGTACGCCTCAAATTCATCACCATTAGATCATTACTTGACCATATCTTACGCTTCCAATGAAGCTCCCTATGATGGACATTCCTGGCACAATCACACTGGATCCAGCGCTGCATTGGGCCAACAGGATTAGGCTTTGGACAAAATTCAGCAAGGAACCCCCCAGTTTGCTATTGCATACCAGACCCATTTTAATTCTTTTTAATTTCTTTATTCAATTATTGGTTTTTTAATTACTTTACAAAAATCATTGTTTTTTTTAAATCACAAAAAAATCATAAAACATAAGAATTAGGTTTTTTTCTTAAAATAATTAATTTCATTAATTGATTAGATTAGCTTAAATTAGGATAATTTAATTCCCTTTTCATAATTAAAATCAATTAGAGATTAGTTTTAATTTGAAAAAATTAATTATTTTTCTCAAATAAAAAATGCAAAAATATTTTTCTTCTAAATCAATTAGATTCGTTAAACTTTAATTCCTCGTATTTAATTTCATCGCGCGTATTCCTTTCATTATTTTTTCCAATTAATGTAATTGCTCCGAGGTTTTTAATAGTTAAAGTTAGGATGTTTACTGCCTTTATTTCCCCAATTTTGGTTATGTAATACCCATCCCCCGAAGCCTTGTAATAGTTAGACTCTAAATTTCTCGCATTTTATTTTCTGCTATTAATTAAACTATTAGATGATTGATAATAGGATTGTATGCAAAAGATCAATGTTTAAAGCAGTAGAAAACCCTAACCGTGCAAAGATAATTGACTGAAAAACAAACACTTGCACATGCTCACTCCTAGGTTTTTCCCCACTTCGGTTGCCTTCGGAAAACGGCCACTATTCTCGAAACGTGAGAATTTTTAATGACTGTCCTCTAATTCAAAAGATCACTAGTCCCTCGATGACCCTTTCGACGTTGCCTCGGTTAAAAAGTGATCTTAGAGTTTTAGGATAATTACTAAAAGATCTTTCCCTGTTGCCTTAAGTAACCGTAATCGTCCCTCAAACTCCAATGATGGAGCTACCTACTCCTTAATAGTAGGATAGTGCTGTCTAAAGGAAATAAGAAAACGAACAGTCTTTTTCGAGTAGGTAGAAACTCTTAAGTACTTGCTCTAAACAACCAGTTTTTTTCACACTTACACTTTTTGAACAAAGTTTTCAAAAACACTTTATCACACCCTTGAGGACTGATACAAGGGTTACCATAAAGTGAAACGCCGCACTAAGGCAATTTCAAAACTTTTTAAAAGCACACAAACACATGAAAGCAATTTAAAAATGAGCAAGTACCTAAGAGCCTATGGAAAACCATGGATAGAAAGGGCGCTAACACCTTCCCTTTCTATAATCTACCCCCCGTACTCAGAAATGTCTCGAAAAAGGTTTTTTCTGTTCTTTTTCCCTTTTTCTTTGTCGGATAAAATAAAAGAAGGTGGCGACTCTTGCTTACCGTAAATTTGCGGAAAAAAAACACAAAACCAGTAGTAACTGAAAACAGTCAGTTCTGCCACCGTATCACAGAACTGGCAACTCTGCTGGGGAAAATAAAAAGTGGGGTTTACCTTAGTGTCTAGGTCATTTTGATTTCTTCTTTGGCTTGTCTTGTTTGATTTACTTTTAAGGGTATCTGTTTGGGTTGTTTGGATCCTAAAACTGGATCAGGGAATTCATTTTAGGTAAGTAGCAATAAACTGTGAGGGAGTTGTGCGGGGTATACCGACACGGTTGAAACAGTAGCTACATTAATGTGATACTTTGGTGTGTACCGGTAGCCCTTGAGTAATCAAGGAGAATACGGGGCCACTGCGTGGTATCATAAAGCATCAACTGACCTTAGCACCTTAATTGATTAACTTGGCTTTTAGGACGTAGTGAGATAGTTGTCTTTGGTGTAAACCCAAAGTCGGTTGATACTTGATGCTACACTCATTGAGGTTTGACTCTTGAGTTTTATTTGGTGGCAAGTCAATTGTCTATCAGAATGAAATTTGGGGGAAAGATCGGTGATATTGAGATCCCTTAGAACCCAGTTACTATATTTAGGATAGGTTGAACCAACCCAACTTCAAGAGGGTATTACCTTAAAACTCATTGTGATATGGTGAGAGAACTGACTTTTTGTTTTGCGTTTGTGTTTGCAAATGTTGTAGTTTAGTAAGAGTCGCCACCGACTTTTCATTTATCCAAAAGGAAAGGTGAAAAAGCACAGGAAAGACCTTTAGAGATGTTTTATTGAGTTCGGGGGGTAGATTATGAAAAGGGAAGGTATTAGCACCCTTTTCATCCATGGTTTTCCATGGGCTCTTAGTTACTCGCTAGATCACTTGATTTTGTTTGAATTTGCTTGTGGTGTGTGTTTTGAAAGTATTTTGAAAAAAGGTGTATTCTTTGTAATGCTTCTCGTCTCTATAAGAACGCGTACAAAGTGTTTGTCTTTTGAAAATGTTTCAAAGTGAGAGTTTTGGTGCATAAAATGTTTTTGTTATGAGCAAGGGAGTAACTGAGAGCGAACCTACCTACTCAAAAGGTCTTAGATGTGCTTTTCCTCCTCCCTTAGATATTGCTATCTTACCATTGTTTTGGTAAGAAGCCCCATCGTTGGATGTGAAGGGACGATTGTGGGTCATCGTATAGTCATGATTAGCAATGTTGTGAGGTATCTTAGCATTTCTTTTAAGGTACTAAGATCATTTTGAAAGGCATCATTTATAGCGTCATCGAGGGACTATGATCTTGTATTTCGATTAGTTTTGCTAAGATACCCCGCATGCGTAACATGACCATTTTTAGGCAACAAGTGGAGTTAACCTTAAGGGTGCTAGTGTGCAAGTGTGTTTGATGGCATGCATTTTAGTCTTGATTAGGGTGATCTATTTATTGATTTTATCTTGTCATACACACCCTAGTTACTAGCATTTACATTTAAAAGCGATAAATTGCGGAAATGTAAAGTCCTATGCTATTACAATATTTGGGGGATGGGGGTACATATTTACGAATGGGGATTGCAAATAAAATTAAATCCTAAATTATTATTACAACCATATCAAATGGATAAGAATGTATAAAAGATGTAAAATGGACTTATTTTATTTTAAGAAAATATTTTTGATCTTTTGTTTTAAGAAATAAAATAAAGCATGTAAAAAATAAAAAAAAAGTTTTTGGTGTCTTTTTGATTAATGAAAAAGAAAGTAATAGCAAAAATAGTGAGGAAAAGAAAAATAGAATTAGTGTATTGCTGACTAAAGGAGGTCAGAAGTTCTGACTCTTGCATGATGCAAAACAGATATCCTGTTAGTGAAAAATGGATGAAGTCAGAAGTTCTGGGTCCGCTGGGAACGAGGTAGTTTTCAGAAGTTCTGATACCACCAGCAACAAAGTAGATTTCAGAAGTTCTGATACCACTGGAAGAACTTGGTCTCCCTCTCCATGCTAGTCAGAACATCTGCAACTTGGTCATTTCTCAACAAAACAGAAGATGTGCTTATGACAGTTATAGCAGGTGTCATAGTGTTTCAGAAACAAGAAATGTCAGAACTATAAATCAGAGGCAAGTATGAATTTGCTAATCCTAATTATGAGTTCTAACTTCTTCAAGAAGTTCTGAACTGATTTACTCCCTACTTAGGCAGGCAGATGCATGCAACCTCAGAATATATACAACATCAAAAACATGATATCTACATTATATTTTTGAACATGCAAATCTGGTAATGCTTAAGTAATGTGGTGAGAGTCAGCAGAAGCTTACCTTGCAGTTGGAAAAGATTCTGTGAACTGGAGTTTGATCCTGAGCTCAGTTGACTTTCTGAGCAGCTCCTTCACGTGCTCAGCAGGCTGGAAGTTTTCAACTTCTGAAACAGCCAAGGGATAATGTTCTGACTTCTTTGAGATGGAGGTGGATAAAGAGTGTATTGCAGTATGAACACAAAAGTTAGGATAACTTCTAATATATGAATCAGCAACTGCGTGGATGGCTTTAGTCAAGAGGTACTTGAGAGAAAATGGTGTTTGAATGCAAGGAATCAAAAGTTAACAAGTTTTGTATGTTGTGTTTACAGTTTTTGAACTCTTGGAATTTTTTTTTGCAGGGGTTCAAGGTTTTTCTTTCTCAAAATTTTATGACCTCTTTACCGTTGCCAATGGCTCCCAATTTATAGGCAAAAATCTTGTAGCTTCGAGAAATCAAAAAATATAGCCATCATATTCTAGGTGTTTACGTATTCTTGAAGCAAGTTCAAACAAGTATGGTTCAAGGCACAAAGTAAGGTGGTTAAAAACTTTTAGTCGTGCCTATGCTGGATTTGTAAGCAGGAATTAAGGATAAGTAACTTCCAAAGCAAAAGTAATGCATGGGCCCAGCATACTCTTGTACAAGAGTTTGTTTTCCAAGACAACAATGGTACTTTTATGCCACACATGGGGAAATATTTTGGACAAAAACTCAAAAGTGGTTATGAGCATTAAATGAGCATTAAATAATGATGAGATTTATCAAATCAGAAATCCTGCAACGTGAGATTCTACATCATGGCTTAGTTCAGGACCAGAAGTTCTGCTTCAGCATAGCATCCAACCTCTGATCTTTGTATCTTCTGGCTCCAGCATGTTCTGAAGGAGCTCTCAGACTTTCTAGGAAGCTTGCAGCACGCTTCTTAACCTTCTTTGAATTACCCTGGCAAACTCTGACTGAAGCTTTTGTGAAAACTTGCACAAAAGTTCTGACCAAACTCTGCCTTGAGAGTGTCCAGAATTTGCTGAGTGTTATGGTGATAATCTGGTCAGAAGTTCTGAACTTGTCATATTTCTTAAACACTTAGAAAAATGTCTAAGTATTTAGAATTTTGACTTTTCCCAAAGTAAATTGACTTTTGACTTTTTTGACGAAACAAACTTCATATTTCAACATGTCTTGATGAAATATGATTCTTGAAACTTGGTTTTGGTCAAAAAGTCAAAGTTTGACCTTCCAGCGTGCAAATGACCATTTTTCCCTTGCGGATGACTTTCTTGAAAAATTACAGTTCGAGGCTTGGAAGCAAACTTGAGGATCCATGGTAATTCTTTGAGAAATGGGAGGGCAAATTTTGGGGTACAACAATTGCCCCTTTCAATCTTCTTAAGCCTGAGGATGTAGATTGGTTGATCTGCCTTTCGGGATCTGAAGGCGGAAGATGATTGAACACTAGAGTGCCCAGAAATTTGCACTCGCATGAAGTAATACTGATTGGTGATGTCGGGAATGGGCTTACATATGCCATTCGGAAGGCGAAGGGAAATCACAGGAGATGGGCTTAAAGATGCCATCTGAAAAAGATTGGTTGCATAAGAGATTCCTGGATGAGAGTTCCTGTAACTGTTGTTGAGGGGGGAACTTTGTCGGGGAATGTTGACTTATGCACTGGGAAGTAAAGACCTATGAGCTTCGGTTGTCCATTACTCTACTAGGGAATTATCTCCCGACTGAGGAAGTGAAAGTGGAACATATACCTGGTCAGGGTCTAGGTTGTACAACGACTCGCTGAGGAAATGTGAAATCGGTCGTATCTGGTCGGGTCCAGGCCTTATAGTGTTATATACTGTTGTCTGGAGATAAGGGAGAAGGAACCTGGATAGTAGGGTTACTTCGAGATGAAAGCCTGGATAGTAGGGCTTGGTGAAGGAACCTGGGTAGTAGGGTTACTTCGAGATGAAAGCCTGGATAGTAGGGCTTGGTGAAGGAACCTGGGTAGTAGGGTTACTTCGAGATGAAAGCCTGGATAGTAGGGCTTGGTGAAGGAACCTGGGTAGTAGGGTTACTTCGAGATGAAAGCCTGGATAGTAGGGCTTGGTGAAGGAACCTGGGTAGTAGGGTTGCTTCGAGATGAAAGTCTGGATAGTAGGGATTGGTGAAGGAACCTGGGTAGTAGGGTTACTTCGAGATGAAAGTCTGGATAGTAGGGCTTGGTGAAGGAACCTGGGTAGTAGGGTTGCTTCGAGATGAAAGCCTGGATAGTAGGGCTTGGTGAAGGAACCTGGGTAGTAGGGTTACTTCGAGATGAAAGCCTGGATAGTAGGGCTTGGTGAAGGAACCTGGGTAGCAGGGTTACTTCGAGATGAAAGCCTGGATAGTAGGGCTTGGTGAAGGAACCTGGGTAACAGGGTTACTTCGAGATGAAAGCCTGGATAGTAGGGCTTGGTGAAGGAACCTGGGTAGTAGGGTTACTTCGAGATGAAAGCCTGGATAGTAGGGCTTGGTGAAGGAACCTGGGTAGTAGGGTTACTTCGAGATGAAAGCCTGGATAGTAGGGCTTGGTGAAGGAACCTGGGTAGTAGGGTTACTTCGAGATGAAAGCCTGGACATTAGGGCTTGGTGAAGGAACCTGGGTAGTAGGGTTACTTCGAGATGAAATCCTGGATAGTAGGGCTTGGTGAAGGAACCTGGGTAGTAGGGTTACTTCGGGATGAAAACCTGGATAGTAGGGCTTACTCCTCTTGATCATGTAGATTAGTTGACCCGTTTGATTTCAGGAACTGAGTTTCCATTTATTGTATGTAGAATTGATCTGTACAACAGCTGGATTCATTGAATCTAATCGCCTTTTCCTGAAAAGATCTCAGGGTTAGTTATATGTGATTCATGAAATGCAGGGTGATATGATGTTCTCAAAATAAATGAGATTATGTTGTATGTGATATGTGCGTGCACGTCATGATATATGAACACGAGATGCTAGTTATGACACATATGAATCTGGGAAAATAAATCCCTGACCGCTGTTGGAGAATAAATATTCTTTCGAGACGAGATGCTGGATGACAACTCTGCAGGGACCAACTTAGAGGAAGAGATACTCCGTTGGTAGGCCTACTGACCTGGAGGAATAAACTCAGTTAGGGATGAAATTCCGTTGCTGGAGATGTTGAGCCCTTGTTGGAGATTGAGCTTTCGTACCCAGAGAAATAGGCCCTGCTTAGGGAGATGAAAATTGTTGACTCGCCTGCGATTATGAACCTTGGCTGGGGAAAGTTATGCCCCGTGTTTGGGAAAGCTGACGTCAAATGCCTTCAGATACTCTTACTCTGTGGGGAGTGTACGTACCAACAATTATGTTTCCAAGCTGGCTCTATCCCAGTACCTGCTGAGCAGAGTAATCGTAGGGTTTGACACTTCTTGTTTTTTCTCTGTTCTTGGAATTACAAGTATTTGTCTTTTGTTTCTTATGTAACTATTTATGAGCAGCAATCATTTTTCAAATGCATATATCAAAAATAAATCAATGGACATTCTCGCAAAACAGAATAGGAAAAGAAAAAATCGAACTGAAGTTTCTTGTGAAAATGACTTGTATTGAATTTTGAAATTGGCCCGTAATAGGCGTTTCGTACAAAGAGGCTGACGTCCTAGTAAGAGAACGCTGCCGAAAGATAGAAATTATATAATTTGTGTAAAAAGAAGAACAAACAACTATGTGAAACAACCCCATTGGGTTCTGTTGTACCCCAAAATTTGCCCTCCCATATTTCTCAAAACATTTCAAGAAAAATTCACAAGTCCAACCTGGCGCGTCATATTCAGGTATTCTTTCGCCAAGATATCTCTGATAACGTATTCTCAAATTCAGGTTCGGCTCAAGAGTCAATTCTTTAAAGAAGGTATCCGAATGTGAGAGTTTTCTTGAAGAAATATAGTGAAAAAGTGTGCTGAAAGTGCAGTTTTTACGCGCTAAAAAATTCATAACTTGAAGATCGTGGCTCGTTTTGAACCCGTTCCGGTGGCCAAAATTCCGTCTTGACATTATCTACGTTTTCATCTCTCACGGCTGGAAGCCAATTTCGATCAGAAGGTCTTCAAAAATGTGGATTTATCAAGTATTTTCGTGCAGAAATTTGTGACAGAAGTTTATTTGCGTCATGTTCAAAAAATCATAACTTGGTCGATTTTAATCGTATCGAGCTGGTTCCGGCGCCAAAATTTCACAAATTGAGTTGGCTACATTTTCACAGAAGGTATTGAGTTCAAACGGTATTCAAAAGGCCTTCATTTTTTGCTCAGAGTGCGTGACACGCTGAAAATCCTGAATGCTGAATATTATTTCATCTGAGCCGAAACTTCGAAAATTCATAACTCGGTCAATTTTTATCGGATTGGACTCATATTTTTACACAAGGTCCCTGACTCATAGATCTACAACTTTGCTTCAAAAGTCGATACCAAATTATGCACCGATCAATACCAGTTTTTTATTGAAGAACGTGTCAGAGTCGACACTGGAGCCCAAAATAAGTTTGTCTGAGCTGAAACTTCAAAAATTCATAACTAATTCACCGTTTATCCGATTGAGTCGATCTTCGGACAGAAGTTAGTTCTCGATGTCGGCTACATTTTGTTTTCACATTTCAACTTCAAAAAATGCACTTAAGTCCCTGCGATTTAGCCTAGAAAGTGACGAATTCAAGTGAATATTGGAGGCCCAATTGCACATTCAAAGCCCATTTTCTTTACCCTAATTTCCACTATATAATCACCTTCTTGTCACACAAACCAGAAAAAAAAAAGAGAGAGGAAAAGAGAGGAGAAAAAGAGAGGAAAAAAACCTTGCCACAACACTGTTAGAATATCAAACTCTTTCAAGAACCCTAAAACCTTGAAATCCTTATTACAAATCCCTCTCTCACTACAAGCAAGCCATCACAGTTATAAACCAATACCTCACTACTTCTTCAGTAATGATAAGGCTGGCTTGATCTCCATGATCCTAATCTTCCAGTAAGGCATAAAAGCATTCAGGTCACTAATCTTCCAGTAAGGGTAAGATTGATTTGATCTCTATGATCAAAAGGGTATAATCATTCATACATGCCATATTGTGCCTAAACATTACATTTCTTCATATGTTGGTTTTATTTGAATTTTTATGATTTTATTTAATGTGTTCATGAGGTTCAACACTGCAGATTTAGACAGGATCCCATGCAGGTTCATTAAGGAACGTTGAGGCCAAAAGCCAAATGGCCAAAAGGCCAGAAGCCAAATGGCCAAAACAGAACATTTTACACATGACACCAATACATGGCGAGGCAGACATTAAGCCAGACATTAAAGGAACGTTGAAGCCAGAACACAAATGGCCAAAAGCCAAAAGCCAAAAGCCAAATGGCCAAAGTAGAACAGCTTATGCATGAAACTCAATCCAATGGCCAAAGAATGCAGACCACGGTACTCAGGAGTCAATACTTCAAAAAACCTCCCCTTGGGCCAGACACCCCCTATGGTTTGCTCAATTTTTAATTTTTATTTGTTTTTCCTTTTTATTCTTTTAATTGTTTTTTAATTGTTTTCTTTTAATTCCATAAAATAATTTTCATAATAAATATAAAATACAGAAAAATCAAAAAAATGTTTATTTTATTAATATTAATTTTACTATTATTATTTTTGTAAATAAACTTTAAACAATTAATTAGATTAATTTAGGTTTCAAAACTTTAATATTTTTCTTAATAAATTAAATATGTAGAAATTAGGTTTTTTTTAACTTTTTCATCATTTTTTTTAATAAATAATTTTCTCATCATTATTATTATTATTAATTACTAATTTATTTTGTAAATAAACATGTACATAAATTCTTTAGTAAATTAAGTTAAACTTTAACATTTTTCTCAAATAATTAAAAATAACTTAGAATTAGGGTTTCTTTTAATTTTAATTTTAATTTTCTTATTTCATAAATGCAAAAAAACCTAAAAAAACACTTCTTTTATTTTAATTAATTAATTAATTTTTAATTTCAATTTAACTTCAAAAGGGTCCAACGCCCTCGTTTCCAATCTTATTTCAATTCGCGCGTTTTATTTCGTTTCTTTTAAATATTTATGTAATTCTCCCAAAGCCATGTAACTCGGACATTTTATTTCTCGCACTTTACTTCTTTATTTTTTGTCAAATCGGGTCCTGGTTTAATTTTGGCGATGTGGACCCGCGCCTTTTGTAATAGCTTTAGAACTTTTATTTCTTGCAATATTTTAACTATTAACAAATGCATGCAAGAATGAATGGCCTTAAATAAAAACAAACGTGTAGATCACCTTGACATGAATAAGACAAAATAACTGAACATGACACACAAATCACACACCACCCCTAGGGTACGCCTCACTGTTGCCTTGCCTCGAAAGGTGATCGTCGAGTAGAGGATGTCTTAGTAAGTCCTCATGATCCGGGAACCTGGCATGAGGGTAGCTTCTAAGGTGTCTTCCTATTGCTCCGGTGATCACCATGTCCCGAACCTTCGAATTGACCCGAACACCTCCAACGGTGGTGCTACCTACCTCTCAATGGTGGGATGGCACTACTTTAAAGGACATTTACACAGACGAATTCCTTAGGGTAGGTGGATGACTCGTAGATACTTGCTCTAATTTCAAAACAAATCAAAAACTCTTTTCACACTGACACTTTTCAAAAAGCTTTCGAAAGCAATTTTTCAAACACTCTTGAGGACCGATACAAGAGTCGAACTGGAATTTTCAAAGAAACTTTTTAAAACCCACAGTTGAAAAGCAAACAAACCATTTTTGAAAACACAAATGAGCAAGTATCTAAGAGCCCATGGATAACCATGGATAGAAAGGGTGCTAACACCTTCCCTTTCTATAACCTACCTCCCGAATCGAGAGCAATCTCTTTAAGGAATTTTTCTGTGCTTTTGTCCTTTCCATTTGGAGAAAATAAAAGATGGTGGCGACTCTTGCTTCCGCGACATTTCGCGAACCAGCGTTAAACAGTCAGTTCCAGATCCACCGATCACAGGTTCCAATTCTGCTATTGCCTTTATGTGTTCAAGCGTCTCATCACTTTGCTTCTTGGCCGAAGGTTGATCAGATTGGTTGGCTCTGTCCGAGCTTGATAGTCGATACCGAAGTCTGGTCATCAAATGATCCAATGAGACATAGTGGTACGCTTTAATCCCTAACTTTTGCCTGGATTTCCGTTTCGGGTTTTCAATCCACCGGGATACCCCTTTTTGCCCAAGCCGCCCTTTCGGGTTTTCAACTTGTCGGGTGTACAGATTTTTTCATTTTCATCCCTTACTTTTGCCCGAACCCTTTTGGTTCGTCAGGAAGCCCTTATTTTTTGCCTAGGCCAGTTGACCTAGTGGGTCTTTTAATTAGGCATAGTATCTTTTCACTATGTCTGCATTGACAGGGTGAGGAAGGTCGTCACCATCCATGGTTGTTAGAATCATAGCTCCTCCTGAGAAAATGTTTTTAACCATGAATGGCCCTTAGTACGTGGGGGTCCATTTTCCCCTGGGATCACCTTGCGGCAGTATGATGTGTTTGATTACTAGATCCCTGACTTGATAATCTTGACTCCTGACTTTCTTGTTAAAAGCCTTGATCATTTTTTTGATACGTCTGACCATGGCAGATAGCAGTGAGTCTCTTTTCATTGATGAAATTTAGCTGATCAAGTCGGGTTCGGATCCAGTCGTCTTTGTTCAAACCCGCATCCTTCATAATCCTGAGAGAAGGTATCTGGACTTCGATGGGTAGGACTTCCTCCATGCCATATACCAGAGAGTAGGGTGTTTCCCCTGTCGACGTCCGTGCTGAGGTACGGTACCCATGAAGAGCGAATGTTAACATCTCATGCCAGTCTTTATATGTCATCGTCATCTTTTGTACTATCTTCTTGACGTTCTTGTTAGCTGCTTCAACAACGCCATTCATCTTCGGCCGGTAGGGAGAACATTTATGATGTTGTATCTTGAATTGTTTACAGAGCTCGATGATCATTGTGTTATTGAGATTCGTGCCATTATCGGTGATAATTCTCTCTGGCACTTCATATCAACATATCAGATTGTGTTGGATAAATCGTGCCACGACGTTCTTGGTTACTGTAGCGAAGGAAGCTGCCTCCACCCACTTCGTGAAGTAATCAATGGCCACTAGGATGAAGCGATGTCCATTAGAAGTGGTGGGCCTTATTTCTGCGATCATGTCGATGCCCCACATTGCAAAGGGCCATGGGGCTGTCAAAACATTTAAGGGGACCGGAGGCACGTGAACCTTATTAGTGTAAATTTGGCACTTATGGCAAGTTCGAGAGTGTTGATAACAATCGGCTTCCATAGTGGACCAGTGGCGACTCTTGCTTCCGCGACATTTCGCGAACCAGCGTTAAACAGTCAGTTCCAGATCCACCGATCACAGAACTGGCGACTCTGCTGGGGACTAAACTTATAAAGTGGGGTGTACCTTAGGGCTAGGTCATAACTATGTTTTCAATTGTATTGCTTTGCTTGCTTTAAATTGTGGGTTGCTTGGGAGTTCTATAGATCCTAACCCGGATCTGGGGGATACCTTCTTAGAAAGTAGCAACAAGGCTGTGAGGGAACTGTGCGGGGTATACCGACATGGTTGAAACAGTCTGCTACGTTGATGTGGCACTTTGGTGTGTACCGGTAACCCTTGAGTTCAGTCAACGAGAGTACGGGGCCTCCGCGTGGTGTCATGAAGCATCAACAGACCTTAGGAACCTTAATTGAATTATCTTGGCCTCTTTAGGGTAGTGAGATAACTGACTTTGGTGCAGTCTGAGGTTGGTTGATACTCGATACTACACTCAATTGAGGGTTGCTTTCCTGGAATATTTCGGTCGCCAGTTCAGTGGCTAACTCGAAACGATGAACAATGAAAGCAATCCCGTGATATTGGGACCCTTAGAACCCGGTTACTTCTGATAGGACAGGTTGAGCCCACTAACTTCAAGAGGGTAATACCTAGACCCCATGCTGGCCTTAACTCTAAGGGCTCTCTTGTGTGACTTGTGTGCCTTCGTACTTGACTATTTGCATGCTTGTTGTCTGACGCCCGAGTTTCTTGCAGGTTTTATTTAGTCCTTAATAAGGGCTCATAACAGGGTTTATCCATATTACCCCATGCATAGCATGACATCATACCATTGCATACATCCTAACCCATTTCAAGGATCTCAAGGGCTTGTGATGCAGGTCATGATGAATCAAACATCTAGCAAGGGGCAAAGAGGATTTATTTTCCTCTAGCTAAGGTTGTCAGGGGCTATGACCCACTGGATATGGTGAGCCTTTGATCCTTAAAGAAGAATCCTCAACAGTAGGGGTTTCCTTCCATCAAGCTACCGGACCCAAATTCTAACAAATTTTCTTGTTTACCCCGCGAGGTCCTTGAAAACATTGCATGCATGTCATACACATCATTACATAACAGGTATCCTTGTTGCAGGTCACTTACCTCTCTCGCTGTTTATTTCAGCAATGGCTTCCCAACAAGATAACCAGTACCTTCTTACTCAAGAAACTCGGTTCGGGGAAATCCTCCTGAATCTATCCAAGGGGAAGGAGGAGCTAAGGACACTTCTCATGGAGACTTTGGTCAGGAACAGCGCTGAGGACGAACGGCTGAAACACCTGCAAGCTGAGATGGATGCAATGAAAGCCCAAATGCTGGGGCAGGGGACTGCTATTCAAGGTTTAGCTCAAAGACAAGAAGAGCTCGGTGTTCTCATCAACCAACTGCTTTAGAGTAACCAACTGGGGCAAGCGTCTAAGGGTAAAGATCCAGTCATCGTTCAGCCACCTTTGAAACAAGGAGGTAAGGGGAGAGCTCCTCAAATGGCTCTAGTGTCACAAATTCAGCATCAACCTCACCAGCTACAGCCAAACAAGCCCAGGAGGCAATTCACCCCGCTCAACATGTCACTGTTTCAAGCTTTACAACGCATGCTGAGGTTGAATCTGATCACATTAAGGGCTCACCCCCGGAACCCCAACACAACATCTCCTGTCTATGATCCCAATAAAAGGTGTGCCTACCACTCTGCCTGTCCAGGACATGATACAAATGAGTGTTGGGCTCTGAAGAACAAGATCCAGGACCTGATTGATGAAGGGGCATTGGAGTTCACCCAAGATGGTCAGGCTGGATTTTTCTATCATCCCTCCAAGACTCACCATTTGAAATGACAAGCCTTGAGACTAGGAAACTTTTGTTCATTCGAATGTTCAAGTTGTAATTCTTTTTGATTGTTCAAACATTTGTTCATTGTTAAACATTGTTATTTCATTAATGCATCGCATATGTCTGTTCTGAAACAATATATTCGTATTCACTAAATGCAAATTATTTTCATATTTTTTCTGATGTCAATTCTTGATCTAAAATTCTAAGCCTCTTGAGGGAGGATGACGAAAACGATACCGCGATCATTACAGTATGCTTTTGAACAGACCCCGCTGATGAGGTACATGCATTGTTTCAATCCCTAAACACTGGAGTAATAAGGAAGATAATCCCTCGTCAACCCCTCTGAGCCAAAGAAGTAGGAGTTTTTTTTTTCTTTTCGAAAATTAAAACCCTTTATCATAACCTAGGGCAGGTTAGTTCTCTCAGTTGATCCAAGTGCGCAACAAATGGCACCAAAGAGATCCTTACGAAAAAAGAAAGACCGTGATGGTTCCGAACAATCGTAAAGACAGGCAGTCATTATCAAAAAAATTCATAAATGAAAAGCCCAAAAAGTCAAAACCTATAAAGGGGACTTACGAAACTGGGGCATCCCGCTGACTGTAATTCCAAAAAAGGAAACAGCTCAGGCAAAAAACAGGGATAATAAAATCAAAAAGAAAGAGGTCTTATAAACCCTCAACAAAAAGGAAATGACTGCCTATTCCAAATAAGCTATCAACATCCGAATCATCACCGGAAAATCAGAGCAAAGACTCAAACAAGGTCTAACGTATGATCAACTGAGTTTAGGTTTGGAGAACATCACGAAGAGCGGGTGGGTACAAATAATTTGAGCCTTTATCCTTTGTTTCTTAAACCGTGAACCAGGCCACGTTACAACCCTTAAAAGTCCTAGCTGAAGCATGGGTTAGTTCGAAAGCATACTGTTACGAAAGGTATCCTGACTCCTTAAGGCCTACGGTAAATACAGAGTTGACACCATATTTTACAAACATTCACTTGTTTTATGAAAAAGAATGCATTTTCAAAGTCTTCAAGACAGACATAGGCTTTGCATTTTTAACATAACTTTGTTTGCATATGACTTTTTGTTTGAACAGCAGGGAAATTCGCACGAGGAATACCTAGTGAACAAAAGCACTTCCAACCAAGGGGCACGATATGACCATGGTCCATCATCTGGGGCAGTCCAATCAAGATTCGGAGAATCTCTCAAAGGCCAAAAAGCCTGAGGCAAATCTCCGCCTGAGTCACTTGGGGCACTCCAGCGACGAATCCTGCCTAATCAAACATCTTCTGGTGGCATGACAAAACACTTCTAACAGGGGCAACTCCCTACTTTCTGAGAACGGACATAGTCGGAAAAATACTATGCACAATCAAAGACCCGCTAGGTTGACGTACCTAGGCAAAAATAAGGGCTTCCCGGCGAACCAAAAGGGTTCGGGCAAAATGAAGGGATGAAATGGAAAAAAATCTGTACACCCGGCAAGTCGAAAACCTGAAAAGGCGGCTTGGGCAAAAATGGGTATCCCGGTGGACTGAAAACCCGAAAGGGCGGTCCAGGCAAAAGTTAGGGATTAAAGCGTACGACTATGTCCTGTCATCTTGTCACTTGCCTACCTGAAGAAGGTTTGACCCTCAACAACTATCAGCACCTCACAGGTCTTCCTCTCATACCTCAGAAACAGGGGCAATAAAGAGTTGTCCAAGCAATCTAATTGTTCCATCCTCCAAAAGGTATCAAGGTAGGTTCAACTAAAGAACATAACCAGATATCCTAATTCCCCAGAGAGTGAGCCAACAAAGCAGTACACTCTCCTCAAGTAAAGCTATACAATCAAACCTTAAGGAAGTTGGGTATCCTCCAGCAGATCTCAACATTCCCCAGCAGCATATATTCTTAACAAGCATCCCCGGAAGTCTTGGCCTAAAGATTGTTCCCCAGCGGCATATCAAACATTCAAAAGAATCATTCCCCGGCAGCATATATATTCATAACAAGCATCCCCGGCAGTCTTGCTCTAAAGATTGTTCCCCGGCGGCGTACCAGTATTCAAAGGAATCACTTCCCCCGCAATTCAAGACTTCCCCAGGAGAACCCAATCCAGCTTCCCCAAGAAAGTTGGAATCCATCTCCCCAAGCAGTAAGCTTATCCCCAGTAAATTCTGGAAGCTTATCCTTCGTAGAGCACGAACGCGTCTCCCGGCTTTATTCAAAGAGTTATTTCCTTAACAGGATATAACTGGGTTATCCTCAGCCAAAAGCCGCGGAAAGAGCGTCCTCGACAAAGTCTTCCTATCCCTAGCGAAGTCTATCAGCACTTCCAACACAACAAAGTATCCTCAGCAAATTATTATCAACACTCATCAAAGCATCCCTCTCCCCACAGAGTATTGCTTCCCAACATGGTCGCTAGAGTATCTTTTCTCCCTGCAGAATCTTCCATTTGCCAAGTTTATTCCGCAACGGAGTCATCTTCTCCTACCGGTATTCTTGCAGTTATCATCCCCAGCGGAAGCAAAATCTATTCTTCAACATCAGCCCAGGATATGACTTCCCGGCACCCGTCAAGGATTCACTTTCCTAGACAAACACATTCATAAAACATCACATACATCATTATAGCATGCATAGACACAGTATATCATACAAATCTCATTTATGTTGAGAACATCATTGCTTGATCCATATCATACATTGCATATGACTGACCTTTACCTTTCAGGAAAGATTCAGTTAAATTCTCAATCATCTTTCAAGACCTAGACCGGCTCAGTTAATCGACTCCAAAGATTTCTTATCCAGTCCCAGGCCTTCTCTAGTCCAGCTAAATCGACTCCTAACAGATTTTTCTGATAAAGACTCAATAGAAGTTATCAGATTATAAATTCCCATGGTTCCCTCTCCGACGGTGAGTGAGGTGATAATTCCTTTTCAGATGGTTCCCTCTCCGACGGTGAGTGAGGTGATAATTCCTTTTCAGATGGTTCCCTCTCCGACGGTGAGTGAGGTGATAATTCCTTTTCAGATGGTTCCCTCTCCGACGGTGAGTGAGGTGATAATTCCTTTTCAGATGGTTCCCTCTCCGACGGTGAGTGAGGTGATAATTCCTTTTCAGATGGTTCCCTCTCCGACGGTGAGTGAGGTGATAATTCCTTTTCCTATGGTTCCCTCTCCGACGGTGAGTGAGGTGATAATTCCTTTTCAGATGGTTCCCTCTCCGACGGTGAGTGAGGTGATAATTCCTTTTCAGATGGTTCCCTCTCCGACGGTGAGTGAGGTGATAA
The DNA here is from genome assembly GCA_948472305.1 of Vicia faba. Taxonomy (NCBI): domain Eukaryota; kingdom Viridiplantae; phylum Streptophyta; class Magnoliopsida; order Fabales; family Fabaceae; genus Vicia; species Vicia faba. The sequence goes on along the minus strand of CATIWC010000914.1, from coordinate 107,258 downwards.
TTCCTTTTCAGATGGTTCCCTCTCCGACGGTGAGTGAGGTGATAATTCCTTTTCAGATGGTTCCCTCTCCGACGGTGAGTGAGGTGATAATTCCTTTTCAGATGGTTCCCTCTCCGACGGTGAGTGAGATGATAATTCCTTTTCCTATGGTTCCCTCTCCGACGGTGAGTGAGGTGATAATTCCTTTTCAGATGGTTCCCTCTCCGATGGTGAGTGAGGTGATAATTCCTTTTCAGATGGTTCCCTCTCCGACGGTGAGTGAGGTGATAATTCCTTTTCAGATGGTTCCCTCTCTGACGGTGAGTGAGGTGATAATTCCTTTTCAGATGGTTCCCTCTCTGACGGTGAGTGAGGTGATAATTCCTTTTCAGATGGTTCCCTCTCCGACGGTGAGTGAGGTGATAATTCCTTTTCCTATGGTTCCCTCTCCGACGGTGAGTGAGGTGATAATTCCTTTTCAGATGGTTCCCTCTCCGACGGTGAGTGAGGTGATAATTCCTTTTCAGATGGTTCCCTCTCCGACGGTGAGTGAGGTGATAATTCCTTTTCAGATGGTTCCCTCTCTGACGGTGAGTGAGGTGATAATTCCTTTTCAGATGGTTCCCTCTCCGACGGTGAGTGAGGTGATAATTCCTTTTCAGATGGTTCCCTCTCCGACGGTGAGTGAGGTGATAATTCCTTTTCCTATGGTTCCCTCTCCGACGGTGAGTGAGGTGATAATTCCTTTTCAGATGGTTCCCTCTCCGACGGTGAGTGAGGTGATAATTCCCTTTTAGGATTAAATGGTTCCCTCTCCGACGGTGAGTGAGGTGATAATTCCTTTTTCTATGGTTCCCTCTCCGATGGTGCGTGAGGTGATAATTCCCTTTCAGATTATAATTTCCTTTGGTTCTCTTCCCGATACTGCGAAGACGGTAATTCCCACTAAGATTTTCTCAACGAGCGTTGTTGAAGTTAAAGTCGCCCAAGGTTCTCTTACCGTTCACACTAAGGTAATAACCATCCCTGGTTCATTCATCATCTTGTGAAGCTACAGACTCAGCTCCTGTAACCAGTCAGGACATATCTATACCAAGCATCTGAGAACCAGCTCCTGCAACGTGCCAGGTACTCATTTTTATTTTGCAGGTATGCAGGTTCTCGCTAAGGAATCTCTTACGCGATCAACACCCAGATGGCATCTATAAGCCCATCACCCTATTCATCAATCCCCAAATGGCATCTATAAGCCCATTCCCATCTTCACTGCTACTATGTGAGCGCAAATTTCTGGGCACTCTAGTGTTCAATCATCTTCCACCTTCGGATTACGAAAGGCACGTCAGCCAATCTGCATCCTCAGGTCTAAGAAGATTGAACAGGGGCAACTGTTGTACCCCAAAATTTGCCCTCCCATATTTCTCAAAACATTTCAAGAAAAATTCACAAGTCCAACCTGGCGCGTCATATTCAGGTATTCTTTCGCCAAGATATCTCTGATAACGTATTCTCAAATTCAGGTTCGGCTCAAGAGTCAATTCTTTAAAGAAGGTATCCGAATGTGAGAGTTTTCTTGAAGAAATATAGTGAAAAAGTGTGCTGAAAGTGCAGTTTTTACGCGCTAAAAAATTCATAACTTGAAGATCGTGGCTCGTTTTGAACCCGTTCCGGTGGCCAAAATTCCGTCTTGACATTATCTACGTTTTCATCTCTCACGGCTGGAAGCCAATTTCGATCAGAAGGTCTTCAAAAATGTGGATTTATCAAGTATTTTCGTGCAGAAATTTGTGACAGAAGTTTATTTGCGTCATGTTCAAAAAATCATAACTTGGTCGATTTTCATCGTATCGAGCTGGTTCCGGCGCCAAAATTTCACAAATTGAGTTGGCTACATTTTCACAGAAGGTATTGAGTTCAAACGGTATTCAAAAGGCCTTCGTTTTTTGCTCAGAGTGCGTGACACGCTGAAAATCCTGAATGCTGAATATTATTTCATCTGAGCCGAAACTTCGAAAATTCATAACTCGGTCAATTTTTATCGGATTGGACTCATATTTTTACACAAGGTCCCTGACTCATAGATCTACAACTTTGCTTCAAAAGTCGATACCAAATTATGCACCGATCAATACCAGTTTTTTATTGAAGAACGTGTCAGAGTCGACACTGGAGCCCAAAATAAGTTTGTCTGAGCTGAAACTTCAAAAATTCATAACTAATTCACCGTTTATCCGATTGAGTCGATCTTCGGACAGGAGTTAGTTCTCGATGTCGGCTACATTTTGTTTTCACATTTCAACTTCAAAAAATGCAATTAAGTCCCTGCGATTTAGCCTGGAAAGTGACGAATTCAAGTGAATATTGGAGGCCCAATTGCACATTCAAAGCCCATTTTCTTTACCCTAATTTCCACTATATAATCACCTTCTTGTCACACAAACCAGAAAAAAAAAGAGAGAGGAAAAGAGAGGAGAAAAAGAGAGGAAAAAAACCTTGCCACAACACTGTTAGAATATCAAACTCTTTCAAGAACCCTAAAACCTTGAAATCCTTATTACAAATCCCTCTTTCACTACAAGCAAGCCATCACAGTTATAAACCAATACCTCACTACTTCTTCAGTAATGATAAGGCTGACTTGATCTCCATGATCCTAATCTTCCAGTAAGCATAAAAGCATTCAGGTCACTAATCTTCCAGTAAGGGTAAGATTGATTTGATCTCTATGATCAAAAGGGTATAATCATTCATACATGCCATATTGTGCCTAAACATTACATTTCTTCATATGTTGGTTTTATTTGAATTTTTATGATTTTATTTAATGTGTTCATGAGGTTCAACACTGCAGATTTAGACAGGATCCCATGCAGGTTCATTAAGGAACGTTGAGGCCAAAAGCCAAATGGCCAAAAGGCCAGAAGCCAAATGGCCAAAACAGAACATTTTACACATGACACCAATACATGGCGAGGCAGACATTAAGCCAGACATTAAAGGAACGTTGAAGCCAGAACACAAATGGCCAAAAGCCAAAAGCCAAAAGCCAAATGGCCAAAGTAGAACAGCTTATGCATGAAACTCAATCCAATGGCCAAAGAATGCAGACCACGGTACTCAGGAGTCAATACTTCAAAAAACCTCCCCTTGGGCCAGACACCCCCTATGGTTTGCTCAATTTTTAATTTTTATTTGTTTTTCCTTTTTATTCTTTTAATTGTTTTTTAATTGTTTTCTTTTAATTCCATAAAATAATTTTCATAATAAATATAAAATACAGAAAAATCAAAAAAATGTTTATTTTATTAATATTAATTTTACTATTATTATTTTTGTAAATAAACTTTAAACAATTAATTAGATTAATTTAGGTTTCAAAACTTTAATATTTTTCTTAATAAATTAAATATGTAGAAATTAGGTTTTTTTTAACTTTTTCATCATTTTTTTTAATAAATAATTTTCTCATCATTATTATTATTATTAATTACTAATTTATTTTGTAAATAAACATGTACATAAATTCTTTAGTAAATTAAGTTAAACTTTAACATTTTTCTCAAATAATTAAAAATAACTTAGAATTAGGGTTTCTTTTAATTTTAATTTTAATTTTCTTATTTCATAAATGCAAAAAAACCTAAAAAAACACTTCTTTTATTTTAATTAATTAATTAATTTTTAATTTCAATTTAACTTCAAAAGGGTCCAACGCCCTCGTTTCCAATCTTATTTCAATTCGCGCGTTTTATTTCGTTTCTTTTAAATATTTATGTAATTCTCCCAAAGCCATGTAACTCGGACATTTTATTTCTCGCACTTTACTTCTTTATTTTTTGTCAAATCGGGTCCTGGTTTAATTTTGGCGATGTGGACCCGCGCCTTTTGTAATAGCTTTAGAACTTTTATTTCTTGCAATATTTTAACTATTAACAAATGCATGCAAGAATGAATGGCCTTAAATAAAAACAAACGTGTAGATCACCTTGACATGAATAAGACAAAATAACTGAACATGACACACAAATCACACACCACCCCTAGGGTACGCCTCACTGTTGCCTTGCCTCGAAAGGTGATCGTCGAGTAGAGGATGTCTTAGTAAGTCCTCATGATCCGGGAACCTGGCATGAGGGTAGCTTCTAAGGTGTCTTCCTATTGCTCCGGTGATCACCATGTCCCGAACCTTCGAATTGACCCGAACACCTCCAACGGTGGTGCTACCTACCTCTCAATGGTGGGATGGCACTACTTTAAAGGACATTTACACAGACGAATTCCTTAGGGTAGGTGGATGACTCGTAGATACTTGCTCTAATTTCAAAACAAATCAAAAACTCTTTTCACACCGACACTTTTCAAAAAGCTTTCGAAAGCAATTTTTCAAACACTCTTGAGGACCGATACAAGAGTCGAACTGGAATTTTCAAAGAAACTTTTTAAAACCCACAGTTGAAAAGCAAACAAACCATTTTTGAAAACACAAATGAGCAAGTATCTAAGAGCCCATGGATAACCATGGATAGAAAGGGTGCTAACACCTTCCCTTTCTATAACCTACCTCCCGAACCGAGAGCAATCTCTTTAAGGAATTTTTCTGTGCTTTTGTCCTTTCCATTTGGAGAAAATAAAAGACGGTGGCGACTCTTGCTTCCGCGACATTTCGCGAACCAGCGTTAAACAGTCAGTTCCAGATCCACCGATCACAGGTTCCAATTCTGCTATTGCCTTTATGTGTTCAAGCGTCTCATCACTTTGCTTCTTGGCCGAAGGTTGATCAGATTGGTTGGCTCCGTCCGAGCTTGATAGTCGATACCGAAGTCTGGTCATCAAATGATCCAATGAGACATAGTGGTACGCTTTAATCCCTAACTTTTGCCTGGATTTCCCTTTCGGGTTTTCAATCCACCGGGATACCCCTTTTTGCCCAAGCCGCCCTTTCGGGTTTTCAACTTGTCGGGTGTACAGATTTTTTCATTTTCATCCCTTACTTTTGCCCGAACCCTTTTGGTTCGTCAGGAAGCCCTTATTTTTTGCCTAGGCCAGTTGACCTAGTGGGTCTTTTAATTAGGCATAGTATCTTTTCACTATGTCTGCATTGACAGGGTGAGGAAGGTCGTCACCATCCATGGTTGTTAGAATCATAGCTCCTCCTGAGAAAATGTTTTTAACCATGAATGGCCCTTAGTACGTGGGGGTCCATTTTCCCCTGGGATCACCTTGCGGCAGTATGATGTGTTTGATTACTAGATCCCTGACTTGATAATCTTGACTCCTGACTTTCTTGTTAAAAGCCTTGATCATTTTTTTGATACGTCTGACCATGGCAGATAGCAGTGAGTCTCTTTTCATTGATGAAATTTAGCTGATCAAGTCGGGTTCGGATCCAGTCGTCTTTGTTCAAACCCGCATCCTTCATAATCCTGAGAGAAGGTATCTGGACTTCGATGGGTAGGACTTCCTCCATGCCATATACCAGAGAGTAGGGTGTTTCCCCTGTCGACGTCCGTGCTGAGGTACGGTACCCATGAAGAGCGAATGTTAACATCTCATGCCAGTCTTTATATGTCATCGTCATCTTTTGTACTATCTTCTTGACGTTCTTGTTAGCTGCTTCAACAACGCCATTCATCTTCGGCCGGTAGGGAGAAGATTTATGATGTTGTATCTTGAATTGTTTACAGAGCTCGATGATCATTGTGTTATTGAGATTCGTGCCATTATCGGTGATAATTCTCTCTGGCACTTCATATCAACATATCAGATTGTGTTGGATAAATCGTGCCACGACGTTCTTGGTTACTGTAGCGAAGGAAGCTGCCTCCACCCACTTCGTGAAGTAATCAATGGCCACTAGGATGAAGCGATGTCCATTAGAAGTGGTGGGCCTTATTTCTGCGATCATGTCGATGCCCCACATTGCAAAGGGCCATGGGGCTGTCAAAACATTTAAGGGGACCGGAGGCACGTGAACCTTATTAGTGTAAATTTGGCACTTATGGCAAGTTCGAGAGTGTTGATAACAATCGGCTTCCATAGTGGACCAGTAGTATCCTGCCCGTAGGATTTTCTTATCCATGGTATGTCCACTATAATGGGTTCCGAAAGTGCCTTCATGTAGATTTTTCATGATCCTGTCTGCTTCGCTCTTGTCCACACACCGTAGTAGTGTGGAGTCATGATTGCGCTTATAGAGGATTCCATTACTAAGGAAGAACTTTGCGGCGAACCTTCTCAGAAACTTCTTATCGTTAACAAATGCCCCTTAGGGATACTCCTGAGCCTCGATATACCTTTTGACTTCGTGAAACCAAGGTTTGTCTGCCACTTCTTTGTTATCAATTTCACAGCAGTGTGCTGGTTCATCTAACCTCTGAATGGTGATTCGGGGAGCTTCGTTTTCCCATCTAACTTTGAACATGGAAGACATGGTAGCTAGTGCATCCGCTAACTGATTCTCCTCTCGTGGGAAATGTTCAAAAGTTACCTCCTCAAAGTGTGGAAGCAATGTCAGTACGTACTCTTTGTATGGGATGAGATTTGGGTGCTTCGTATCTCACTCGCCTTTGATCTGACTTATCACCAAAGCGGAATCCCCGAATACACTCAAGAACTTGATCCTCAAGTCAATAGCAGCTCGAAGACACATGATACATGCTTCATACTCCGCCATGTTGTTGGTGCAGTTGAAACATAAACGGGCAGTGAACGGAGTATGACAGCCCTCGGGAGATATGATCATAATGCCAATACCGTTACCTAATGTGTTTGAGGCTCCATCAAAATACATAGACCATCAGGATCCTTTTTCAGGTCCTTCATCTGGTCCATGTCCTTTGTATTCAGTCACTAGCATAATGTTCTCATCGGGGAATTCAAAATTTATGGACTGATAGTCATCCACGGCCTGATGAGCCAAATGATCAGCCAATACACTCCCCTTGATTGCTTTCTGGGTTGTATATTGTATATCGTATTCAGTTAAGATCATTTTCCACCTTGCTATCCTTCTGGAGAGAGCGGGCTTCTCGAAAATGTACTTGATCGGATCCATCTTTGATATCAACAAGGTTGTGTGAGTCAACATATATTGTCTTAGCCGGCGAGCAGCCCATGCCAAAGCGCAACAAGTTTTCTCGAGCAGTGAGTATTGTGTCTCACAGTCTATAAACTTTTGCTAAGGTAATAAATGGCATGCTCTTTTCGACCAGACTCGTCATACTTCCCCAGCACACACCCTATTGAATTGTCTAGTAATGTCAAGTATAATATCAAAGGTCTTCCTTCAACTGGAGGCATCAGAATTGCTGGTTCTTGAAGGTATCCCTTGATTCTTTCAAAAGAATCCTGGCATTCATCATTCCACTTTACCAATTGATCCTTCTTTAGAAGCTTAAAGATTGGCTCACAAGTAGCAGTCAGATGTGAAATGAACCTGGCGATATAATTCAGATGTCCCAAGAAACCCCTAACTTCCTTCTCTATATGGGGAGCCAGCATTTCTTGTATGGCTTTTACCTTCACAGGGTCTACCTGAATACCCTTGTCACTGACGATGAAACCCATAAGCTTACCAGACCTTACCCTGAAGGTGCACTTGTTCGGATTCAAGCTTAGCTTGTACTTTTTCAGCCTTTCGAATAACTTTTGTAGATGATCGAGATGTTCCTCTTCGGTTTGAGACCTGGCTATCATGTCATCAACATAGAATTCAATCTCGTGGTGAACCATATAATGGAACAAAGCGACCATGGCTCGTTGATAGGTTTCCCCAGCATTCTTCAACCGAAAAGGCATCACCCTATAACAGAAGGTCCCCTACTGTGTGACAAAGGTTGTCTTCTCCATGTCTTCAGGAGCCATCTTAATCTGGTTGTAGCCAGAGAAACCATCCATGAAGGAGAAGATTTTGTGTTGCGCGGTATTGTCAACCAGAAATCAATGTGGGGAAGCGGGAAATCATCCTTGGGGCTTGCCCTGTTCAGATCTCTGTAATCCACACACATCCGTACCTGCCGTCCTTCTTAGGTATCGGAGCGATGTTAGCAACCCACTGCGGATAGGAGGTGACAGCTAAGAACCCTGTGTCGAACTTCTTCATGACCTCTTCCTTGATCTTCTCTGACATTTCAGGACGCGTACGACGAACCTTCTGTTTAATCGGAGGACAATCTTCTTTAGTTGGCAGGCGATGTACCACAATATCAATGTCCAAACCAGGCATGTCTTCATAGGACCAGGCGAAGATCTCAACATAGTCGTGCAATATCTGTATCAACCTCTGTTTGACGCTAAGCTCCAGATTTGCACCTATTTTAACCTCTTTTCTGTCCTCCTCAGTACCCAAATTTACTATCTCAACCAACTCTTCATGAGGTCGTATGGTCCTCTCTTCCTCTTGTAGTAGTCTAGCCAGTTCTCCAGGTTTCTCACAATCGTCCTCACCTTCGTCCTCGGCTTGGTTGATCGGATTTTCGAAGTCATAACTGGAAATAGCAGAGCTGTTATCAATGGGAACCAGAGTGGATATGGATCTGCAGTGTGATACGTGAGTGTGTGTAAGAGCATAATTGTATTGATAAGATAAAGGCAGAAAATAAAAACAAAGAGCACAAAATTTGTATGCAAAGAACGTCCAATGCTTCATTGATGAAATATGAGATGACATATAATAACCCTCACAGATAGAACCATCGTGCCTCGGGTAAGACACAAGGTTAAAAAGTTTAAATTGTTCATTACAAACTCAAAACAAATAAGACAATTATTGTGGAATAAAATAATCTGGAACAAAATCTCTAGCCGTCCAGTTATTCGGTCCACCATTGGTAGTCGGGTAGATCCATCTATCGATGTTCGGGTCTTCCTCACTGTCTTCAATAGTGTTGACCTCACGATTACTGATGCCTAGGGGAGGTCCTCCAACTCGAGTGCGCCGAACAACCCTTTGAGCCCCCGAAGTAAAGTCCAAGCCAAATTTGTCAGTTTTGTGAGTGAAATCAGGGAGCTGACCCCAATTGGCACACCCACCTTCTTCAACCACAGCCCTGGCGTCCTTGAGAGAAGCCATCTTCAAAGGAGGTTTGTTGCTAGCAGTTTCAGTCGATGCGAATATCTGAGGGACCTCTTCAAAATTCTGACAAGGAGTTTCTATAAATTCCCCGTCCATCTCTACGTAGCGGAAGGAATTGAGATGGCTCACCATATACTCCTATTCACCCCGTACAATGATAACCTTCCCTTTTACCGGATACTTCAGCATTTGGTGGAGTGTGGAAGTAACTGCCCCAGCCTCATGGATCCAAGGATGACCCAGCAAACAAGAATACGATGGCCTGATGTCCATCACATAGAAGGTGGATTTGAAAGTCTGAGAGCCTATCTTGACAGGGATGTCCACTTCCCCGTGCACCATTCTTTTTGATCCGTCAAAAGCCCTTACCACAATGTTACTAGGCTTTAAAGTCAAACCCTCGCAATCCAATTGGTCCAACGCCTTCTTGGGAAGAACATTCAGCGAAGACCCAATATCCACCAGCACATGAGCCATGGTAGTGCCACTGCATTCGATCGAGACATAGAGAGCATCATTGGGTTTTCTCCCCTTCAGTTTCAAGTCTGCATCTGAAAAACCCAGCCCATTGTCAGCAGTCAGGCTAGCCACACAATCTTTGAATTGATCAGCTGAAGTCTCTTGCGGCACATGTGCAGTTTTGAGGAAAGCAATCAAAGCCTTCGCATGGGCCTCAGAGCATAACAACAAGGATAACATGGATATCTTTGAGGGGGTCTGCCCCAGCTGTTCGACCACATTGTAGTCACTCTTTTTAATTATTTTCAAAATTTCCTCTATCTCTTGCTTAGAGGTTTCCACAACAATTTTTCTAGGTGCCTCCGTCCGGGCAGGCTCACCTACAACTTCTTTGCCTCGAATCCCAGATGACTTATCGGTAGGGGTAACAACTGGAGTAGTAACTGAAGTACTAGCGAGAGCAGAAGATGAAATAACGATAGGCTTAGTGACAGTCTTTGGGGAGATCTCAGGAGAGAAAACCCTTCCACTTCTAGTAATATTGCTGGTCCCAATAATGTTACCGACATCAGGATCAACTTCTTTGGTCTTCAAGTTTTGTTTAATGCCATGATAGTAAACATCGGCGCCATAATGCCAAGGGACAGCTATGTCCAAGGTGTACGGGAAAGGACCAGGACATGTGATTATCAACAGAGCAATTCTCGTAGTGGGTGTAATCCTAACAGGTTTTCTCGAGGAAACCTTGGAAGGACTGGCGGAAATGGTTATAATAGCAATATCTTCACACGGAACAGTTGGAATCAAAGTTTTTTTGAACAAAATTTCTATGTTTTCCATCAGGCGTTGGACACCTGTCTTCAGCAAATGGCAACCGGAAGGTAGAAATGAACACATGTGGCAACCTTCACCACAACCCTAAAATAAATCGGCCAATAACAAATTCTTCTTAACGGTCACAAGAGGAGTAAAAATTTCGTCAACTGAGGTCAAAAACAGATTGGTGTCAATGGCGTTAACTCCATGGTTGTGCTTAGGCATGGGATCAGTTATGAAATTGGGCTTCTCCAGAGCGTCGAACTCAATCTCCTTGGCTTCAATCAGATCTTGTACTCTATTTTTTAGAGCCCAACAGTTATTTGTATCGTGACCAGGACTCTGAGAATGGTAGGCACACCGAGCGTTCGGATTGTAATGAGGAAATGAGGTATTAGGATTCTTGGGAGCCTCTATTAAAGTTGCCAAGTTAGATCTCAACAGATGGGGTAAAACCTATGTCAATGTCATGTTAATCCGAGTGAACTGCCTTTATGGTCTTTCTATCCTTTGTTGATTGTTGCATTGTGGAGCAACTGCGGGTCTAGGTATCATCGTGACACTTACTGTCTGACGATTTTCAGTCCTGTTTTGGCCTCTCGGGCTATAGATGGCAATGGCTTCCCTCTTAGCAGCAAAAGGCTTTTTTGCTGAACTTGACGAGGTATCTTTCTGTATTTTACCATTTCGAATCCCAGCTTCTACCCTCTCTCCAGTTAATATCAGCTCAGTAAAACCAGCCGATGAGCTACCAATCAAATGGTTGAGGAATGGACCAGAAAGCGTTCCAAGAAACATGTCAACCAACTCCCAATCAGACAACGGGGGTTGAACTCTCCCAACCAAGTATCTCCATTTCTGTGCGTAGTCTTTAATGCCTTCACCTGTACCCATGGACATACTCTGGAGTTGAGTACGAGTAGGGGCCAGGTCGGCATTGTATTGATACTGCTTGTAAAAAGCGGCAGCCAAATCCTCCCTGTTTCTGACATTGATTCCTTCCAATTGGTAGAACCATTCAAGATGAGTTCCTGATAGGCTGTCTTGAAAGAAATGAACCCATAAGTTTCTATCAGCGGTGTGGGGTTGGATCTTCCTTACATAGGAACGAAGATGAAGCTTCGGGCAAGACACCCCATCATACTTTGCGAAAACTGGAGCCTTAAATTTTCATTGGATGACTACCCCGGACACCAACCCTAGTTATTCAAAATCCAACCTTGGTATTCTCTGGATCTCCATAGCACTTAACCGATCTTCTAACTGCTTGTACCTATCCTCAGCGGGAGGATACTGCTCATCATTGTAGTCGGTATCATTGTCAGAGACTTCAGGACTGGGGTCCTCTTCTTTTGTCTGCCCCTCTTGATTTTCCCCCTCTTTGGATGAGGAAGTTACATCAACTGACTGCTTTAGTGCCCCCCCGAATCTTCTGCCCATATTGAGGGCACCAACACACTTCTTCTTCTTCTTCTTCTTCTTCTTCTCTTTCTCTTTTAGGATGAGGGCTTTCAGATCCTCCTGCCCTTTTTCCAGAGTTGCGAACATCTGTTGAAATTGGATATTTTGTGCCTGAAGATCTTTGATGCTTTGTTCAGAAGTCATTTCTGCTTGAAATAAACAACGCAGGAGATGAGAAACCTGTAACAGAACCTGCTTATGCAATGTCATGGATGGTATGCGTATGCAATGATTTCAAGGAATTTAGAGATTTAAATTTGTTCAGACCAAAAGAAGAACACACGTCATATTAATAAATCCAAACTTGAGTACATTATGCCTTTTTGGGCTTACAATGAGAGAAACAAACGTACAGTAAGACTTCTAATACAAAAAGGTTGAACGCATCCTCTTTGGCGCAATGTAGGCGTTCATATTCCGCTCTTCATGAAGCTGCTTGGTGAGTTCTAGAACTTTCTTCTCACTGGCGTAAAATTGGGCTTCGAAAGTATCTCGCTCCCCTTTGAGTTGTATCCAATCCCTTTGGAGGTCTTCAAGAGATGTGGGCATGTCAGGATGTAGGATAGTGTATGGAACGTCTCCCTCCATGACAGGCTCAATGATTACCGGGAGAATGGAGGGGTAAGGCATCATAAGACTCTGAGCGCGAGTTTGTACCCATTTGAGGTAAGGCTCAAGAGGGATGGAATTCTTGTGCCCCAAAGTCTTGCTATCCACCTTGTTTATCATCCTCCAAGATCGGATGAATCTCTGGCGAAGACCTTGATCGTCATTGTCGTAGTCGAATACCAAACCTTGAATTAGCATCTCGTGCGGGCCATCCCTTTGGGCATAACCAAACTGTCTTAAGGGTAAACATGGGTTGTAGGTGATACCTCCCCTAATGCCTAGTAAAGGGACATTAGGGAATTATCCATATCGGTCGACAATGATAACATTCTCTTTGGAACGGGAGCACCAATGAATGTCTGAATGCTTGAGCGTCATTAACCTTTGTGACCACCTTGAACCTTTCTCATTCTTTAAGACTGATTGGGGAAGATGAGAAATAAACCATCTTGCCAAAAGTGGAGTGCAACACATAAGGACACCTCTTTTCCTCATTGTGCTAGTGTGAAAAGAGTGTAGGATATCCCCTAGAAATGTAGGCACTGGGTTGCATGATACGAAGATTTTGACGGTGTTGACATCTATGAGTTGGTCAGGATTTGGAAACAAAATCATCCCATAGATGAGGAGAGCCACAATTTCCTTAAAGGCTTTTAAGTCTAAGGAATTCCAACAACTTTGTGCTTTCTCAAACAGAAACTTTGCTAGGAAGCCTTTGACACCACTCCTTGTTTCCCAATAAGTTGTGACATCAGACGAGTGCAAGTGTAGAGCTTGAGCAATCTCTTCTGGCTTTGGATCTCTTTCCGTACCATTGAAAAGTAGTTTATTGAGAATGAGAATCCTCAAGAGTTGGGAGAATTCTTCCAAAGTAGGCACAAGTTGATAGTCAGGAAATGTGAAGCAATGGTGCAAAGGATCAAAGAACTGAAAGAGAACCTTTATCATGTCCTCATCTGTGTTGGAGGTGACCAATTTGAGTAGCCGACCATGTCTCTCGGTCAATGGAGAGTTTTCAGGAATCCTTGAAGCTAGCTCCTTTAGTTGTGGGGGGATTCTCACAAGATTGACTTGAATAGTTTTCCTGCGAAGTGAGTCCATATCCTACAAAACAAGGACAAAGATGAATCCCAAAATCCTTGAAATGGTTAGTGGATGCATATTATGTTCATGATGTCCATGATATGTACAAATATGCATATACAAGTAAAGCAAACAAGTCCTAGGTTTAGGCTTGCATGGGGTTTTATAGGTAAGTACCCTCTTGAAGTTTAGTTGGCTTAAACCTGTCCTAGTAATAGTAACAGGGTTCTAAAGAGCTCAATATCACTGGTTCATTTTCTCGGGCATTGTTTCAGCGCAAGCCTCTTTAATAGCGACCGAAATATCCCAAAAACACAAACCTCAATAAGTGTAGTATCAGGTATTTACCAACTTCGGACTGTACCAAAGCTGGTCATCGCACTACGTCCTAAAGGCCAAGTTGGTCAAGTAAAGGTTCTAAAAGTTCATTAGTGCTTTATGACATCACTCAGCGGCCCCGTATTCTCCTTGATTAACTCAAGGGCTACCGGTACCCACAAATATGTCACACTAATGTAGCTATTGCTTAGACCATGTCAGTATACCCCGCACAGTTTCTACAACGTATTGCTACTTACCTATAAGGTATCCCAAATCTGGGTAGAGGATTCAAAACCCAAACAAAGAACCATAATGTAAAGCATACAAGTCAAACAAAGAAAGTAAGTAAATGTGATCTAACCCTAAGGTAACCCCACTTTTAGAACGTTTCCCCAGCAGAGTCGCCAGTTCTATGATACGGTGGGAGAACTGACTTTTTGTTTTGCGTTTATGTTTGCAAATGTTGGGGTTTAGCAAGAGTCCCCACCGACTTTTCTTTTATCTAAAAGGAAATGTGAAAAAGCACAGGAAATACCTTTAGAGATGTTTTCTCGAGTTCGGGGGTAGATTATGAAAAGGGAAGGTATTAGCACCCTTTTCATCCATGGTTTTCCATGGGCTCTTAGTTACTCGCTAGATCACTTGCTTTTGTTTGAATGTGCTTGTGGTGTGTGTTTTGAAAGTATTTTGAAAAAGGTGTATTCTTTGTAATGGTTCTCGTCTCTATAAGAATGCGTACAAAGTGTTTGTCTTTTGAAAATGTTTCAAAGTGAGAGTGTTGGTGCATAAAATGTTTTTGTTGTGAGCAAGCGAGTAACTGAGAGCGAACCTACCTACTTAAAAGGTCTTAGATGTGATTTTCCTCCTCCTTTAGATGTTTCTATCTTACCATTTTTTTGGTAAGAAGCTCCATCGTTGGATGTGAAGGGACGAGTGTGGGTCATCGTATAGCCATGATTAGCAATGTTGTGAGGTATCTTAGCATTTCTTTTTGAGGGACTAAGATCATTTTGAAAGGAAAAATTTATAGCGTCATCGAGGGACTATAGTCTTGTATTTCGATTAGTTTTGCTAAGACACCCCGCATGCGTAACATGACCATTTTTAGGCAACAAGTGGAGTTAACCTTAAGGGTGCTAGTGTGCAAGTGTGTTTGATTGCATGCATTTTAGTCTTGATTAGGGGGATCTATTTGTTGATTTTATCTTGCCATACACACCCTAGTTACTAGCATTTACATTCAAAAGCGATAAATTGCGGAAATGTAAAGTCCTACGCTATTACAATATTTGGGGGATGAGGGTACATATTTACGAATAAGGATTGCAAATAAAAATAAATCCTAAATTATTATTACAACCATATTGAATGGATAAGAATGTACAAAAGATGTAAAATTGACTTATTTTATTTTAAGAAAATATTTTTGATCTTTTGTTTTAAGAAATAAAATAAAGCATGTAAAAAATAAAAAAAAAAGTTTTTGGTGTCTTTTTGATTAATGAAAAAGAAATTAATAGCAAAAATAGTGAGAAAAAGAAAAATAGAATCAACATATTGCTGACTAAAAGATGTCAGAAGTTTTGACTCTGGCATGCTGCAAACAGATATCCTGTTAGTGAAAAATGGGTGAAGTCAGAAGTTCTGGGTCCGCTGGGAACGAGGTAGTTTTCAGAAGTTCTGATACCACCAGCAACAAAGTAGATTTCATAAGTTCTGATACCACTGGAAGAACTTGGTCTCCCTCTCCATGCTAGTTAGAACATCTGCAACTTGGTCATTTCTCAACAAAACAGAAGATGTGCTTATGACAGTTATAGCAGGTGTCATAGTGTTTCAGAAACAAAAAATGTCAGAACTATAAATCAGAGGCAAGTATGAATTTGCTAATCCTAATTTTGAGTTCTAACTTCTTCAAGAAGTTCTGAACTGATTTACTCCCTACTTAGGCAGGCAGATGCATGCAACCTCAGAATATGTACAACATCAGAAACATGATATCTACATTGTATTTTTGAACATGCAAATCTGGTAATGGTTAAGTAATGTGGTGAGAGTCAGCAAAAGCTTACCTTGCAGTTGGAAGAGATTTTGTGAACTAGAGTTTGATCTTGAGCTCTGTTGATGTTCTGAGCAGCTCCTTCACGTGCTCAGCAGGCTGGAAGTTTTCAACTTCTGAAACAGCCAAGGGATAATGTTCTGACTTCTTTGAGATGGAGGTGGATAAAGAGTGTATTGTAGTATGAACACAAAAGTTAGGATAACTTCTAATATATGAATCAGCAACTACGTGGATGGCTTTAGTCAAGAGGCACTTGAGAGAAAATGGTGTTTGAATGAAAGAAATCAAAAGTTAACAAGTTTTGTATGTTGTGTTTACAATTTTTGGACTCTTGGAATTTTTTTTTGCAGGGGTTCAAGGTTTTTCTTTCTCAAAATTTTCTGACCTCTTTACCATTGCCAATGGCTCCCAATTTATAGGCAAAAATCTTGTAGCTTCAAGAAATCAAAAAATATAGCCATCATATTCTAGGTGTTTACGTATTCTTGAAGCAAGTTCAAACAAGTATGGTTCAAGGCACAAAGTAAGGTGGTTAAAAACTTTTAGTCGTGCCTATGCTGGATTTGTAAGCAGGAATTAAGGATAAGTAACTTCCAAAGAAAAAGTAACGCATGGGCCCAACATACTCTTGTACAAGAGTTTGTTTTCCAAGACAGCAATGGTACTTTTATGCCACACATGGGGAAATATTTTGGACAAAAACTCAAAAGTGGTTATGAGCATTAAATGAGCATTAAATGATGATGAGATTTATCAAATCAGAAATCCTGCAACGTGAGATTCTACACCATGGCTTAGTTCTGGATCAGAAGTTCTGCTTCAGCATAGCATCCAACCTCTGATCTTTGTATCTTCTGGCTCCAGCATGTTCTGAAGGAGCTCTCAGACTTTCTAGGAAGCTTGCAGCACGCTTCTTAGCCTTCTTTGAATTACCCTGGCAAACTCTGACTGAAGCTTTTGTGAAAACTTGCACAAAAGTTCTGACCAAACTCTGCCTTGAGAGTGTCCAGAATTTGCTGAGTGTTATGGTGATAATCTGGTCAGAAGTTCTGAACTTGTCATATTTCTTAAACACTTAGAAAAATGTCTAAGTATTTAGAATTTTGACTTTTCCCAAAGTAAATTGACTTTTGACTTTTTTTATGACACAAACTTCATATTTCAACATGTCTTGATGAAATATGATTCTTGAAACTTGGTTTTGGTCCAAAAGTCAAAGTTTGACCTTCCAGCGTGCAAATGACCATTTTGCCCTTGCGGATGGCTTTCTTGAAAAATTGCAGTTCGAGGCTTGGAAGTAAACTTGAGGATCCAGGGTGATTCTTTGAGAAATGGGAGGGCAAATTTTAGGGTACAACACTCATGCAAGCCTTAAACCTAAGGTCTTTGTGTGATTTGCTTGTGTTTTCTATATTTGAGCATAATCATGACATCATAACATAGAATATCATACTAACCATTTCAAGGATTCTTAGGGTTTATTTTTGTCTTGTTTTGTAGTACATGGCCCTCGCCCGCAGATTCACTATCCAAGTCAGTTTGGTAAAGGTACCTCCTCAGCTTAAGGAATTGGTATCAAGGGTTCCCGAAAGCTCTCCCTTCACTGAAAGACATGGTCGACTTCTCATCTTGGTCACCTCAAACCCTGATGAAGAAATGTTAAAAGTGTTCTTTCAATTCTTTGACCCTCTACATCACTACTTCACTTTTCCAGATTACCAGTTAGTGCCTACTATGGAGGAGTTTTCTCTGTTATTGGGGGTGCCTACCCTTAATAAGGCACCTTTAAATGGTATGGAAAGATACCCTAAACCTTAAGATATTTCTAAAGCTCTGTCCTTACAACGGTTTGATGTAGTAGCAAATTGGGAAACCAGGAGAGGTGTCAAGGGTTTTTTGGCTAAGTTCTTGTTTGAGAAAGCTCATCATTTTTGGGATACCCTGGACTTACAAGCTTTTGAAGAGGTGTTAGACCTTCTCATATATGGGTTGGTACTGTTTCCTAATCCAGACCAGCTCATAGACGTGAATGCGGTTAAGGTTTTCCTGTCACACAATCTGGTACCTACTCTGCTTGGAGATATCCTACATTCTTTGCATACTCGCACTATAAAGAGAAGAGGGACCCTTCTGTGTTGCACTCCTCTTTTGGCTAGGTGGTTTATTTCGCACCTACCCTGATCTGTCTTGAAGAATGAATAGGATATTGTCTCATAGGCTAATGACTCTTACACATTCAAGTATTCATTGGTGTCCTCGATCCTAGGAGAATGTTACCATCATTGATCGATGCGGGGAATTCCCTAATGTCCCTCTCTTAGGCATTAGGGGAGGAATCACTTACCGTCCTTGTTTGGAACTGCGACAATTTGGATATGCGAGAAGGGATGGTCCTCATGATGCACTTATCTAAGGAATCGTCTTCAACTACGAGAATGATGCTCAGGGTTACCGTAAAAGGTTCATGCGAGCTTGGGGCATGGTACATAAGGTTGATAGCAAGACACTGGGGCACAAGAATTCAATCCCTCTTGAGCCTTATCTCAAATGCGTACGAGCCTGTGCTCAAAGTCTTATGATGCCTTACCCCGTCATCCTACCCATGGTTATGGAACCGGTTGCTAAAGGAGACACTCCTTATCTTGTTCTTGATCCTGACATGCCAACTGATAACGAGGAGTTACAAAAATCCTGGGTTCAACTTAAGGAGGAGCTAGATACGTTTGAAGCTCAATTCTATGCCAGCGAGAAGAAAGTCCTGGAACTCACTAGGCTACTTCATGAAGAGAGGAATATAAACACCTACATTGCACCAAAGAGGATAAGCTTATGGGAGACCTAATTTTCTTTTTGCTTTAAGTTTTATTTTGTTTGATTGTACGCCTAAAAGGCACTCTTTGTAAGAATTCGAACTCATTAATACAATTAACGCGTGTTTCTTTTGGTTAAGAAAATTTGAGCCTTTAAGAATCCTTGAAATCATTGCATATGCATATCATCCATGACATTGTGCAAACAGGTTTCATAACAGGTTTCTCATCTTCTTCGCTGTTTATTCCAGCAATAATGACTTCTGAACAAAGTATCAAGGATCTCCAGGCACAAAATGCCCAATTTCAGCAAATGTTCGTAGCTTTGGCTAAAGAGCAGGAAGGTCTAAAGGCCCTTATTCTGAAAGATAGAAAGAAGAAGGCGAAGAAGACCACTGGTGTCCTGAATCTGGGCAGAAGATTCAAGGGACCGTTGAAGCAAACGGTTGATCTGACCTCTTCATCCAAATAAGGGGAGAACCAAGAGGGTGAGACAAGGGAGGAAGACCCTAGTCCAGGGGAATCTGATAATGACACTGATTACAACGAAGAGCAGTATCCTCCGGCTGACAAAAGGTACAAATAGTTAGAGGATCGTCTGAGTGCAATGGAGATCCAAAGAGTACCAGGGCTGGATTTTCAAAAGCTGGGTTTGGTATCTGGGGTTGTCATCCCACAGAAGTTCATGGTTCCGGTATTTGCAAAGTATGATGGGGTTTCTTGTCCCAAGCTTCACCTCCGTTCTTATGTGAGGAAGATTCAGCCTCACACTGCTAATAGGAACTTGTGGGTCCATTTCTTTCAAGACAGTCTATCTAGGACTCAGCTCGAGTGGTTCTATCAGCTGGAGGGAATCAATGTCCGCAACTAGGAAGATCTGGCTGTTGCTTTTTATAAGCAGTATCAATATAACGCTGACTTTGCTCCTACCCGTACTTAACTCCAGAGTATGTCTATGGGTGCAAGCGAAGGTTTTAATGACTGCGCTCAGAAGTGGAGATATTTGGCGGGGAGAGTCCAACCCCCTTTGTCTGGTAGGGAGTTGGTGGACATTTTTCTTGGTACACTATCTGGTCCGTTCTTAATCACTTGATTGGTAGCTCCTCAGCTGGTTTTACTGAGCTGATATTGACTGGAGAAAGGGTAGAAGCTGGGATCTGAAGTGGCAAGATCCAGAAAGACACCTCTTCAAGTACAGTGAAAAAGCCATTCATGGGTAAGAAGGGGGTCAATGCTATTTACAATCTAAGAAGTCAGAGCAGAACCTATCATCTTTCAATGGTAGGGGCTGTGATGATACCTAGGCCTGTGGCTACTCAACAACGAAACAATTAGCCAAGAGTAGAAAGACCTCAAAGGCAGTTCACCCGGATCAATATGAAATTGTCTGAGGTTTTACCCCGTCTGTTAAAATCTAATTTGGCAACCTTAAGGGAGGCTCCAAAGAATCCCAACACCACATCTCCTTGTCACAATACAAACGCTCAGTTTGCGTACCATTCTGAGAGTCCAGGCCACAATACAAATGATTGTTGGGCTCTGAAGAATAAGATACATGATCTGATCAAAGCAAAGGAGATTGAGTTTGATGCTCCTGAGATGCCTAATGTCATAACTGCTCCCATGCCCAAGCACAACCGTGGTGTTAATGCCGTTAATACTGATCTATTTGTTACTTCTGTTGATGAAGTTTCTACTCCTCTCATAACCGTCAAGATGAATTTGTTGCTAGCCGGTTTATTTCTGAGTTGTGGTGAAGTTTGCCACATGTGTTTATCTCTGCCTTCTGGTTGTTATTTCCTGAAAGCAGGTGTTTAACGCCTTATGGGTAACAAAGAGATTTTGTTCGAAAAGACTCTGGTTCCAACTGTTCTACATGAAGATGTTGCTATCATAACCATTTCCGCCAATCCTTCCAAGGTATCCTCCAAAAGACCTGTTAGGATTACATCTGCTCCAAGAATTGCTCCATTAATACTCAATTTTCCTGGCCCTGTACCATACTCCTCGGATAAAGTTGTTCCTTGGAATTATGGTGATGACGTTTACTACCATGGCGTCAAGCAGGATTTGTTAACCATTAAAGACGGAAAGACTGAAGAGGCTGATCCCGATATCAATAACATTGTCGGGACAAGCAAAGTTACTCGAAGTGGAAGGGTCTTATCTCACGAGATCTCACCAAAGACTGTTGCCAAGCCTGTTGTTATTCCATCTGTTGTTCCGGATAAAACTTCTGCTACTACTCCTATCCTTACTCCAGTTGTTACCCCTGCTGATGAGTCATCTGGGACTCGGGGAAAAGAAGTTGTAGGTGAGCCTTCCCGGACGGAGGCACCTACAAAATTTATTTTGGAATCCTCTAAACAAGAAATGGAGGAGATTTTAAAGATAATCAAGAAGAGCGACTACAATGTGGTCGAACAACTGGGGCATACCCCTTCGAAGATATCAATGTTGGCTCTGCTATTATGTTCTGAGGCCCATGCAAATGCTTTGGTTACATTTCTCAAGAGTGTGCATGTTCCGCAAGAAACCTCCACTGACCAATTCAAGGACTGTGTGGCCAGTTTGACTGTTGATAATGGGTTGGGTTTTTCAGATGCTAATTTGACACCCAAGGGGAGAAAGCATAATGATGCTCTACATGTCTCGATCGAATGCAGGGGCACTACTATGGCCCATATGCTAGTGGACACTGGATCATCACTGAATGTTCTGCCCAAGAAGGCTCTTGATAGGCTAGATTGTGAAGGTTTGACCTTAAAGCCCAGTAACATTATGGTGAGGGCTTTTGACGGTTCAAAAAGAATGGTGCACGGGGAGGTGGAAATCCCTATCAAAGTGGGTTCCCGGACCTTTGAATCCACCTTCTACGTGATGGATATCAGGCCATCTTATTCTTGTTTGTTGGGTCCTCCTTAGATCCATGAAGCTGGAGTTGTTACTTCTACGCTGCACCAAATGTTGAAGTATCCAGTGAAGTGGAAGATTGTCACCATGCATGGTGAAGAGGAGTACATGGTAAACCATCTGAACTCTTTCAAGTATGTGGAGATGGACGGTGAGTTCATAGAGACCCCTTGTCAAAATTTTGAAGAGGTTCCCCAGACTATGGCATCAATCGAGACTATTACCAGTGTGCCAAAGATCACCAGACCTCCTTTAAAGATGGCTTCTCTCAAGGACGCCAGAGCAGTAGTTGAAGAAGATGGGTGTACCATTTGGGGACAGCTCCTTGATTTTCCTTACAAAACTGACAAATTTGGTTTGGGCTTTACTTCAGGAGCTCAAAGGGTTATTCGACGTGATCGGACTGAGGACCTCCCCTACGCATTAGCAATCATGGGGGTCAATGCTATAGAAGACAATGATGAGGATTCTGATATTGACAGCTGGATCTACCCTACTACCAACGGTGGACCTAGTAACTGGATGGCCAAAGATTTTGTGCCGATTAATTTTGTTCAGCAATAATTGTCTTGCTTATTTTTCAGATTTGTAATCAACAATATAAACTCTATGGCCTTGTGTCTTACCCGGGGCACAATGGTTTATTTGTGAGGGTTATTATATGTCATTATCATATGTCATCAATAAAACATTGGACATTTTTGCATACAAATTTTGCGCTCTCTGTTTTTCTTTTCTGCTTTTCACTTTACCAATACAGTTATGCTCTTACACACACTCACATATCAAACTGCAGATCCATATCCACTTTGGATCCCATTGATAACAGTTCTGCTATTGCCAGTTATAACTTTGAAAATCCAATCAACCAAGCCGAGGAAGAAGGTGAGAAAGATTGCGAGGTACCTGGAGAACTTGCTAGACTATTGCAGCAAGAAGAGAGGGCTATACAGCCTCATGAAGAGCCAATTGAGACAATAAACTTGGGCACAGAGGTAGACAGAAAAGAAGTCAAGATTGACGCAAATCTGGAGCTTAGTGTCAAACAATGGTTGATACAAATGTTGCATGACTATGTCGAGATCTTTTCCTGGTCATATGAAGACATGCTTGGTTTAGACACTGATATTGTGGTACATCGTCTGCCGACTAAAGAAGATTTCCCTCCGGTAAAGCAAAAGGTCCGCCGTATGCGCCATGAAATGTCAGAGAAGATCAAAGCAGAGGTTATGAAACAGTTCAACGTTGGGTTCTTAGCTGTCACCTCCTATCTGCAGTGGGTTGCTAACGTGGTCCTGGTACCTAAGAAAGACGGTAAAGTACGAATGTGTGTGGACTACAGAGACCTGAACAGGGAAAGCCCCAAGGATGACTTCCCGCTTCCCCACATCAATGTTCTGGTTGACAACACCGCACAACATAAAATCTTTTCCTTCATGGATGGTTTCTCTGGCTACAACCAGATCAAGATGGCACGCGAAGACATGGAGAAGACAACCTTCGTCACACAGTGGGGCACTTTCTGTTACAAGGTGATGCCTTTTGGGTTGAAGAATACTGGGGTAACTTATCAGCGAGCCATGGTAGTTTTGTTCCACAATATGATTAAACATGAGATAGAGGTTTATGTTGATGACATGATAGCCAGGTCTCAAACCAAGGAAGAACACCTTGATCATCTACAAAAGCTATTTGACAGGTTGAAGACATACAAGTTGAGGTTAAATCCGAATAAGTGAACCTTCGGGGTAAGGTCTGGTAAACTTCTGGGGTTCATTGTCAGTGACAAAGGTATTTAGGTAGACCATGCAAAGGTGAAGGCCATACAAGAGATGTTGGCTCCCCGTACTGAGAAGGAAGTTAGAGGTTTCTTGGGATGCCTAAACTATATTACCAAGTTCATTTCCCATTTAACTTCTACTTGTGAGCCAATTTTCAAGCTCCTGAAGAAAGATCAAGTAGTAAAATGGAATGACGAATTCTGGACTTCCTTCAAAAGAATCAAGGAATACCTTTAAGAACTAAAAATGTTGATGCCTCCGATCGAAGGAAGACCTTTGATAATGTAATTAATAGTGTTAGAAAATTCAATGGGGTGTGTGCTGGGGCAGCATGACGAGTCTGGTCGAAAAGAGCACGCAATATACTACCTTAGCAAAAAAGTTTACCAACTGTGAGACAAGATACTCACTTCTCGAGAAAACTTTTTGCGCTTTGGTATGGGCTGCTCGCCGAATGAGACAGTATATGTTGACCCACACAACTTTGCTGATATCTAAGATGGATCCGATCAAGTACATCTTTGAGAAGCCCGCTCTCTCTGGAAGAATAGAAAGATGGCAGATGATCTTAACCGAATACAATATCCAATATACAACCCAGAAAGCAATCAAGGGAAGTGTATTAGCTGATCATTTGGCTCATCATGCCGTGGATGACTACCAGCCCATAAATTTTGAGTTCCCGAACGAGAATATTATGCTAGTGACTGACTATGAAGAACCTGGACCGGATGAAGGACCTGAAGAAGGATCCCGATGGACTATGGTTTTTGACGGAGCCTCGAACGCACTCGATAATGGTGTTGAGGCTGTAATCATATCTCCCGAGGGCTGCCATACTCCTTTCACTGCCCGACTATGCTTCAATTGTACCTACAACATGGTGGAGTATGAAGCATGCATCATGGGTCTCAAAGCTGCTATTGACCTGAGGATCAAGTTCTTAAGCATTTTCAGGATTCGACCTTGGTGATAAGTCAGATCAAAGGAGAATGGGATACGAAGCACCCGAATCTCATCCCGTACAAAGATCGTGTGCTGACATTGCTCCCACACTTTAAGGAGGTAACCTTTGAACATTTTACACAAGAGGAGAATCAGTTAGCGGACGCGCTAGCTACCATGTCTTCTATGCTCAAGGTCAGGTGGGACAACGAAGATCCACGAATCACCATTGAGTGGTTGGATGAACCAGCGTACTGCTGTGAGATTGATACTGAAGAGGTAGTAGACAAACCTTGGTTTCAAGAAGTAAAAAGGTATATCGAGGCTCAAAAATACCTTGAGGGGGCATCTGTCAACGACAAAAAGTTTCTAAGAAGGTTCGCCGCAAAATTCTTCCTCAATAATGGAATCCTCTACAAGCGCAACCATGACTCTACCTTACTGCAGTGTGTAGACAAGAGCGAAGCAGGGAGGATCATGACAGATCTACACGAAGGTACCTTCAGAACCCATTCAAATGGACATACCATGGCTAAAAAGATCCTACGGGCAGGATACTATTGGTCCACTATAGAAGCAGACTGCTACCAGCACCCCCGAACTTGTCACAAGTGTCAAATCTACGCTGATAAAGTACATGTACCTCTGGTTCCCTTGAACGTCTTGACGACTCCCTGGCCATTTGCAATATGGGGCACTGACATGATCAGAGAGATTAGACCTACTGCTTCTAATGGACATCACTTCATATTGGTGGCTATTGATTACTTCACGAAGTGGGTTGAGGCTGCCTCCTTTGCTACCGTTACCAAGAATGTTGTGACGCAGTTTATCAAGCATAACCTGGTTTATCGTTATGGTGTCCCCAAAAGATTCATCACGGACAATGGTATGAATCTTAATAACACGATGATCACCGAACTCTGTAAGCAATTCAAGATACAACATCATAACTCTTCTCCCTACCGGCCGAAGATGAATGGCATTGTCGAAGCTGCTAATAAGAATATCAAGAAGATTATACAGAAGATGACAGTGACATACAAAGAATGGCACGAGATGTTACCATTTGCTCTTCATGGTTACCGTACCTCAGTACGAACATCAACAAGGGAAACACCCTATTCTCTGGTATATGGCATGGAGGTTGTCCTGCCTATTGAGGTCTAGATCCCTTCTCTGAGAATCATGAAGGATGCAGGTCTGAATGAAGATGATTGGATCCACACTCGACTTGATCAACTGAATTTGATCGATGAAAAGAGACTTACTGCTGTCTGTCATGGTCAAATGTATCAAAAACTGATGATCAAGGCTTTCAACAAAAAGGTCAGGCGCCAAGCATATCAAGTAGGGGATCTAGTGATCAAGCGCATAATACTGCCGCAAGTTGATCCCAGGGGAAAATGGACTCCCACATACGAAGGGCTATTTGTGATCAAAAGTATATTTTCTGGTGGAGCCATGATTCTGACCACCATGGATAGTGACGACCTTCCTCACCCTGTCGATGCAGACATAGTGAAAAGATACTACACATGATTAAAGACCCGCTAGGTTGACTGGCCTAGGCAAAAATAAGGGCTTCTCGGCGAACCAAAAGGGTTCGGGCAAAAATTAGGGATGAAAACAAAAAATTTGTACACCCGACAATTCGAAAACCTAAAAAGGCGGCTTGGGTAAAAAAGGGTATCCCGGTGGACTGAAAATCCGAAAGGGCGGTCCAGGAAAAAGTTAGGGATTTAAAGCGTATCACTATGTCCAATTAGATCACCTTGCAACCAGACTTCAGCATCATCCATCAAGCTCAAAATGGAACCAATTAATCTAGTCAGCTTCAGACAAGCAGCAAAGTGATGAGACGCTCGAAGACATAACTACAATAGAAGAATTGAAACTCAATGGGATTATTACACATAGCTGTTTTCTTCTCTTTGTACCCAATATTGTATAGCTTTAATTTCCACGGCGATGTTCTCTTACTAGAGCGTCAACTTCCTTGTACAAAAATGCCTGTTATAGGCCAACTTCGAAATTAATACAAGTTACTTTTGCAAAACCATTTATTTTTCTTTTTCTATTTTGTTTTGCAAAAATGTCCAATGATTTATTCTCGACATATGCATTTGAATATGATTTCTATTCACAAATATTCGCATAAGAAACGGAAAGACAATTGCTTATAACTTAAGAAACAGGGGTAGGGACAACTTTGAAACGAAGTCACCATTACATGCGACCCCGTGACGTCTACACTTCGCACAGAGTAGAAGCAACCAAAGCTTGGACATCGGCTTCCCCAAACAAGAGTTACTTTCCCCAACCAAGTTCCTTCAGAGAGCCGACGTCTATATTCCCCAACCGAATTTTATAATCCCAAGCGGTTCATGAAGTTTTCTCCCGAGCAGAGTTTATTTCTATGAATACATAAGCTCTATCCCCAACAAAGTTTATTCCTCCAGCTACGGAAGTTCATCCCCTGGCGGATTTTATTTCTCCGAATCGAAAAAATCTTCCAGCAAAGCATCTCCTCTCTCAAACAAAGTTATTTCCTCGCAGAGCTATTCTCAAGCAGAGTCTCTCCCCGACAGAATATTCACAAACAGAAAAGAGTAAATCCACGATAGTCATCTCCGTTCACCATCCCCAATGGAAGTAGAAAAACCACTTTTTATACAACGGTCGGGAATTCAATTTCCAGTATCTCCAGCAGCAGTCAGGGATTTATTTTCCCAAACTCGGATATGTCACAATAGCATTTCATGTTCATACATCATGACGTGCGCATACATATTGCATACAACATAATCTCATTTATTTTGAGAACATCATCACATAATGCATTTCATGCATCGCATATAATTAATCCTGTACCTTTTTAGGAAAGATGGTTATCATCAACAATTCCAACAGTTCAAAATTAAATCCATGAAGATATACATGTCATATATGCAGACAACTAATGGAAAATCAGTTCCCGAAACCAAATGGGTCAACTAATCAACATGATCAAATGAGATAGCCCTACTACCCAGGCTTTTATTTCGAAGTAACCCTACTACCCAGGTTCCTTCTCACAACCCTACTACCCAGGATTTATTCCGAAGTAACCCTACTACCCAGGTTCCTTCTCACAGCCTTACTACCCAAGCTTTTATGTCGAAGTAACCCTACTACCCAGGTTCCTTCTCATAGCCCTACTACTCAGGCTCCTTCTCATAGCCCTACTACCCATGCTCCTTTTCATAAATTACCTGACGCAGTTTTACATGGACTTGTCCCGAGAAAGCCCTATACAGGCTCCTTCTCTTTTATCTCCGGACAACAGTTTATAACACTGTAAAACATGGACCCGACCAGATACGGTCGGTTTCATATTTCCCCAGTAAGTCGCTGTGAAGCCTGGAATATGACCAGATAGCAATCAGTCTTATCATCCTCAACCAGTCACTGTGAAGCATGGACTCGACCAGATAACAACTCACTTTTGTCTCATCAATCAAGAGTTAATTCCCCAGTAGAGTAATGGATAACCGAAGCTCCTAGGCTCTATTTCCCAGGACATAAATTAACATTCCCCGGCGAAGTCCTCCCCAATGGCAGGTACAGGAATTCTCGCAAAGGAATCTCTTATGCAACCAATATCTTTTCTGGACGGAATCTTTAAGCCCATCTCTGACGATT
The DNA here is from genome assembly GCA_948472305.1 of Vicia faba. NCBI lineage: Eukaryota > Viridiplantae > Streptophyta > Magnoliopsida > Fabales > Fabaceae > Vicia > Vicia faba. Next base: position 79,262 of record CATIWC010000914.1, on the reverse strand, counting down.
CTCCTTCTCCTTCCAAATGGAATCTATAATCCTATTCCCAATATTATCGATCGACATTCACTTCATGCGAGTGCAAATTTCTGGGCACTCTAGTGTTCAATCATCTTCCACCTTCAGATCACGAAAGGAAGACAAGCCAATCTACATCCTCAGGTATAAGAAGATTGAACAGGGGCAGCTGTTGCACCCCAAAATTTTCCCTCTCATTTTACTCAAAAAAACATACTCCTAGAGGTCCTCAATTGCTCAAGTTGACTAAGGATTGACCAAACAAATCCTCCTTCTAAGACAATGAGCCTCAAACTAGGGTTTCACTCGTCATAAAGATGTTTGAGTTCCAAGGGTCCTAAATGGTTTCCATTACCCTAATATGTCCTCAAGATCATCCATGCCAATTTTCATGCCTCACACAAGAAGTTTGCTCAGTCAACTGCTCAAATGCCTGAAAATCAATTGTACTAGGTCAAAAGTCAATTGTGACCCACATACAGTCAAACTTCAATATTTTTGGTCAACATTAAATTTTTGAAGTGATATCCATCATTTTATCAAAAGGTTGATCACGATTCTTCAAGGAATGCTCCTAATCCATCAAAACTCAAAAGTTGCTAAATTAGGGTTCCTATATGAAAAGTCAACCAAACTTTGACCAGGCATAACTTTCTCATACTTTATTAGAAATTTATCATCCAAGGCTTATTTTTAAGAGAATCCAATTACCTACAAGTCCTCTTACTACCTCAAGGTCATGAAATGCCTCAATCAAAAGATACAAGTTCATACGTTATAGGTCATTTCAAAAAGTCAGCAAAAACACCTTTTGGGTCAAAGCTCCTTACATGAACATGGAAGATCCAATGGAGATAAAAACAAAAGGGTAGTTTAGAGGACATCCTAAGCTTTCTAAAAAGTCAAAGAATACCCTCTTAGGGTCAAAATTGAGAGATATATGCATTGTCAAAGTTTTCCATTTTTGGAAATTTGCACAAAGTCAATAATGCTCAAAATTGCATTTTTTCCCCACATGGGCCCATCTTTTCAAGATTGAATCTCAGACCTAGCATGGTCCATGACCTATGGGACCCTCCATGCCTTACTTATTTGTTTATTTAATTTATTTTTATTTTTATTCATTTAAAACTCAAATAAAATCAAATAAATCCAAATAAATCACATAATTTGTTTTAGGAATGATTTTTGCATTGAATGGAGATCTCATATGCTGTGAATAGCCAAAGAAATCGTGCAAGGCCAAATGGACACAAACTATTTACATATGGAAACTTTTCAAAATTTGATTTTTTCTTAAAACCATGCCATTAATATTTAGATTCTTGCCACAAATATTTTCCTAATTTGATTCACTACATATGCCAATGTATTGTAACCCTAGAACACAAGTTTTCAGATGCGCAACTGCCTCTAAGAGCAAGCACAAAAACTCAAATTTTGAACAAGAAAGAGGCAATCAGATTTCCTTCTACAAGGAGATTCAAGGTGTTTCAAGGCCAATAATTTATTCCTGGAAGTATTTGGGAGCTATTTGGACCATTACCAAGCCTCAACACACCCACAAATACTCTACACGAGTACCACAATTTTCCTTCTTTCTTGAAATTGATTTTTGCAATTTACGCCTAATAAACGATTTCTAACTATACATTCATGTTTGTATCATTATTTAGAACATGTTTGCATATTTAATTGTGAGTTTTGATGCGTATTGGACAACTTGCCATTGTCAGGGTTTAGAGTTTCTTTTTAAGGCTTTTCATTTCAGGCAAAATCAGGGCCAAAGATGGATACCACTGCATTCAAGAGATCAAACCCAATTGATATGTGTAACTAGATTTGATTTATATTGCTTGGATATGATTTTTGAGATGCACAGGTCTGTAGCTACAACCTATGTCCGTGGGTAAAAGTCCTGTCTAAAACAGTCCCGACGAGGAAGACGATGGCGTGTCCAAGCCTGGTTGGACAGTTTGAATCTCGTGCGTTTTGTCTATTACTACTGACCATTATTCTATATAATATATTATGTGTTTTTAGATAATGAATGATCAGCTTGGCTCAGTGGCAAAGGGGAAATATTTCAAAACGCGTGTGTGTAGGAGGTCAGGGGTTCGACCCCTGCCTCCTGCATATTATTTTTTCTCATAATTTCTTTGTAGATCCAGTAGTACCATTCTAAATGCGCTCACTGTAAGCCTCAAATTCATCACCATTAGATCATTTCTTGCCCAGATCTTACGCTTCCAATGAAGCTCCCTATGACGGACATCCATGGCACAATCACACTGGATCCAACGCTGTATTGGGACAACATGATTGGGCTTTGGACAAAATTCAGCAAGGCACCCCCCAGTTTGCTATTGCATACCAGGCCCATTTTAATTCTTTTTAATTTCTTTATTCAATTATTGGTTTTTTAATTACTTTACAAAAATCATTATTTTTTTTAAATCACAAAAAATCATAAAACATTAGAATTAGGTTTTTTTTCTTAAAATAATTAATTTCATTAATTGATTAGATTAGCTTAAATTAGGATAATTTAATTCCCTTTTCATAATTAAAATCAATTAGAGATTAGTTTTAATTTGCAAAAATTAATTATTTTCTCAAATAAAAAATGCAAAAATAATTTTCTTCTAAATCAATTAGATTCGCTAAACTTTAATTCCTCGTATTTAATTTCATCGCGCGTATTCCTTTCATTATTTTTTCCAATTAATGTAATTGCTCCGAGGTTTGTAATAGTTAAAGTTAGGATATTTACTGCTTTTATTTCCCCAATTTTGGTTATGTAATTCCCATTCCCGAACCCTTGTAATAGTTAGACTCTAAATTTCGCGCACTTTATTTTCTTCTATTAATTAAACTGTTAGATGATTGATAATAGGATTGTATGCAAAAGATCAATGTTTAAAGCAGCAGAAAACCCTAATTGTGCAAAGATAATTGACTGAAAAACAAACACTTGCACATGTTCACTCCTAAGGTTTTTCCCCACTCCGGTTGCCTTCGGAAAACGGTCACTATTCTTGAAATGTGAGAATTTTTAGTGATTGTTCTCTAATTCAAAAGATCAATAGTCCCTCGATGACCCTTTCGACGTTGCCTCAATAAAAAAGTGATCTTAGAGTTTTAGGACAATTACTAAAAGATCTTGCCCTGTTGCCTTAAGTGATCGTAAGCGTCCCTTTTGATTATCCCTCAAACTCCAACGATGGAGCTACCTACTCCTTAATAGTAGGATAGCGCTGTCTAAAGGAAATAAAAAATGAACAGTCTTTTTCGAGTAGGTAGAAACTCTTAAGTACTTGCTCAAAACAACCAGTTTTTTCACACTTACACTTTTTGAACAAAGTTTTCAAAAACACTTTATCACACCCTTGAGGACTGATACAAGGGTTACCATAAAGTGAAACGCCATACTAAGGCAATTTCAAAACTTTTTAAAAGCACACAAACACACAAAAGCAATTTAAAAATGAGCAAGTACCTAAGAGCCCATGGAAAACCATGGATAGAAAGGGTGCTAACACCTTCCCTTTCTATAATCTACCCCCCATACTCAGAAATGTCTCGAAAAAGGTTTCTTCTGTTCTTTTTCCCTTTTCCTTTATTGGATAAAATAAAAGATGATGGCGACTCTTGCTTACCGTACATTTGCAAACAAAAAACGCAAAACCAGTAGTAACTGAAAACAGTCAGTTCTGCACCGTATCACACCTAGGGGTTGGAAAGTCCTAAAGTTCACAAAATTCTCTTATGACACCATCAAATCAACGGTCAAACATATATCCAGGTATCTTACCGAGGTTGGGGACATAGCGAACAATGAAAACCTAAGGATAAAATATTTTCCCAGTTCACTGGCCAAAAATGCTTTCACGTGGTTTACTACCCTTGTAGAAAATTCTATCCAAGACTGGACGCGTTTAGAAAGGCTATTCCATGAAAAATTTTATGTAGGTCAATCGAAGATAAGTCTCAGCAAATTGTCTAGGATTAAGCGCAAGTTTAGTGAGCCAATTGATGATTATCTCAACAGATTTCGCCTGCTAAAGGCAAGATGTTTCACCCAAGTACCGGAACATGAATTAGTTGATATGGATGCAAGAGGATTAGATTTCTCCATCAGAAAGAAATTGGATCCCCATTACTTAAGGGATATGGATCAATTGGCAGATAGGGTTAGACAAGTGGAGCGCTTGAAGGTCGAAAAGGCCAAAGCGAATAAAATCCATCGAAAGGAAAGATTGGCGTATGTCGAATTAAAGGGAGATGAAAAAGAAACCTATACTTAACTCTCTAACTTCGAGGAAGTCAAAGTCGATTTGGCTGAGTTAATGCAGGGACCACCATATCCTTGTAAAGTCCTAGCCCTTTCTGTCAAGCCTGAAAAGAATTATAAATTCCCAAAAAAGACATATACCTTCGACGTAACGAAATGTGACGAAATATTCTATTTATTAGTTAAAGATGTTCAAATGATAGTACCACCTGGTGCTAAAACTCCTTCATTAGATCAATGGAAGAAATGAGGTTTTTGTAAATATCACAATTTTTAGAGCATAAAACCTTACAATGTTTCCTTTTTAGGGATCTAATTAAAAATGCCATCAAGGAAGGAAGGTTGAAGTTTGGTGACAAAACCAAGACACAAATTAAGGTTGGTGTTGGTCCCTCAAATGTAGTGGAAACTAACTGTGCTAAACCAATTTCTATCAACATGGTGGAGATCATTGGCAACGTTGATCTAAATGTTGCAATAACAGAGGCTACTGAGGGCCTCTCCAACGAGAATACTGTCAACCAGACTGTTGAAGGTTTAATGAACCAAAAATTCGAAGGTAACGTTATTGAAGATGTTGCTCCAAATTCTGAAATGTTGAATACCATTGAAGGTCTGAGAGTTAAGTTTGAGAAGATTAGGATTACTGATGGTTTTAATGTCGAAGTCAACATGGTGGATTTAAACCAGCCTGCCCCAGAAATGGAAGAAGTCGAAAGGCTTCTCTGAAGAGAAGATGCCATGTTGAATAAAACTTACCCAAAAGATGGAGAAAGCTTGCTGGATTATTTGGCTCGTTGCCACAAAAAGAAATTTGAAGGGTTGATGTTCCCAAGATGCAGTATCATTTATGATAAAAAAGAAGCAGAGGTTTATCAACAAACCCAATAGGCTCGTCGAACTGGGGGCAGTTGGTGGAAGGATGATTCAATGGAGATGGTCTACCCAAGAGCTGGAAAACGTTTGCTAGGTTTTCTTGTCCATTGCCATAAGATGCAATCAAAATGCTTAATGTACCCTAGGTGTAATGCATTCTACGATCAAAAGGAGTTAGAGCAGTACGGACGAATCCATTATGCCCGAACTGTGGGTAATTGGAGAAGCCAACATAGCAGTTTCACTTTTGACAAAAGGGGAGTTCCAAGAAGGGCTGGTAGCCCACATCCTAAAGCAAGTCGAAGGTTTATCTTCAAACTCCCAGCAAATGTACCTACTGATAAATGGACTAAGCCAAATGAAAATAGAAGAGAAGGATAGGGAAAATTGAAGAGTTTTGAGCTAGGAAGAGGATCATCAATTGCTTACAGTAAAGAGTTCCAGATATCAAGACAACAAACATCTAGATCTGATATTTACAAGGGAAAAAACCTAATGACCAGGTGTAACAACCCATTTCTACCCAACGGATTATATAAAATTAGAGTTACAAAATTTCCAACAAACAAATGGAATGCTACAACTTCAACTTGGAAACAACGACATTCAATCACCTAAAGTCCAAATACATAACACATAAAATTCAGATGAACCGATAACAACTTGTTTAGTCTTTGAAAATAAAGCAACTTTTATAATTAAGCAGCAGAATCACAATTTTTAACTCAAATGACATAATATCTTTGTCCAACTGAAAACAACTTCAAAATAACAAGTACTTAACGAAAATAAATTAAAATTCAGCAACAGAAGTAAAATCAATAATAAAGAAACAAACGCTCATCCCCCCGAGTGTTACGTATCAGAGCGACAACACCGACTCGAACAACTGAAGGTAAACAACCTTGACTCTAGATTACCTACACGTTACCAACATGGGGTAACATTTAAACAGAATGGATGAGATATCGAACAATATAATAGAATGCACGATAAATAGTATATTAGAATTAGTTCATACAAAATCACCACTTCGCAGCTCTTTAACAACATTTAACACAATTAATTCATCCATACAACAACTCGAGATGCAACATGAAATGCGACTTGTTTTTATGCACATGCATGTGGTACCAACGGAGCAAAACTCCCAACTTAATAATCTGCCAATTAACAGAGGCGTCAACAAGGCATAAGCCTTCAACTTTATATTTGTCAATTCAGGCCAACTTATCGAGCGTGAGCTCCCAACTTGATATGTTATGCATGCGACAACAATATGAACGTAGTAACAACAACAATAATAATTCAACAACAACTCAACACAATACAACATTGGCTATAAGCTTACAACTTAATATCTTCCACTAATTAGAGGCATCTCAACAAAATCATCATCAACTGTCAAATTTTCAAATTATAACAAGGTATACAACACACCATATTAACCAAAATATACTACATCGTCATGCGTAATTATTCGGGTAATTCAACTATATATTTCCAGTCACTTATTAATTATATGATCTCTCCTCCTACTAACTTATTTTTACTAGAATTCACTAATCTTATATGGATAGAATACCTTAAGAATTCTAATTATTATACTGAGATTATTAAACTAAATTAAATAACTAATTAGCCTCCATAGGAACGGCAGAAAAGAATCAATAACGATGTATGCTCCTCGACACAGTGGTAATGCCGCTCGACACCTTCCCTTCACGCCTTAGTACTGGCCGACACACACCATATATCTCGGCACCTTGTGCAGCCTCGTGCCGCCAAACACACCTGTTACCCTCGGCACACCTTGTAGCCTTGTGCCGCTCGACACCTAGCATCAGTGCTCCTCGGCACATCTTACAGCTTCATGCCGCTCGACACAATTACCTGTGCTCCTCGGCAAGACGCGTCTTCATATTTTTGCACAGATTTTGTCTAGTCTGTGACGAATATTAACCTAGCCTTACAATATTCTCTTCCACCATTAATTTCCAATCAACCAAATGGAAAAACATAATAACAGGGCAACTGTATCTCCTATTAATAGATTCATCAATTGTACAAGATGGTTATCCATAAGATTCCTAAACGACCACAACGTGAAGATGGGCAACTTTCAAGAACAGGCCCAAAAACTCAATGCACAACAATTATACCCACGGCCAACCCCTATACAGTATTCATCATTAGTCTCATTATAAGGTCAGAACCCCACTATTACCTTAGATTGAAGGTTGCTCAACACACTCTGACCGAAACCTTGCTTTGCTCTTCTCCTTATTCCTTTCCTCTGCATTTCTCACGACCAATTTTTTCAGCAACTTCTCAACTAACCATATTCCTTTGTTTAAATAGAACCTCACATTATCATTATTCTTAGTGGGTTTAACAATACACCCCCTATATTACTACTTCCAACCATTAAAATAGGCCCAACATAATTATTCTATTATTCTACTAATTCTAGTATTACTATTATTATTAACCAACTAAATAATCAACTAAATAACAACTTAGCAACATAAAGCAACATCTCACAACTTCAATGAATAATTCTAATATAATTAATTAAATAATTAATTAAATAACGGGCGTTATAACTCTTCCCCACTTAGAATATTTTCGTCCTCGAAAATTTACCTTGTTCGAACAACTCAGGATAGGAGTCCCGCATCTTGCTTTCCAATTCTCACGTCATGCTTTCTCCAGCAGCTCCTAGCCAGACTACTTTCACTAAAAGAAATCTCCTTGCCTCTTAGAGTCTTCATCTCACAGATTATATAAAACCAGAGTTACAAAATTTCTAACAAACAAATGGAATGCTACAATTTCAACTTGGAAACAACGACATTCAATCACCTATAGTCCAGATACATAACACATAAAATTCGGATGAACCGATAACAACCTATTTAGTCTTTGAAAACAAAACAACTTTTATAATTAAGAAGCGGAATCACGATTTTCAACTCAAATGACATAATATCTTTGTCCAACTGAAAACAACTTCAAAACAATAGGTACTTAATGGAAATAACTTAAAATTCATCAACAGACGTAAAATCAATAATAAATCAACAAATGTTCATCCCCCAAGTGTTATGTATCAGAGAGACGACACCGACTCGAACCACTAAAGGTAAACAACCTTCATTCTGGATTACATGCATGTTACCAACATAGGGTAACATTCAAACAGAAGGGGTGAGATATCGAACAATATAATAGAATGCGTGATAAATAGTATATTAGAATCAGTTCATACAAAATCACCACTTCACAACTCTTTAACAACATTTAACACAATTAATTCATCCATACAACAACTCAGGATGTAACATGAAATGCGACTTGTTTTTTATGAACATGCATGTGGTACCAACGGAGTAAAACTCCCAACTTAATAATATGCCAATTAATAGAGGCATCAACAAGGCATAAGCCTTCAACTTTATATTTTCCAATCCAGGTCAAATTACCGAGCATAAACTTCCAACTTGATATGCTATATATGCGACAAAAACAATAATTTAACAACAACTTAACATAATTAAACATTGGTCATAAGCCTACAACTTAATATCTTCCACTAATTAGAGGCATCTCAAAAAAATCATCAACACCTTCCAAATTCTCAAATTATAACAAGGTATACAACACACTATATTAACCAAAATATACTACGACGTCCTGCGTAATTATTCGGGTAATTCAACTATATATTCCCACTCACTTATTAATTATATGATCTCTCCTGCTACTGACTTATTTTTACTAGAATCCATTAATCTTATAGGGATAAAATACCTTAAGAGTTCTTATTATTATACTGAGATTATTAAACTAAATTAAATAACTAATTAGCCTGCACATGAACGGAAGAAAAGAATCAATAACAATGTATGCTCCTCGACATAGTGGTAATGCCACTCGGCACCTTCCCTTCATACCTCAGTACCAGCCGATACATACCATGTATCTCGGCACCTCGCGCAACCTCGTGCCGCCTGACACAACTACTTGTTTCCCTCGACGCACCTTGCAGCCTTGTGCCACTCGACACCTAGCATTAGTGCTCCTCGACACATCTTGCAGCTTCATGCCGCTCGACACAATTACATGTGCTCCTCGGCACGGTGCATCTTCACATTTTTGCACATATTTCATCCAGTCTGTGACGAACATTAACCTAGACTTACAGTATTCTCTTCGACCATTAATTTCCGACCAACCGCACAGAAAAACATAACAATGGGGAAACTATATATCCTATTAACAGATTCATCAATTGTATAAGACGTTCATCTATAAGATTCCTAAACGACCACAACGTAAAGACGAACAACTTTCAAGAACAGGCCCAAAAACTCAATGTACAACAATTATACCCACGACCAACCCCTATACAGTATTCATCATTAGTCCCATTATAAGGTCATAACCCCACCCTTACCTTGGATTGAAGATTACTCAACACACTCTGACCAGAAACTTGCTTTACTCTTCTCCTTATTCCTTTCATCTGCACTTCTCACGACCAATTTTTCCAGTAACTTCTCAATTAACCTTATTCCTTTATTTAAATAGAACCTCACATTATCATTATTCTTAATGGGCTTAACAACACACCCCCTATATTACTACTTCCAACCATTAAAATAGGCCTAACATAATTGTTCTACTATTTCACTAATTCTAGTATTACTATTATTATTAACCAACTAATTAATCAACTAAATAACAACTTAGCAACATAAAGCAATATCTCATAACTTCAACGAATAATTTGAATATAATTAATTAAATAACGGGCGTTACACCAGGACCCATTGGCGCAGGCACTAGAGGATTAAGAAGGCTCACAAGGAATTAGCAGAAAAAGAAATAGGGGAGTCTAGCAGCAATCAGTGTTCCCTCAACAAACATCATTGAAAAGAAACAACATGTCGAAAGAAGACTTTTTCCCCAAAGAAGGAGATAATTGGAGAAAAAGTCCAAAAATATCCAACCAATGATGATGATGTAATGACATATGATTTCGGATCAGATGGGGAATCTTCACTTAACATCAATTGTAATATGGTGTATGTACTTCCACATGAATATGATCAAGTGATGGAAGTGGAGGATTCTGGGGAAGTGGATAAGGTCGAAATGGCTAAGCACAAACCTGTGTGTTACTATATCATAAACAATGGTGTTATGGAGGAGCATAATTCTTTTTTCGAGCGTCTTGGTCAATCAATGAAGAATCACCTTAAGCCTCTATTTATAAGAGGAAAGGTGGAAGGACTTGGGATCAACAAGATTTTGGTCGATGGTGGGGAAATAGTAAATTTGATGCCTCACTTCATGTTAAAAAGAATTGGTATGTTCAACACAGACATTAAGCCACTCAACATGGTGCTGTCTAACTATGAAGGGAAGATAGGCCATACATTGGGTGTGGTGCAACTAGATCTTATCATGGGTTTGATCAGCAGGTCTACTATGTTCATGGTGATTGAGGCAAAGACAAATTATAACATGCTATTGGGTCGAGAATGGATCCATGGATAAGGAGCAATCCCCTCTTCGATGCACCAAAGAATAACAATTTGGAGGGAAGATGGGATAGTTGAAAATGCTGAAGCAGATCGGAGTTACTACATGGAAGAAATTAACCATGTAGATAAAAGAAACTTTGTTATAAACTTGGCCAACATTTGGCCATGTAACCCAATTGGTGAAGCCTACTCACCCAACAAAAATGCCCTATATTTCTTGACTTTACACCCAACTCATGGGTTCCACTGGGACAGGGAAATCATGGGGAAAGTAGATGAGATAGAAGGCGTTCTAGGATTACGGCCAACTGGATGGACTGAAGAAGACATTGACCATGTCTGAGTCCATATTTTTCAGAAAGATTTCGGTTTATCTAGCCGAAAACAAACTAAGAGAGACTTTAGAAGCCGAAGTAAAATAGATGGTTGTCGAAGCCAAAGATAAAGTTGTCCATGCGAAGGGGCCTGGGGTGCACTTAAAACCAAAACCCCCAGACGAAGAAGCACCTTTCAAAGGGAAACACCGGAGGCTAGATGTAATCTACGATGAAGAGCCTTTGGGATTCGAGAAAGATCCTGTAGTAACAAATGCAAACATGAGGGTGCAAGATCCACTCGAAGAAATTGATTTAGGTGATGGGTCCATCAAAAGACCCACGTATGTTAGTGTTAAGTTAAGCCCAGGAGAAAAAGAAAAAGTAATCAAATTACTAGAAGAATACAAGGATTATTTCGCTTGGGACTACGACGAAATACCTTATTTAAGCAGAGACCTGGTTGAACTAAAGCTTCCTAACAAGGATGGCAAGAAGCCCATCAAGTAGGCTCCCAGGAGGCTCATGCCAAAAGTGCTCTCAAAGATTAAGGAAGAGATCTAAATACTCCTTCATTGCAAGTTCATCCGGGCCATAGGTATGTCGAAGGGATTACAAACATAGTTCATGTTATTAAGAAAAATGTGTCTTTGAGGGTGTGTATAGATTTTCGAAATTTAAATTCAGCAACCCCTAAAGACGAATATCCGATTCCTGTGGCATAAATGCTAATTGATTCATCCATAAGTTTCGAGTATCTTAGTATGCTTGATGGGTATTCTGGATATAATCAGATTTGTATTGCTGAAGAAGATGTACCCAAAACAACTTTTTGATGCCCTGGGACACTAGACACCTATGAATGGGTGGTCATGCCTTTTGGCTTAAAAAATGCTGGGGTAACTTATGAAAGGGAAATGAACTCAATATTCTATGATTTCATTGAAACATTTATGCAGGTTTATATTGATGACATAGTAATAAAATATGTGTCAGAAAAAAGTCATATGAATCACCTTCACCAATCATTCGAAAGAATTAGGAAACATGGCTTGAAGATGAATCCCCTCAAATGTGCCTTTTTTGTACATGCTGGAGATTTTGTGGGATTTGTGGTCCACAAGAAGGGTATAGAGAAAGCTATTATGGAGACTAAGGCTCCAACAACAAAGGAAGAATTGCAATCACTGCTTGGGAAGATAAACTTCTTGATATGATTCATTTTAAACTTGAGTGGGTGTACTCAGGCTTTCTCTCCTCTTCTGTGCTTGAAACAAGGATAATTCGAATGAAAGCAAGAGCATCAAGAAGCGTTTGACAAGATCAAGCAATACCTTGTCAACCCTCTTATACTAATACCTCCTTGTAGAAATAAGTGTATGAGATTGTATATTTCTGCGTCTGATTCAATTATAGGTAGTATGCTTGCATAGAAGGACGAGAATGGTTTCGAAAGAGCCATTTATTACCTCAGTCGAGTATTAAACGATGTAGAAACTAGATATAGTACTATAAAAAAAGTATGTCTTTGCTTGTAATTCTCTTGTTCCAAATTGAAATATTCTATAAAACCTGTTAATGTGTATGTTTCTTCTCATTTCGATGTCATCAAACATATGCTTTCTAAGCCAATTTTGCACAGTCGAATTGGAAAATAGGCACTTTCCTTAACTGAGTATTCCTTGACTTTATTATCTTTAAAAGCCATGAAAGGGAAAGTGGTCTATGATTTTATAGTTGACCATTAAATGATCGAAGTTCCCAAAGATTATGTGGAACTGGAACCTTGGAAACTATTTTTTGATGGTCAACCCATAAAGAATGAACTAGTGTTGGAATCTTGATTATTTCTCTTGATAAAATTCCAACCAAGTTCAAGTACAAAATCGAAGGTCCCCTTGTTCTAATAATGAGGTTGAATATGAATCTTTGATAGCAGGGCTTGAAGCTTTGTTGGAATTTAGGGCAACTAGTGTCAAAATAAAAGGCGACTCTGAATTGGTGATCAAACAGATAACCAAAGAGTACAGATGTATAAAAGAGAATCTAATCATGTACTTCATGGTGGCGAATAAACTGCTTAGAAAATTTGAGTATGTTAACATTAAGAATATTCCTAGACTAAGGAACAAGGAAGCAAATGATCTAGCCTAAATTGCATCAGGCTACAAAGTCTGGAAAGAAAAGCCGAAGGAATTGATCAAAGTCCGTGGAAAGGTACTAGCCACTAAACTATTTCCAGTAGATTTAAAGGGTTCAAGTTTAGGATATGCAAACGAAGAGAATTTTGAAGAAATGGTTATAGATAGCTTAACAGATACAGATTGAAGAAGCCCAATAATAACCTAACCTAAAAGATCCAACAACAGATAAAAAAGGAAAGTTAAGTATCGTGCATTAAGTTATATTTTAATATGTAACGAATTGTTTAAGAAAACATCAGAAGGAGTCCTACTCAAAAATTTAGAAGAAAGTGAAGCATACTTGGCGCTATCGAATGTACATAGAAAGGAATGTGGAGTACATCAAGCATGTCATAAGATGAAATGGCTCTTGTTCTGTTATGGCATGTATTGGACATCCATGTTGAAAGATTGCATAGAATTCGCCAAGGGATGCCAAGAGTGTCAAGTTCATGCATGTATTCAACATGCTCCTGCGAGTGAATTGAATTCAATCATTAAACCATAGCCCTTTAAAGGTTAGGCATTAGATTTGGTTGGAGAAATTCGACTAGCTTCATCCAAAGGCCAAAGATATATCATAGTAGGGATTGATTATTTTACAAAATAGATTGAAGCATTACCTTTCGTAAATGTGGATCAAGAGAGTGTTATCGAATTTACCCAAAGAAATATAATCTAAAGATTTGGAATCCCAGAAACAATTACAACTGATAAAGGACCAGTCTTTACTGGTCGAAAGATGCAGGAATTTGCTAAGGAAATGGGGTTCAAATTATTGACGTCTACACCTTATTATGCTAAGGTGAATGGACAGGTCGAAGCCGCAAACAAGGTAATTATTGGTTTAATAAAAATACATGTAGGGAGAAAACCAAAGAATTGGCATAAGACCTTGGATCAAGCTTTGTGGGCTTGTCGAACATTTCCAAAAGAAGCAACAAACACAACTCTATTTTGTTTGAATTTTGGGCATGATACAGTTCTGTTGGTAGAGATATATTTACAGTTAGTAAGAATTTAGAGGTAGAACAAAATTCCTTTTGACTATTATTGGGTAATGGTGATGAATGAACTAGTTAATCTAGACGAAGAAATTTTATATGCCTTAGAGGTCCTGAGAAGGCAAAAAGAAATGGTAGCAAGAGCGTATGATAAAATAATCAAGGGAAAAGTTTTTTTCGAATGATGATTTGGTGTGGAAAGTAATATTGCCCATGGATCGAAAGAATAAGTTGTTGGGATTTTGAAGATTAAAGTATTTTGAAGATAAATGGTAAGTACTTAAAAAGATACAAACATATTCTTCAAGAACTAAAGATTTCGACATAATAGTGAAAACAAATGAAATAAAAGCCAAAATGGTGTCATAAAATGCCAAAGATAGCGCTGTCTGAAAATTACATAAATTGCACAAAATAAAAACAATAATACATCAAAGTTGTCAAAATGATTAGAAAGGCAATTTTGCCTTCATTTTGTCATACTTGGTCTTTGCTAGTTTCAGCCTACAATAGATGGATGACTTTCTAGCATGAAGGTGTGAAGTCAAGCTTCTTCAACATTATATTTTGATGAAGACGACTACTATGTGCATTTATCAAAGGATGAGAAAAAGAATCATGAAGCAATATGGCTATGGATCAAGATTTCAATATTATGAAGACTTGCATTGATCTTAATTTATTGAGGTATAAGTGTTATACCCCAAAATTTGCCCTCTCATTTTACTCAACACATGCCCATTGAGGTCCTCAACTTGCTCAAGGATGCCCAAGAGTTGACCATGAAAACTCTCCTCCTAAGGCAACAAGCTTCAAAATAGGGTTTCACTACTCATCAAGATGGTTTAAGTCCAAAGGTACCAAATGCCTTCCATGGTTCCAATATGTTCTCAATACCATCCATGTCAAGTTTCATGCCTTGCACAAGAAGTTTTCTCAGCCAATTGCCCAGATGCCTAAAAATCAACTGTACTAGGTCAAAATTCAATTGTGGCCCACATACAGTCAACATCAACATTTTAAAGTGATATCCATCATTTTATCAAGGGTTGATCATGATTCCTCAAGGAATGCCCCAAATTCATCAAAACCCAAAAGTTGCTAAATTAGGGTTTCATAGGAAAAGTCAACCAAAGTTTGACCAGGCATAACTTCTTCATACTTTATCAGAAATTTTCCATCCAAGGATCATTTTGAAGAGGATTCAATTCCCTACAACTCATCTTCAGCTCACAAGTTCAAAATATGCACTCACCAAAAGATATGAATTTCTACATTATAGATCCTTTTGAAAAGTCAACAAAAACACCTTTTGGGTCAAAACTTCTTACATGAACATGGAAGATCCAATTGAGATGAAACCAAAAGGATTGTTTAGGGGACATCCTAAGCTTTCTAAAAAGTCCAAGAACACCTATCTAGGGTTAAAATTGGAGGAGAGATGACTTGTCAAAGTGGACCCTTTTTGCAAAATTGCCAAAATTCAAATATGCTCAAAGTGCATTTTTTGTCAAATGGGCCTAGTATTTCATGATTGAAGCTTGTTGGAAACATGGTCCACGACCCAAATCAGCGTCCACACATTATTTGCTTCATTATTTATTTTATTTTGATTTTTTATCATTTAAAATTCAAATTAAATCAAATAAATGGCAAAAAAT
The DNA here is from genome assembly GCA_948472305.1 of Vicia faba. Lineage (NCBI taxonomy): Eukaryota > Viridiplantae > Streptophyta > Magnoliopsida > Fabales > Fabaceae > Vicia > Vicia faba. The sequence continues at coordinate 63,369 of CATIWC010000914.1, read as the reverse complement.
ACAAAAAGATTGATTTTGATCTGATTTTTTGTAGGAATCAAATCCAATTAGGCTGGCATATCAGATCAAATCGTGCAAAGCAAATCGAAGCAAAAATTGGCATGGTTAGCCCTATTTTGGAAACATATCATACAAGAGCAAAATCAAATCAAATTTTCATGATTTTCCAAGATACAAATTGTTTTTGTTTACCTAATATGCTCTAGTATATATGTTGAACATAACCAATGCGCAAGAAGAAGGATTACAGTCGTGCGAACCCCAAACAAAACTCAAATTTTTTAAGCAAAAGTGTGGATCAGTTTCCATCATAGAGGACGATTCAAAGCCACCAATCTCTTCCTGGACGTACTCCGAAGTGATTCCAGTCATTCTCGAGCCACAAAACATCCAGAGCTGTAAGATACAGACCATGGTTTGCACCCTTATAACTCAAATTCGTTTTCAGGGTTTTACACATTTTACCTTCGATTTGCTTGCATAAATGTATTCATAATCATGTTTGTGATCTTTTGGATAGCCTGGATTTAATTTCTAGTGCAGGAACAAGCTTACGCCATTACTAGGGTTTGGAAGCTTCAAATTAGGGATTCTTCGTAGAGGCAAAATTAGGACTGATTAATGATACCAATGAACTCAGGACAAGATTCTTAGTGGGTCTATGTTTTTAGTTCTGATTAATATTGCTTGCTTTGCATTTTGAGATATTGCAGGTCTATAGAAATGCATAAAAACTGTCATTAAAGCCTATTATGACGAAAATTACTGTTGGTAAACGACCATTGTCTAAAACGATAGAACAGGGAAGAGGACGATGGCGTGTCCCAGCCTGATTGGGCAATTCAAATTTCGCGCGTTTATTTATCATACTAACTCATATTGTATTATATTATTTTTGTTTCAATCTTATTAACAACAAAACATGTGGCCCGGTGGTGAAGCGCGCGTTGGAAAGTGGAGAGGACCTGGGTTCGATCCTAAGTCCCAACATTTTCTTATTTTCTCAATATTTACACGCAGGTTCCATACATTACACAGCCAAGCGCCTTCCATGCACTCCAACCATCCAGCCAATGGATTGTTGCCTAGACAGATCCAACGCCCATCAAGGGATGACAAAATGAAGGGAGTGGCCTCAGCAGCTCTTTGGGCCTTACAAATTTAACAACACACCCCCTATTCAGCTTCCAAACAAGCCCAATTTATTTTCTTTTTTATTTTATTTTCTCTTTTTTAATTATTTCATTAATTATTTTCTTTTGAAAAAATAACACAAAATTATTTTTTATCATAAAATAAAAAATCACAAAAAACATAAAAATCATTTTTTTTCATAAAAAAATATTTTATTTCCTTAATTAATTAGAATAATTATTTAGGGCAATTTAATACCCTTTTTACATAATCTAAAATAATTAGAAATTAGGGTTAATTTGTATATGATTTAATATTTTCTCAAAAAATAACCTAATTAATTTTTTCTCAAAAATAACTTAAATATTTTCTCAACTAGATTTTTTAGGATTCTTAATTTATTCTCGCATTTAATTCGCCGCGCGCATTTTTTAGTTTCCTTTTTATTATTATTGTAACTGCTTCGAGTTTGTAATAGTAATTAGGGTTTCAATTTCGCATCTTTATTTTCAGTCAAAATAATTATGTATCTGCAAAAGCCTTGTAATAGCTAGGACTTTTAACTTTCTCTCTTTAATTTCCGCAAACTATAAACTGCCTAGATGTTAATAGGATTGTATGGAAAGACTAACTGAAAATTAATACAGTAGAAAACCCTAAATGTACAAAGATAAATTAACTGAAATTACACTCGCACATGCTCACTCTTAGGGTTTACTCCACTCCGGTTTCCTTCGGTAAACGGTCATGAAGTATAGGGTTTGTTAGTGGTTGTCCTCTAGCCCTGAAAGATCTAAAATGACCCATTCGAATGTTGCCTCGGAAAAAGATCTTTAAGGCTTTAGGATGATTACTAACATTGCTTTTGTGATCGTATTTATCCCTTCGAATGTCCCTAAAAAACTCCAACGACGATGCTACCTATCTCTCAATAATGGGATAGCATTGTCTAAAAGGAAAACGAACAGACTTTTTTCGAGTAGGTAGATTAGTTCCTAGGTACTTGCTCAAACAAACAAAAACTTTTTCACACCAACACTTTCTCAAACAAAGTTTTCAAAAACAACTTCGTAACACTATTGAGGACAGAAATAAGGGTTAATACGAAGTAAAACAAAACCTTTCAAAACAAGCACACACAAGCAATTTCAAAATGAGCAAGTACCTAAGAGCCCGTGGAAAACCACGGATAGAAAGGGTGCTAACACCTTCCCTTTCTATAATCTACCCCCTCGTACTTAGAAACATCTCGAAAAAGGTTTTTCCTGTTCTTTTTCCTTTTCCTGATTGGATAAAATAAAAGTCGATGGCGACTCTTGCTTACTGCGACATTTTACGAACAAAAAATGGAAACCAGTATTTACAGTCGGTTCTGCCACCGTATCACAGAACTGGCGACTCTGCTAGGGAATGAGAGTATAAAGTGGGGTAAACCTTAGGATCTAGGTCATATTTAATTGCTTTCTCTTGATTGTCTTGCTTGCTTTATATTTATGGGAATTGTTTGGGTTATTTGATCCTACACCCGGATCGGGAAACACCTTTTAGGTAAGTAGCAATAAACTGTGAGGTAGTTGTGCTGAGGTATACCGACACGGTTGAAGCAGTAGCTATGTTGATATGGCACTTTGGTTGGTACCCGTAACCCTTGAGTCAATCAGGGAGATGTACGAGGCCGCCGCGTGGTGTCATAAAGCATCAACTGACCTTAGAACCTTTAATTGCACAACTTGGCCAGTATGACGTAGCGAGATGGCCGAATTTGGTGGATGCCCAAGGTCGACAGATACTCGATGCTACACTCATTGAGGTTTGACTTCTGAGTTTTATTTGATTACGAGTCAATCGTCGATTGAACAAGGCTCGGGGGAAAGATCAGTGATATTGAGATCCCTTAGAACCCAGTTACTATTTATAGGACAGGTTGAACTAATCCAGCTTCAAGAGGGTAAGACCTTAAAACCCATGCAAGCCTAAACCTAAGGTTGTTTGTGTGACTTGTGTGCTTTCAACTTGAACTACTTGCAGAGTTTTATTACCTGACAACATGAGTTCCTTGCAGGTTTTGTTTACAGTTATTATCTAATAACTTGGATTTCTTGCAGGGTTTACTTGCTTACATCACTTCGCACCTTTGCTTAAAAGTATAGCATACACATCATAACATCATGCCTTAACATTTCCTTAACCATTTCAAGGATCTCGAGGGCCTGTGATGCAGGTTATGATAAATCATACGTCTAGCAAGGGGCAAGGAGATTTATTTTCCTCTAGCTAATGTCGTCAAAAGAACAAAACTCAACAACTTGACTATTGTATAAGGACTCTTAACGATACAAAGTTCTTCAATCAAAGATGCAAATTTCAACTTCTGACATTTTCTTGTTTACCCCGCGAGATCCTTGAAAACATCGCACGCATATATAATACATATCATTGCATAAGAAGGTTTCAAAGAAGGTCTCTCATGTTCTCGCTGTTTATTTCAGCAATGGCTCTCCAACAAGACAACAGAGATCTCCAAGCTCTAGATGCCCAGTTCAAGGAATTTCTCCTGAACCTATCCAAGGGGCAAGAAGACCTGAAAACACTCTTCGCCGAGAATCTGACCAAGGAACGTCCTGACAACAACAAGGATGAACAATTGGAACAACTGCAATCTGAGGTAGAAGCAATGAGAATCCATATGCTGGGGAAGATGGCTCTTATCCAAAACTTAGCTCGAGGACAAGAAGGGCTAAGAGCCTTCCTCAACAAGCTTCATCAAGATGGATGCAGATCCATGAAACAAACAGTTAAAATAATGGATCAAGGCATTAATTAGCCCCTAGTGAGAGAAGAGGTTGGTTTGGTCAGGAACAAACCTTTCCAGATTTCTACTACATCACAAGCCCAACGAAAATGGAGCAATCGGCATAAAAAGAATACATCTGAAAGACGCTTCACCGAGATCAACATGTCATTGGCTCAAGCATTGCAACGTTTGTTGAAGGCCAAGTTGGTTATGTTAAGGGACCCTCCTGAGAATCCCAACATAGCCTCCCCAAGGTACAATCCAAATGTAAGGTGTGCGTACCACTCCAACAGTCCTGAACATGACACCAACAGCTGTTGGGTGTTGAGAAATAAAATTCAAGACCTGATTGATGAAGGAGCGCTAGAATTTGCACAAGATGGTCAGGCTGAGTTCTTCTGCCATCCCTCCAAGGCATACCATCTGAAGTGAAAAGTTCTCACAAGAAGGCTTTTCGTTCATTAGAATTTTCAATGTGTAATTTTCTTTTTATTTTGTTTGAACATTTATTCATATCAAACCTCGTTATTTCATCAATGCATTGCACATGTTTGTCTTGAATCAATTCATTTGTATTCACTATTTCAAAAATGCGTTCTTATTTCCTTTTGTGATATTCAACTCTCGATTAAAAAACTCTAAGCCTTAGAGGGAGGATGATGAAAATGATACCACAATCTCTACAACACGCTTTTGGACAGACTCCACTGACGATGTACAGGCGTTGTTTCAAATCCTAAACAGTGGAGTTATAAGGAAGATAATCCCTAGTCAACCCCTTCGAGCCAAAGAAGTAGGAGTTTTTCTGTTCATACAAATTAAAACCCTTAATCATAACCTGGGGAAGGGTAGTTTTCTCAGTTAATTCAGAGGCGCATTCAGTCACAATCTGCCGCTTCGTACACAATGAATGGCATCGAAGACGTCCTTCCAAAACAAAAGATGGTGATGGTTCCGTATAATCATCAAGATAGGCAGTCATTATCTCTCGAAATAAAAGCCCATTAAGTCAAAACCTATGAAAGAGACTTAAGAGAAAATTGGGGCATCCCGCTGACTGTAATCACAAAAGAAACAGTTCAGGCAAAAGAAGGGATAACGAAAACAAACAAAAAAGAGGTTACTACAAATCCTCGACAAAAAGAAGATTACAAAAATGACTGCCTTTTCAAAATAAATGTTCAATTTATGAATCATCACCAAGTATCAAAGCAAGGATTCCAGACTCAATCGGGATCTAAACGCATAATTAACTAACATAGGACTGAAGAACATCATGAAGAGCGAGTTGGGTACAAATAAAGTTTGAGCCGTTATCCTTTATTTCTTGAACCATGAACCAGGCCATGTTATAACCCTTAAAAGTCCTAGCTGAAGCATGGGTTAGTTTGAGAGCATATTGTTACAAAGGTATCATGACTCCTGTAGGCTTTGTTACGAATCCTGAGTTGATATCACATTCTTGCAAATTTCATTTTACTACACAAAACACATTTTCAAAAAAAAATTCAAGACATACATGAGTTTTTCATTCTTTAAATGACATTGTTTGCATATGACTAATTGTTTGACAGCAGAGAAATCCGCACAATAGATATTCAATGAACAAACATCCTCTCAATTGACAGAATCACCTCAGCGGGAAAGACACTTCCAATAACAGGTCTTCCATAAGTAAGGGGCATGACATGACGTCTAAACACACCTGGGGCAGTCTCTCCAAAAGTGTCAAATAACCAGGGGCAGATCTCCATCTGAATCGCTTAGGGAATTACGAATGCATTCCAGCAACGAATCATGTGCCATCAAGAAAACATTTTTGACAGTGCTACAACACAACACTATGGACAATTACAACTCTCTACATCCTGAAAACATGGACATAGTCGGAAAATACTACGCATGAAAAAAAGACCTACTAGGTTGACACACCTAGGAAAAAATAAGGGAATCCCGATGAACCAAAAGGGTTCGGGTAAAAATTAGGGATAAAAAATGAAAAAATATGTAGACCCGGCAAGTTGAAAACCCTAAAGGGAGGCTTGGGCAAAAAAGGGTATCCCGGTGGACTGAAAACCCAAAAGGGCGGTCCAGGAAAAAGTTAGGGATTTAAAATGTACGACTATGTCTTGTCACCTGTCTATAAGTGGAAGACTTATACCTTGATCATCATTCATCAAGAGCACCAGAATCGAGAAACGGTCAGATACGATCCAGATATGGACATCATTCTGATACTTATTCAATATTTTCATACATCGAGAAACGGTTCAGATACGATCCAGATACGGATGTCATTTTGCTACTTATTCAAGATTTTCATACATTGAGAAATAGTTCAGATACGATCCGGATACGGATGTCATTTTACTACTTATTCAAAATTTTCATACATTGAGAAACAATTCAGGTACGATCCAGAGACGGATGTTATCCTGGTACTTATTCCAAATTTCTCTTCTAGAAACAGTTCAGGTACGATCCAGAGACGGATGTCATCCTGATACTTACTCCAGATTCTCCTCCAAATAAAGTTCAGATACGATCCATAGACGGATGTCATTCTGACACTCATTTGACACATGTTTCAAGTACAGTTCAGATACGATCCAGAGACGGATTTCATTCTGACACTCATTTGACACATGTTTCAAATACAGTTCAGATATGATCCAGAGACGGGTGTCATTCTGACATTCATTTGACACATGTTTCAAGTACATTTCAGATACGATCCAGAGACGGATGTCATTCTGACACTCATTCAACACATGTTTCAAGTACAGTTCAGATACGATTCAGAGACGGATGTCATCCTGACACTCATTAAATACATGTTCAAGTACAATCACGACATAGATCCATCCGTAAAATCTCCGCATGTAATTTTTCCAGCATGGTACAAGGGGTAGAGACAGTTGGAAGTGAAGTCACTATCACATACACGCCCGGGATATTTACATTCCCCACAGAGCCGAGACAACCAAGGTCCGACCTCCGTATCCCCAAGCAGGAATTCCTTCCCCAGCATGTTCCTTCAGAAAGCTAATATCTGCATTCCCCAGCCGAGTTTTATAACCATGAGCAGTTTATAAATCCATCTCCCAAGCAGAGTTTATTTCTCTGACAGCGGAAGCTCAATCTCCAACATAGCTCTTCTCTCCAGCAATGGAAGTTCATCCCCAGCTGAGTTTATTTCTCCAAATCAGCAGATCTTCCAACAGAGTATCTCTCTTCCCCCACAAAGTTATTCCCCGCAGGATTATTCTCAGACAGAGTCTCCTCCCGACAAAATATTCTCAAGCAGAATGGATGAAAATCTCCAGCTAATCATCTTCGGTCACTATCCCCAGCGGAAATGAAGAACTCAACTCCTTATACTCTCCAGCAGCAGTCCAGGATTTATTTTCCCCAGCTAGAGAATATCACAATAGCATTGCATATCCATACATCATGGCAAGTGCATACATATTATACAACACAATCTCATTTATTTTGAGAACATCACTACTCAATACATTTCATACATCATGACATTACATACAACTAACTCTTTACCTTTCAGGGAAAGATGCAATCAAATTCTCACAAGTTCTCTCTGGTTCATTTAAACCGACACCAAGGTTTCTATTCCAGTTGAAGATATTCCAACACTTTTCAAGTTCTCTCTGGTTTAGTCAAACTGAAACTAAGGTTTCTATTCTAGTTGAAGATGTTCTAAGACTTTCATCTGGGTCAGCCGAATCGCCGCTAAGATTCCCCTGATTTCTATGTCAGTCAAAGTTAATCCGAGACCTCTCCTGGGTTCAGTCAAATCGATACTAAGATTTCTATCCCAGTTGAAGACAACTCGAGACCTGTCCCTGGTTCAGTCAAATCGATACTAAGATTTCTATTCCAGTTCAAAAGCTATGAAGCACGAAAATTGACCGGATAATAGTCAACCAACAATACATCATACTGTGAAGCCTGGAGCATGACCGGATAACAATACAAAATACTACGAATCCTGGAATCGACCAAATAGTGGTATATCTCAAATTCAAGCTATGAAGCCCAAAAATCGTCTGGATAATATCTTAATTTCTACAAAATACTACGATGCCTGGAATCGACCAAATAGTGGTATATCTCAAATTCAAGCTATGAAGCCCGGAAATCGACCAGATAATATCTTAATTTCTCCAAAATACTACGAAGCCTGGAATCGACCAGATAGTGGTATATCTCAAATTCAAGTTATGAAGCCAGGAAATCGACCGGATAATATCTTAATACTATGAAGCCTGGAATCGACCAGATAGTGGTATATCTCAAATTCAAGCTATGAAGCCTGGAAATCGACCGGATAATATCCTAATTTCTCCAAATTACTGAAGCTTGGGACACGACCAAATAACAGTATGAGATGCTGTGAAGTCTAGAGCACGACCAGATAACGGCAAGAGACACTATGAAACCTGGAGCACGACCAGATAACAGTATAAGGTATTGTGAAGCTTGGAATTAGACCAGATAGCAGTTTACTCGGCCAATTACTATGAAGCCTGGAAATGACCGGATGCTAGTATGCCTTAAATTCAAGTTGAAACCCGAATGCGACCGGATAACCACTTAATTTCTTCTGAAGCCTGGAACACGACCAGATAAGAATTGAGAAATTGCAAAGCCTAGAGCACGACCAGATAGCAAGTTTAATCTCATCTCCCCAGTAAGTCACTATAAAGCCTGGAGCACGACCATATAGTAGTCAGTCTTATTATCCTCAGCAAATCACTGTAAGGCCTGGAGCACGAACATATAGCAGTTCATTTTCATCCCCTCGACTAAGAAATGATTCCCCAGTAGAGTAACGGACAACTTAAGTTCCTAAAATTCCATTTCTCCCAAGACAGAGACAAAATTCCTCAACAGATTCCTCCTCAACGACAGGAACAGGAATTCTCATCAAAGGAATATCTCGGGAAATCAACATCCTCTAGATGGCACCTTTAAGCCCATCTCCGACGATTCTCCGTCATATCTTCTGGATGGCATCTTTAAGCCCATATCCGGTGACCTTCCGTCAACTCCTCCAAATGGCATCTGTAAGCCCATTCCCGATACTACCTACACAGTCCAACACCATCTTAGACGAGTGCAAATTTCTGGGCACTCTAGTGTTCAATCATCTTCCACCTTCAGATTACAAAAGGCAGACAACCAATCTACCTCCTCAGGTTTAAGAAGATTGAACAGGGACAGCTGTTGTACCCTAAAATTTTCCCTCTCATTTTACTCAACACATGCCCATTGAGGTCCTCAACTTGCTCAAGGATGCCCAAGAGTTGACCAGGAAAACTCTCCTCCTAAGGCAACAAGCTTCAAACTAGGGTTTCACTCCTCATCAAGATGGTTGAAGTTCAAAGGTCCCAAATGCCTTCCATGGTCCCAATATGTTCTCAAGACCATCCATGTCAAGTTTCATGCCTTGCACAAGAAGTTTGCTCAGTCAATTGCCCATATGCCTTAAAATCAACTATACTAGGTCAAAAGTCAATTGTAGCCCACATACAGTCAAAATCAACATTTTAAGGTGATATCCATCATTTGATCAAGGGTTGATCATGATTCCTCAAGGAATGCCCCAAATTCATCAAAACCCAAAAGTTGCTAAATTAGGGTTTCACAGGAAAAGTCAACCAAACTTTGACCAGGCATAACTTCTTCATACTTTATCAGAAATTTTCCATCCAAGGCTCATTTTGAAGAGGATGCAATTCCATACAACTCATCCTCATCCCACAATGTCAATATACACACTCATCAAAAGATATGAATTTCTACATTATAGGTCCTCTTGAAAAGTAAAAAAAAAACACCTTTTGGGTCAAAGCTGCTTACATGAACATGGAAGATCCAATTGAGATTAAACCAAAAGGGTTGTTTAGGGGACATTCTAAGCTTTCTAAAAAGTCCAAGAACACCTATCTAAGGTTAAAATTGGAGGAGATATGCCTTGTCAAAGTTGACCATTTTTGCAAAATTGCCAAAAGTCAAATGTGCTCAAAAGTGCATTTTTTTTCAAATGGGCCTAGCATTTCATGATTGAAGCTTGTTGGAAACATGGTCCACGACCCAAATCAGCATCCACACATTATTTGCTTCATTATTTATTTTATTTTTATTTTTTATTATTTAAATTCAAATTAAATCAAATAAGTGGCAAAAAATACAAAAAGATTGATTTTGATCTGATTTTTTGTAGGAATCAAATCCAATTAGGCTGGCATATCAGATCAAATCATGCAAAGCAAATTGAAGCAAAAATTGGCATGGTTAGGCCTATTTTGGAAACATATCATACAAGAGAAAAATCAAATCAAATTTTCATGATTTGCCAAGATACAAATTGTTTTTGTTTACCTAATATGCTCTAGTATATATGCTGAACATAACCAATGCGCAAGAAGAAGGATTACAGTCATGAGAACCCCAAACAAAACTCAAATTTTTGAAGCAAAAGTGTGGATCAGTTTCCATTATAGAGGACGATTCAAAGCAATTCAAAGCCGCCAATCTCTTCCTAGACGTACTCTGAAGTGATTCCAGTCATTCTCGAGCCACAAAACATCCAGAGTTGTAAGATACAGACCACGGTTTGCACCCTTATAACTCAAATTCGTTTTCAGGGTTTTATGCATTTTACCTTCGATTTGCTTGCATAAATATATTCATAATCATGTTTGTGATCTTTTGGATAGCCTGAATTTGATTTCTAGTGCAGGAACAATCTTACACCATTACTAGGGTTTGGAAGCTTCAAATTAGGGATTCTCCGTAGAGGCAAAATTAGGACTGATTAATGATACCAATGAACTCAGGACAAGATTCTTAGTGGGACTATGTTTTTAGTTCTGATTAATATTGCTTGCTTTGCATTTTGAGATATTGTAGGTCTATAGAAACACACAAAAACCGTCACTAAAACCTATAGTGATGGAAATTGCTGTTGGTAAACGACTATTGTCTAAAACGATAGAACCGGGAAGAGGACGATGACGTGTCTCAGCCTGATTGGGCAATTCAAATTTCGCGTGTTTCTTTATCATGCTAACTCATATTGTATTATATTACTTTTGTTTCAATCTTATTAACAACAAAACATGTGGCCCGGTGGTGAAGCGCGTGTTGGAAAGTGGAGAAGACTTGGGTTCGATCCCAGGTCCCAGCATTTTGTTATTTTCTTAATATTTACACATAGGTTCCATGCATTACACAACCAAGCGCCTTCCATGCACTCCAACCATCCAGCCAATGGATCGTTTCCTAGCCAGATCCAACGTCCATCAAGGGATGACCACCATAGACCATCAGTAAAGACTAACATTGAATCTAGCGCAGCGAGTGGGCTCAGCAGCTCTTTGGGCCTTACAAATTCAATAACACACCCCCTCATTCAGATTCCAAACAGGCCTAATTTCTTTTCTTTTTTATTTTATTTTATCTTTTTTAATTATTTCATTAATTATTTTCTTTTTATAAAATAACACAAAATCATTTTTTATCATAAAATCAAAAATTACAAAAAACATAAAAATCATTTTTTTCATAAAAAAATATTTTATTTTCTTAATTAATTAGAATAATTATTTAGGGCAATTTAATTCCCTTTTTATATAATCTAAAGTAATTAGAAATTAGGGTTAATTTGTATATGATTTAATCTTTTATCAAAAAATAACCTAATTAATTTTTTCTCAAAAATAACTTAAATCTTTTCTCAACTAGATTTTTTAGGATTCTTAATTTATTCTCGCATTTAATTCACCGCGTAAATTTTTTAATTGCTTTTTTATTATTATTGTAACTGCTCCAAGTTTGTAATAGTAATTAGGGTTTCAATTCCGCATCTTTATTTTCAGTCAAAATAATTATGTATCTGCAAAAGCCTTGTAATGGCTAGGACTTTTAACTTTCTCGCTTTAATTTCCGCAAACTATAAACTGCCTAGATGTTAATAGAATTGTATGGAAAGACTAACTGAAAATTAATACAGTAGAAAACCCTAAATGTGCAAAGATAAATTAACTGAAATTACACTAGCACATGCTCACTCCTAGGGTTTACTCCACTCCGGTTGCCTTCGGTAAACGGTCATGAAGTATAGGGTTTGATAGAGGTTGTCCTCTAGCCCCGAAAGATCTAAAATGAATCATTCGGATATTGCCTCGGAAAAAGATCTTTAAGGCTTTAGGATGATTAATAACATTTCCTAACATTGCTTTTGTGATCGTATTTGTCCCTTCGAATATCCCTAAAAAACTCTAACAACGATGCTACCTATTTCTCAATAATGGGATAGCATTGTCTAAAAGGAAAACGAACAGACTTTTTCGAGTAGGTAGATTAGTTCCTAGGTACTTGCACAAACACATAAAAACTTTTTCACACCAATACTTTTCAAAAACAAGCACACACAAGCAATTTTAAAATGAACAAGTACATAAGAGCCCGTCGAAAACCACGGATAGAAAGAGTTGTAACACCTTCCCTTTCTATAATCTACCCCCCGTACTCAGAAACATCTCGAAAAAGGTTTTTTTTGTTCTTTTTCTTTTTCCTGATTGGATAAAATAAAAGTCGGTGACGACTCTTGCTTACCGCGACATTTTGTGAACAAAAAACACAAACCAGTATTAACAGGCAGTTCTGCCACCGTATCACAATAAGCATGCAATATATATTGAAAAAATAATGCTCAAAACAATCTCCAAAATTCACTTGCATGCATGGTTCATTTGGCTGAAAATATCTCACTATTTCTAGATTTAAAATAAAATATTTTTATCATACATTTGAAAATTTATTTTTCATATTTGAATAAAGTTAAATCACTTTCAAATATAATCTATTGACTTTCATAAATAAATAGATTTTGCATAAGGTTGGTTCAAAAATTTAAACAATTTTTATGTTTATAAATTTTTGTAAACATTCGGTTTTTGGTAAATTAAGGCGTTTTTAACCGCCGTAAAAGCACAAAAACCGCCCTAATTTACAACATCCTGAAGCAGTATTTTATTTTTTGAAATTCAAAAATAATGTTCTGCATTTGTTAAGTCGGATATCCATTAAAACTGACTTAAAAAGTCCTGTACGAATTTGAAAAAACAATATTTTATTTAACACATTTTGATACATGTTTTCATGAAACCATTTCATTTTAACTTGACAATTGTTCATGATTTTTTTACATAACTTTACCATGTTTCATAGAGGTGTTATGCTTATATAAATATATGAAATTTCAAATTACAATTATCCTCCTCCATTGGAATTAACATCATTATATTCATTCATTTTCAAAAACAAGTGTTTTGATATTTCAACTTTCATTGAGAATTTTTCTACATGTGTTCTTCATATCATTTTAGAAAAGTTCCTTCATTATTCATAAACACTTGAGCATTAATATATCTTTATATATTGCTTATTTGAAGGAGAAGATCAATTATTGTTATTGATATATATTCATCAACTTTTTACTTAATATTTTTCCATATTTAGTTGTAAATTCCTTGTTGTCTAAAATTGTTGGAAACAAGAGAGTAGAAAGGAAATGTTGTTTTCTTGTTCTACTTGTTTGGTTGTATATTATTGTCCATAATTGTTAGAAGCAAGAGAGTCATTAAGGGAGGATTGTTCCCATAGTGTATTTAGTGAAAATCCAAGAGGGTTGTTCTTGGTGGTTTTATTAGTTAGAGTCTTGTATAGAAATACTAGGTTGTCTTGTCTAGAGATCTAACAATAATGAAATCTCTTTCGTGTTGAAAGGGGAATGAAGTAATCTCGGATTGTGTGGAGAATCAGGATATACCCTTGTGTTATTTATTTTTCCGCATTTATCGCTTTTATCACAAATCATAACAAGAAAAGAAAATGATCATGTTTCTAAACTCCTTCACCAAATTAGAAAAATAAGAACAAGTATTCATAAAACTGGAAATAATTTTAAAAGTCTTAATTCACCCCCCTCTTAGGCGCACTCTTATACTTACATTTTGCATCAGAGCAGGTTATAGGTAACTTATTCCTATAGATCCAGAATGGCTTCCGCAAATCAAAATCCGGTCTTTAAAGATGGTGGTAGCAATAACAAGTCTCCACTGTTTTATGGTGAATACTTTGATTTTTGTAAAATCTGCATGAAGGCTCATTTAGAAACACAAGGAGAAGAAATATGGGATCCATCGAAAATGGTCCATTTGTTCCTACAAGTCTTGTCAACGGTGTTGGTACGTCAAAGCCTAAAAGTGCATGGGATAACGATGATAAGAAAAAGATTCTCTATGACAAAAAGACAATCAATCTTCTTCAAGGTACACTTAGCATGGATGAATTATTTCGTGTTTCAGAATGTACAACGGCAAAAGAAATATGGGATACTTTGGTAGAAACTTATGAAGGAACCGTTGAAGTTAAAAGATCAAAATTGAATACCTTAAGTCAGGAATATGAGTTATTCAGAATGCAGCCCGAAGAATCCATTCTTGACTTGCAGAAAAGATTTGTGCACCTAACAAATCATCTGAAAGCTCTTGGAAAAACCATTACTACCGAAGAACTTAATCTTAAAGCGCTTAGATCTTTAACCCGAGAATGGCAACCAAAAGTAACGGCGATATCCAAAAAGAAAAATCTATCCCGAATGACTTCCGCAACATTATTTGGAAAACTTCAAGAATATGAGACGGAACTTGGAAGAATTGAAAAACATGAAAATCAAGAGAAAAAAAATCTAAAAGCATTACTTTAAAGGTTGATTCTAAACAACTTCCGAAAGAAGACAATCCGGAAGAAGACGAAAATTTCATGCTTCTTGTTAAAAGGTTAGGAAAATTCTTTGGACCTAAAAATAATGTTAGTAATTCTAACTTTGTAAAAAGGAAGAAATTTTCAAAGAACAAGGATAAAGAAACCTCCACGTCAACACAAGATGTCACATATTATAAATGTGGCAAGCAAGATCATATAAAGTCGGACTGTCCGAAACTCTCCAAGAAAAATGGATTCAAAGGCAAAAAGGAGTTTAAAAAGGCCTATGTTGCATGGGAAGATAATGATATAAGTTCATCATCCGATTCGGATAGTGACGAAAGTACAAATCTAGCATTGATGGCTTCACACCATTTTGATGATGAAGATAGTGAGGTTAGTTATGATTTTTCTCTCTTTGATAATGATGCACAAGGTGTAATAAATAAACTCTTAAATGAATGCAAAATTCTATACAAAACTATATCATCTCAAAACAAACAAATCTCATCTCTAGAAGAAAAAGTTGGGACAATGGAAAAAGATTTTAATAATGAAAAAGAAAAGATGATTAGTGAACAAAAACAGAATTTTGTATGCAAAAATTGTTAATCACTCTCCTTCCAAATTGTCCAATTGAAAAGAGTTATTGAAAGATATGAAAAAAAACAAATTGGGTTGGAAGGTGTCCTTAGTCAACAAAGATACTCCAATGATAAAAGTGGACTTGGATATTCAAAGTTTTCAAAACCAAGTTCTAACAAAATTATCTTTGTTAAGGCTAGTGACCAAACAATTCAAGAGAAAGTGAACAAACCTAAAGTGATTCATCATTATCCTTAAAAGAAAAATTTTGCTAAAAATAAATCGTATCCTCCTAGATATAGAAGAAATTTTGTACCTACTTGTTTTTATTGTGGTATTATTGGTTGTGATATGGTGGAAGAATTGACTTGGGTGTTTTGCATTTTATCACAAATGTTGCGGTTAGCAAGAGTCGCCACCGACTTTTCTTTTATCCAAAAGGAAAGGGTGAAAATAACAGGAAAGACCTTTGAGATTGTTTCTAAGTTCGGGGGGTAGATTATGAAAAGGGAATGTATTAGCACCCTTTCCATCCGTAGTTATCTACGGGCTCTTAGTTGCTTGCTAGATCACTTGTTTTTGTTTGAAAGTGTGCTTATGGTGTGATTTTTGAAAGTATTTTGAAAACTTGTCTTTGTAATGATTCTTGTCTCATAAGAATGCATACAAAGTGTTTTTTGAAAAATAGTTCAAAGAGGAGTTTGTGTAATGTGTTTTTGAAAGTGATTTTGAAAAGGGTGTCTTTGTAATGGTTCTTGTCTCTATAAGAACGCATACAAAGTGTTGTCTTTTGAAAATGTTTCAAATGAAAGTGTTGGTATATAAAATGTTTTTATTGTGAGCAAGCGAGCAACTAGGAGCAATCTACCTACTCAAAAGGTCTTAGATATTCTCTTACTCCTCCTTTAGATGTTGCTATCTTACCATTGATTTGGTAAGAAGCTCCATCATTGGATGTGAAGGGACGGGCGTGGGACGTTTGTATAGTCAGAGAAGGCAACCTATGGGACATTTTAGAAATGTCGTTTAGGGACTAGATCGTTTACTGAAGGCAACATTGAGGATCATCGAGGGACTACGATCTTTTATCGAGGGTCTTTGCTAAAACATCCATGTTCGAGGGACATGACTATTTTCTGAGGAAACAAGTGAGATTACCCTAAGGGTGCATATGTGAATAGTGTGTTTGATTGCATGCATTTTGTCTTTGATTTTTGGGTTGTCTACTTGTTGGTTTTATCTTGCCATACACACCTAATTACTAAAATTTATATGAAATTAATAAAAAAGTGAAAAAAATAAATCCTACACTATCACAACCATATTGAAGTGCATGAAAATATAAAGGCAAAAATAAGATAAAAGCAATAAAAATGAGGGTCTTTCGATTGGGGCAAGAGAACCCTTTGATTTGCATTTCTTGGCCTCCTTTGATTAGGGGTTGGCACCAGTGAGATCATGGCCTTCGATTGGGCTTGGCCTAAGGTGTGAGAGGTGGCCTTTGATTCTACCTTCTCTGCCTCCTTCAACTGGGGCCTAGAATCAACAGGGTACGCCTTTCGATTATGCCTGGAAATCAGTGTGGTGCAACTTGTCTTTCTGGGGCTTGGAAGTCAGCATGGAAGCCCAAGGCTTCGTTCTCTACTTCCTGTTTCCTGTATTCCTTCGTTTGAACTTTTGAACAGCAACATGGCCTAAGGCCATGCTGAAATTTGTCTTGTGGCCAAGTTAATTCTTAAAGCATATTTAATAACTCAATAAACAGAACCAAAAGGATTAGCCATGAAAACGGATTTAAAGAGTGTAAACGAAAAGCAGAAAATGTTATATACATGTTATGTTTGAAACGAAAGAAAAAATTACTCACATGTTATGCCTGAAACGAAAGATTTAAGGGTAAGGGTAACTTACCTTGCTTCAGCCTAGAATGTGAGCTGGACCTTGAGTGATGGCCCTGAGTTCTACTGGATTCAAAGGGATGCCAATAGTTGGGCTTTAAATACTGGATTCAAAGGAAGAAAGAAACAAGTCTTATGTTTCTTTCCAAACTGGATTCAAAGGATCTTGAAGAGTGCTTGTTCTTCAGAATCGAAAGAGGTGACAAGGGGATTCTGGGTTTTTGATTTCACAAGTGTTTAAGGGACTTGAGAGTTTTGTTGTGTTTGAGAAGATTTTGGAGGCTTCGTTCCTCTATTCAAAAAATCCTCTCCAGCCTTTGCAAAGAATTCCTCTATTTATAGATAAAAATGGACATGTTGTAGTAGCCAACTTTGCAAGGAAATAATAAAATATATGTAACGTGAAAGTACAAGTGGGGGGCCTTTTGGAAGTTGGGATGCAGAAGATGTGACTTATGCTTTTGGCCCTCTGACTATACAGATTTGGAAGCATCATAGCCTGTCAAGTAGGGTAAGGCCATGAGATTTCCTCAGATTTGCTTCAAACGAAACTTGCTTTGAATGGCTCGGCTTGGATTCGAAGCAAGCTGATTCGAAGGGGGTCCACATTCCAAACGAAGCTTTGCATGTAGGTACTTTTGTCCAATCGAAAGGTTTGTTTTCCAGGGGGCACATGTGGCCAGTATGTCATGGCCTTTGATTGCAAGCATGCATGCAGCATACTTGTCCAATCGAAGGGTTTGTTTTACAGGGGGCACATATGGCCAGCAGGTCATGGCCTTCGATTGCAAGCATGCAGGCAGCATACTTGTCCGATCGAAAGGCTTTCCCTTCATGGGGCACTTGTGTCAGCAAATTTTGGTACTCAAAGCAAGCATGCAGGCAGCATGTTTTGTGAATCGAAAGGCTTGCCTTGCAGGAGGCACTTGTGGCCAGCAAATTTGGGATTCAAAGTAAACATGCAGTCAGTGGAAGACACAAATGAAACCTGCAACAAGAAGTCACATGCCCAAACAAAAGAGGCACGCTAACAACCATTTTGAGCAATCGAAGGAGGCCAAGAGTCAATCTAAGGGTGTTGAATCGAAGGAGGTGTAAAGTCCAATCGAAGGAGGCCTATTTTTCTCCAAATTTGTCAAAAATGTTATCTTTATCTGTTTTCTCCCCTTTTGACAGTTTCTTTTAATTTTGGTACTGGAAAAGCCCAATGTACTTGTGCAAGCTTGAATCCTGAGGATCTTTGTGAGAAAAGCCTTGAGAATTGAGAGGACAAATTTTGGGGTACAACATTGGCCATACACCTAATGCTTGCTATGTTAGAAACTTTAGTGTAGCAAGTGGGTATTATGTGTGGGTAAAGAAAGGTACTAATTATGAAGGACCCAAAGCAACTTGGGTACCTAACAAAATATAATTTGTTTTGTAGTTATGCTTGAAGACCACATCAAATCTATGGTATCTCGATAGTGGTTGTTTCAAGCATATGACGGGAGACATAAACTAATTTTCAAATCTAGTTCTAATGTCCAAGGGTTATTTCACATATGGGAAATACCTTATAGGAAGAATTCTTGGCATTGACAAAGTTGGAGTACTAATTTTCACATCCATTGAAGACTTAATTTATATTGAGAGACTAAAGCGAAATCTTCTAAGCAAAAGTCAACTTTGTGATAAAGGCTTCAACATCATGTTCTCAAAAGATGAATGATTTATGAAGTCACTCTTGAGGTGAAACTCATTGATATAAATTGTTTTTATTTTCAATAAATTCTTTATGTATTATAAAACTTTTCTCATCCTTTTTGCTAATGACAAATGGGGAGAAGATATATATGTGTATGTGTATGTTTGTCTCTAACTATTGCAGCCCAAAGAACGATGCAAATTCTCTATGATTCAAGGGAGAACTTTGATCAAGAGGGAGTTATCAAAGATAAGGGGAGCATTCACATAAGAGTTTCTCATTCTTTCTGAAATATTCAAGCATCTTAATTTTCAATGGTTGTCATCATCAAAAAGGGGGAGATTGTGAAGTCAAGCTTCTTCAACATTATGTTTTGATGAAGACAACTACTATGTACATTTATTAAAGGATGAGAAAAAGCATCATGAAGCAATATGACTATGGATCAAGATTTCAATATTATAAAGACTTGCATTGATCTTAATTATTGAGGTATAAGCATGAAATATATATTAATAAAATAGTGCTCAAAATAATCTCCAAAATTCACTTGCATGCATGGTTTATTTGGTTGAAAATATCTCACTATTTCTAGCTTTAAAACAAAATATTTTTATCATACATTTGAAAATTTATTTTTCATATTTGAACCATGTTAAATCACTTTCAAATATAACTTATTGACTTTCATAAATCAATAGATGTTGTATAAGGTTAGTTCGAAAATTGACAATTTTTCAATTTTTTCATTCAGTTTTTGGTAAATTAACGCGTTTTGAACCGCCGTAAAAGCACAAAAACCGCCCTAATTTACAACGTCCTAAAGCAGTATTTTATTTTTCCAAATTCAAAAATAATATTCTGCATTTGTTAAGTCAAATATCTGTTAAAACTGATTTAACAACTCCTGAACGAATTTGAAAAAACAATATTTTATTTAACACATTTTCCTGCATCTTTTCATGGAACCATTTCATTTTAACTAGACAATTGTTCATGATTTTTTACATAACTTTACCATGTTTCATAGAGGTGTTATGCTTATATAAATACATGAAATTTCAAATTACAATTAGCCTCCTCCATTGGAATTAACATCATTATATTCATTCATTTTCAAAAACAAGTGTTTTGATATTTCAACTTTTATTGAGAATTTTTCTACATGTGTTCTTCATATCATTTTAGAAAAATTCCTTCATTATTCATAAACACTTGAGCATTAATATATATTTATATATTGCTTGTTTGGAGGAGAAGATCAATCATTGTTATTGATATATATTCATCAATTTTTTCTTAATATTTTTCCATATTTAGTTGTTAAGGTCTTGTTGTCTAAAATTGTTGAAAACAAGATAGCAGAAAGGAAATGTTGTTTTCTTGTTCTACTTGTTTGGTTGTATATTGTTGTCCATGACTGTTGGAAGCAAGAGAGTCATTAAGGGAGGATTGTTCTCTTAGTGTACTTATTGAAAATCCAAGAGGATTGTTCTTGGTGGTTTTATTGGTTAGAGTCTTGTATAGAAAGACTAGGTTGTCTTGTCTAGAGATCTAACAATAATGAAATCTCTTTCGCGTTGAAAGGGGATTGGAGTACTCTCGGACTGTGAGGAAAACCAGGATATATCCTTGTGTTCTTTACTTTTCTGCATTTATCGCTTTCATCATAAATCATAACAAGAAAAGAAAAGAATCACGTTTCTAAACTCCTTCGCCAAATTAGAAAAATAAGAACAAGTATTCATAAAGCCGGAATTGTATCCACATATTGCATACTTTGAGCAATTTCACATTCCATTTTATTATGATCCATTTTCTCAATGACTTTCTGGCGTGCTTCTGTCTGGGAAACCTTTTCTGTCAACTCGTTGATTTTTTCTTTCCAGAAGGAAATATAACTAATATTGCTCTCAAACTCTTCTTTGGCATTGTTAAATTCTTTTCCAAGTCTATCAGCCTTGTTCATTGAGTCAAGAGCCTTAGACAATTTAGTTTCTTGCATAATTTTTTTTTCTTGAAGCTTCGAGGCTACGTTCTATTCCCTAAGGAAATCTGCACTGATTGTGTTGATTAATATAGTCATATCCATTAGGATTTCAGCAGTCTCAGTAAGGCATGTGACTATGTCGATTTGGTTTATCAAATTATTTAGTACAACACTTGCAGTAGCATTATCCTTTAAGACTTCAAATAAATCAGCTTCAAAGACTTTCTCTTTGATTTACTGGGAAGTTTCTCATTAGTTTCAGCTTGAGAACTCTTACTTGAAGTTGCAGTTGGACTGGGGAAAGTCTTTTGGGCAAATGGAACCCATTTCGCCATCATTAGCCTTACATATTCAAGAGGTTTATCTTTCTTCAATGCATCTAGTGTTTCTTGAGAGAGTTCTGGCGAAGCGTTGTGTTAGGATTGTGGGTTTGCAGAAGTCATTTCATCTTGGGAGTTAACTTGGACTGGAGGATCTTTGTCTTCTTCTTCTTATGACATTTCTACATCTTCAGCAAAGAACAATGCAATTTCATCATCAGTAAGAGGTTCGTCATCATCAGGAAGATCATCAACAAATTTAATCTTTTTAGGTGAAGAGTCATTAGGGCTATCATTTTTGTCCCATTCGTCATCACGAGCCCTCTTGGTCCCTTGATGTACCTCTGGGTTGCTCCCAGTTTGAGGAATGTCTCCTTTTTAGGATTGAGCAGTTGCGTCAAGTTTGTTGATTGCAGATGAAAAACCTTTGCTGAATTGTTTATCACTGGACAAAGGATGGTACGAAGCAGCACCACTGTCAGGAAAAACACTCTGTTTGTTTGGAGACTCAGTAAGAGTTGTTTGATTTTCCTGCAATTTGAAGAATGTTATGTAAGAACAAGATTTAGTTATGCAATATTATCATTGAGTTTTGACGATAATAAATGAGTATGTTTGTATGAATAATTTTGATACTCTAATGTTTGTTATTGTTGAGTATATAATAAATAGGTTCTGCTTCTGATGGATGGTGTGGCCAAGACATTAGAAGAGAATTAGTTCCGCTTCTGTGCTACACAAGTTCTGCTGAACAGTAGCAAGACACTCCAGAAGACTCTGAAGTGTAAGCTTTGATGTTTGTATAAAGAAACTAGTCAGAAGATCTGAAGACAAAAGTTGTTACTTAAGTCCAGATGCTGAAGACTAATGTTTATGAAGACAACGGGTTCTAAAGAAATGGTCAAAAGATTTGAAGACATAAGTTTCTACTCAAGTCCAGATGCTAAACACTCAAGTTTCTAAAAACCCAAGGTTCTAAAGATAAGGGTTCTAAATACCAAGTGCTGAAGACTCTAAAGACAGAAGTTCTAAAGATTCTAAAGATTCTAAAGACTTGAAGTTTTAAAGACCCAAGGCTCCAAGAAAAGGTTCTCACAACCAAGTGCTGAAGACTCTGAAGATGTAGTTCTGAAAACTCTGAAGACTTGAAGTTCTGATGACCTTGTGTTATGTTCTCACTTTTAAATTCATGCTCACAAAAGCCTCTGAAGTGTAGAAGGAAATAAGATAATGTTAACATTATACAAATAGTACATGGTACAATCAATGTTTCATTCCACTACCATGAAAGGATGGACGCGTCGCATGATCTTGTCCTCTACGTTACTGTTCACGCTGCCAATGTTTCTAGAAATCCCAAGAGCACCCCTCAATGGATATATTATTTTATTGGCTATATAAAGGCTTGAAGACTAAGAGAGAAAGAATTTAATCAATGAAATATTCAAGCGCAAACATTATTCATAGCTTTCAAATTCTTAAGTCACTATTCTTAAAATAGTTTACATGTTCATCTTGTGTAGAAGCAATACCTTTATAAACAAAACTTGTATTCAAACGGTTGTTTGAGTTTCCTTAAGGGACCGGGTAGGTCTGTATCCTTAAGAAGTCTAGGACTTCCGAGTTTTAGAGGTTGTTAGTCATTTGCAGGTAGCTTTTGCATTGTAATAATCGGGTTGATTATTGTTTGATATTCCTTAAGAGACTGGGTAGGTCTGTATCCTTAAGAAGTCTAGGACTTGCGAGTCTTATAGGTCGTTAGTCACTTGCGAGTATCTTGTGCAAATAGTAATCAATTTGGTTATAGTGAATTAAGTACTCGATTGAGTGAGGCGAAATCACCTTGGCGGGTGGACTAGACTAGCTTGATAATTTTCAAGTGAACTAGTATAAACATGCATTGTTCTTTACTTCATGTTCTTACTTATTGTTATTATCAAGAGTGAAGGAAAAAGGATTTTAACTTAAAGGGGAATATTTTTAAAGAGATTTTTTTTGTTTTAAAAACCCAATTCAACCCCCCCCCCCCCCCCCCCCCCCTCTTTCTTGTGTTTTTCACACCTTTAATTAGTATCAGAGCCTGGTTCTGAGGAGATAAAAAAATTTAATTTTTATCAACACTTGACAGTGTCCAGTACTGATCCAATGTGTGTGAAAAACCAATGGCTACACCTACTTCCACTATTGATAATAGGGATAATGATAGAGATCACTATAGTTCAAGACCTCCTATGTTTGATGGGGAGAAATTTGACTATTGGAAGGATAAAATAGAAAGTTATTTTCTGGAATATGACTTGGATCTATGGGACTTGGTAGTTGATGGTTACACTCACCTAATAGACAATAAAGGTCATAAGATTGCAAGAAGTGGAATGACAGAAGCACAAAAGAAAGTATGTAGAAATCATTATAAAGCAAGAACCATTCTTCTAAGTGTTATTTCATATAATGAATATGAGAAAATCACAGATAGAGAGATTGTAAAGTCTATCTTTGATTCTCTTCAGATAACACATGAAGGCAACACACAAGTAAAAGAAACAAATGCTCTGGCCTTAATTCAAAAATATGAAGCCTTCGAAATGGAATATGAAAGAGCCTTTAAAGGCTCTGGAGATAAAATATGAAGCCTTTAAAGGTTACTCCACCACAGATCATGTTAAAAAGATTATCAAAAGTTTGCCCGTAAAATGGAAACCAATGGTAACTGCTTTAAAATTGGCAAAGGATTTGAACAACACCTCTCTTGAGGAGCTGATTAGCTCTTTAAGAAGTCATGAAATAGAGATGGAACAAGATGAACCTCAAAAGAGGGTAAAAATCAATTTATCTAAAGTCTACTTCTGGGAAGACCAAGGCTTGTCAAGCTAAGGAAGAATTTGAAGAAGATTCAGATGATGATAAACTCTCTCAGATATCCAGAAGAATAAGTCAAATCTGGAAGCACAAACAAAGCAAGTTCAGAGGTCAACGAAGGACATATGGAAGAGGTGAATCCACTTCTGGTCAGAGGAATTC
Organism: Vicia faba; assembly: GCA_948472305.1. Taxonomy (NCBI): domain Eukaryota; kingdom Viridiplantae; phylum Streptophyta; class Magnoliopsida; order Fabales; family Fabaceae; genus Vicia; species Vicia faba. Next base: position 39,143 of record CATIWC010000914.1, on the reverse strand, counting down.
TTCTGGAAAAGAAGTTACTTGCTTTGAATGCAATGAGCCTGGACATTACAAAAATGATTGTCCAAAGCTTAAGAAAGATAAGAAGCCTAATAAGGCTTACAAAGCTAAGAAGGGTCTCATGGAAACATGGGATGATTCAGAATCAAAAGATGAAGATTTTGATGAAGAGCATGCAAACATGGCATTCATGGCCAAGACCAGCAAGGGAGAAGCAACATTAGAAGACGAACTGACACTTAACTATGAGTCAGACTCTGATGACGATAAAGAGGTACTTTCTTCCTTATCTCGTTCTAAACTTGAAATTGGTTTATCTGAATTAATGAAAAGGTATCAATCTCTCCTAAGTAAACACAAAATCTTGAAAAACGAGTTTTTTAGCTACTTATGAGAACACTACTATAAATGAGCAAAATATTTGACTTAAATGAAAAACTATTTGTTTTAGAAAAATCAAACATCACTCTAAAAAGTAAAGTGTCTAGATTAAATAAAGAGATTTTCTCTAACACACCTGCTACTGACGAATTAATGAGATATGATAGAGCTTTTCAACACTTCATTGCTAAAAGCATAGATAGAAGCAAAATGGCTTCAATGATCTATGGTGTTAGTAGAAATGGAAGCAGATGCTTGGTATATTCAAGACCATCAAAGAAAATTGACGAGACTCTGAATGTCAAACCAAAACCTCTTTATGAACATTTCGTGCTTGCTGACACAAATTTGAAATGTCCAGAACAAGAAGGTTCTGATACTACTGTATCACAAACACAAACAAAGAAGGAAAATTCTAAACCAAAGTATCATGCACAAGTTTCACCTGATTATCTTGTTGTACAAAAGTCCAAAGGTGTCCGAACCTCTAGAACTTCTAACAAAAGAGGACCCAGAAAGTGGGTACCTAAGGATCAGATAATCTACATTGCAGGTTTCCTTGATGGTGCCATTGATACACCAGTCATGGTACCTGGACAGTTGATACTCGCGACACATGAAGGGTGAAAGACATATGTTCCAAGATTTGGAACTTAAGTCTTGAGATGTGGATAGTGTCATAAGCAACCAGAAAAGAAAGATTATTGGCTCTTAAATTCTTGTAATCCAAGATGTTATTGTCATAGCAAGGCCAAACTTTAATTCTTCTGGAGAAATGCTTCTGAGCCTTAATGTTCTCGCTTGTGCCAGCTCATCTTCTGAATAAAGTCTGGATTCTGAAAATTGTCTGAAGAATCAACTTATAGACTATTAGACTTCTATGAGTAATTTTTTTATTCTCTTAAAACCTTATTACTGCTATTTCTTTCAGAACATCAATAATCAGAAGATGTTTTGGTCAGAAATGTCTTTGATTAGATGGAAACCTTTTGGTTCTCCAGACTCTGAGGATATCAAACGTGTCACTTAGTTAGATGTATTGATTAACGTGTGTAACCCTTGGTTATGCTTAATCATCACACACTATCTAAGCTATGCAATAAGCAGTGTGCGTATTTCTTGGAATTTGATTGATATCATAATTATTATTTTCATTTAATGCTCCTAATTATTATGTTTAATTGGATTCATTTTTATTTTATTTTCTCTCACTTCTTAAACACTATAAATCACACACGTTCACTTCACTTCCATACTTTAGAAACCCTAGACCCTATTTTATCTCTCAAACATTCAACAAGCTTTCTACATTCTTCAACAAACCTCCATCATTTTTCATCTCTCTCCAACAATGATGACTCCTAATCAACAAGCTCTCGTTGAGTTTGCAAAAGAAGTTAAACAAAGTATGAGTTCAATAGCTCCGTCTTCATCAATCGTCGCTCTATCTTCATCAATTGTTGTTCTTTCATCTTCTGCAAATCATGTTGATGTCAATCACATTACATAGAAAAATTCTCAATTTCATTGCAGCCTAAAACCAGCGAAGTTGATTGTTCTTAAGGGATTAATGGTCGATTTTGATAATATGTATGCAAATGGGCGTGACTTAAAAGAAATATTAAAGGATCAAGGATGGGAAAACTATCTTTAAAGGCTTCATGGTCCTGTCTATGAGGCGTTAGCGATAAATTTTTGGAGAAATGCTGATTGTGACGACCTTCATATTGTTTCAGATGTTATTGGATATAGAATCATTATCACTGAAGAGTCTACTACGAAACTGTTGGGATTGACGTTTTTGAAAGGAAAATGTGTGTATGGATTGGATAATAAATCAAAAGCTGCAAATAAATCTCTAGATTAACTACTGTTTACGAATTTCTCTACTGAAAAATCCAAGTACAAAAGCAAGGATCTTCATGACAATCTCATAGTGTGGCATAAGTTTATTCTGGGTTGCATAAACCCTAGACCTCCTTCAAGTTCCTCTGATTATTTCAACATTAGTCAGAAGTTCATGTTGTACTTTCTGTTATCCAAACAGAGGATTAATATTCACTTAATTTTGTTTAATTATCTGAGGATTCTATTAGAAAGTCTAGAACCACTCAACTTCCCAACAAAAAGGTATCTCCCAATATTCCTTGTGGATGTCTTCTAAAGTTGAAAGAATGAATTATTTTGCTGAAGCATCTAGAGTTTGGGATGATCAGATGGTAACTGAAAGAAAAGAAACAAGAGAAAAAGTCAGATTTATTGAATTACTTACTGCAAAACAAAAAGAAGCAGAAGCTAGAGAGCTAAAATAAGCAGAGGAAGCCATATTTAAGATTCAAGAGGCAGAAGAAGCCAGAAAAGCTGAAGAATACAAATTTGTAGAAAAAGATGCTAAGGATAAAGAAGATGCTTTGGTTGCTTTATCCTCTGATCTTGTCATTGTGCGACTTGAAAACGCAATTGGTGAGATTAGAGGAGAACAATAGGTGTTCAGAGAAAGCATCATTGAACAAAAGGTTGTCAATAAGAAGGTTCATAACATGCTATAGCTGATTCTGCAAAAGATTTCTGCTCCTGCTCCTGAACCCTAGGCTCTATTATTTTCTTTTTCCTTTCGCTTCTAAACCATAGGACTATGCTTGCTTATTACTTTTTATGTTTCTTTTGATTATTTTATGTCTGCAAGTATTTTCTTTTTGGATATTAGTTTGTTCTACTTCCTTAGATTTACCTATCATGTGACTGTTTGAATTTGATGAAGTTTTCTTTTGGCCTATTAATGAAACTTCTTATCGTTTCTTGTTGTTTCTTCTGGTTTTTATGTTTTTCACACATAATACCTTTTTGATTATGAAAAAAAGGGGGATTAATTAAATGAACATAATTTTGATTTCAATAATCAAGTTCTGGAAAATGTTCTCTGAAAAGAGCTGCTTACATTCTAACCCAGTTAAACTTCTATTTCTGTTAGAATGGTTTTTCTTTTTTAGGAATCATTAGAACTCTGATTAAAGACAAATATCTGAAAGCGTGTGCAAGGCTTATGTATAACCTATTGGCTTCAGACTCTAAATATATTTTTCAATTCATAATCAGACTCCAAGAAGTGAAATCTGGAATCAGACTCCAAGAACTGAGAATCTAAAAGTTGTCTTAGTAACATTAAAGTTTTAAAGATTTCAATTTGATTTTATTCTCATTGGAATCTAAAGTCAAGACTCAATAAAAAGAAGTTCTAAGAAATCAAGATCTTAATTGTTCTATTGGCATCAAGATCTTAATTTTTCCATTGGCATCCAAAGTCAAGACTCTCAAGATCTCGATATTGGATCTATTGGAACCAGGGGGAGTTTTACTCAAATAGTTCAGAGTCAGGATATTCGATCTTCATCAAGTCATTGACTCAGGGGGAGTATCATAAAAAGGATAAGTATTCCTTAGCTTTCTATTTTCACTTTTTCTGATTATATGAACAAAATTGTGTCATCAAAAAACAGTTTTGTCATCATAAAAAAGGGGGAAATTGTAAGAACAAGAATTGGTTCTGCAATATTATCTCTGAGTTTTGATGATAACAAATGAGTATGTTTGTATGAACAAATTTTATACTCTAAGGTTTGTTATTATTGAGTACTTAACAAACAGGTTCTGCTTCTGATGGATAGCGTGGCCAAGACATTAGAAGAGAATTAGTTCCGCTTTTGCACTACACAAGTTCTGTTGAACAATAGCAAGACACTCTAGAAGGCTCTGAAGTGTAAGCTCTAATGTTTGTCTAAAGAAACCAGTCAAAAGATCTGAAGACAAAAGTTGCTACTTAAGTCCAGATGCTGAAGACTCATGTTTCTGAAAACAACGAGTTCTAAAGAAACAGTCAGAATATCTGAAGACAGAAGTTTCTACTCAAGTCCAGATGCTAAAGAATCAAGTTTCTAAATATCCAAGGTTCTAAAGATAATGGTTATAAAGACCAAGTTTTGAAGACTCTAAAGACAAAAGTTCTAAATATTCTAAAGACTTGAAGTTATAAAGACCCAAGGCTCCAAGAAAAGGTTCTCACAATCCAGTGCTGAAGACTCTGAAGACGCAGTTCTGAAGACTTTAAGTTCTGATGACCTTGTGTTATGTTCTCGCTTCTAAATGCATGCTCGCAGAAGCCTTTGAAGTGCAGAAGTAAAGAAGATAATGTTAACATGGTACAAATAGTACATGGTAAAATCAATTTTAATTCCACTACCATGAAAGGACGAATTATAGCAGTGAAAATCAGAGATCAAGCTATTGATTAACTTGACTTGTAAATAAGCAAGATTCGCCACCATGCTTTATTATTTCCAAGAGAAAGGGGAAAAATGTGAAATAAAACCCATAAATATGCAAAGTAAGTGCAATACTAAAAGTAAAGAAAAATACAATACATTTGAAAAGATCGAAGGTTCGGGGGTTGGTTATACAAAGGTAAGGTAATAGCACCCTATGTATCTATAGTATCCTATAGGTACCTTTTGAAATATTTGTATTTTTGGTTAAAAAGTTTGTTTGCAAAAAGGATCGGGGAGATGAGAAATTTTTAAAATGCAACGACCTAATGTTAAGGTTTTGGTTTAAAAGGGTGTAAATTTGAAAATAGGGTTTTAAAGGTTTTAACTAGTGGAAAACAAATATGAGAGAAAAAATATAAAGACTCACAATAACATAAAGTCAAAGAGACGATCATTTCCCTTGGATTCAAACACAAAGATAATAATTAGATGAAGACCGGACAAGAAACATACATCAGATAAAAATGGATAGTAACCATAGTCCAAGGATTAAAGAACCAATTTTAGGTTTTTTTTTCTTTATTAAGTGGCTTATAACAAGAAAAAGAAAATAAGAAGCTCAAGTAAGCAAAGAGAAGATAAATGCTTAAGTGAGCAAAGAAAAAAATTAATAAAGTAAAGAAAATAAAATGCCATGGGTGATAAATGGCATAAAAGTAAAGAGAAGAAAATATAAAGTGCGGAAATATAAATGATATTAAAGTAAAGTTAGTATAATATAAAGTTAATAATCTGATTTGGGATAAGTGTAACTCCATATGGAGCATAGAATGTATTTACCCATACATGTTAGAGAAATGACACTTTGAAGTTCATGCTCTTATACATGTAGTACAATTAACAAACATGGGGGGTCAAGACAAAGTCAAGGAAGATACATTATGATAAACGTATCACCAATCCCAAGTATCTTGAATAACCAAAGGACCATTTAGAAGTAGATTGTAAATGATGAAAGTTCATCAAGTATCCGACAAGCTTAGATGAACTAAAAAAACTCAAATACTTTCTAAATTGATCTAAATAAAAATAAAAATAAAATAGATAAAGAAGAATAAGATGAAGTCTATAATAAAAATAGTATAAATGTCATAACTTTCTCAATTTTCATGAGATTAAACAAATGAATAATGAAAGTTTATCTACTCAATCTCACGACCAAGAATCCGTGCTCAAAATAACTAAATAAACAACAAAAAATTACAGAAAAAACGAAAATTAAACAACAATAAATCACTTTTGCTTTTGGAAGTTTAAGAACACTTTTCAACTCTTGATTTTGAATCAATGGAGTTTCCTTCCAAAATGGTTATAATTATGGTACTAAATAAATAAATAAAGAGTAAAAATACAATAGAATTAAATAAATAAAAAGTATAATAGCCTACCTATTTAATAAAAGGAAGAAATGACTTGAAAGAAAATGAAGAGAAAAAAAAGAAGAGAGTTTGGGCTTAGTTTAATGAATGATTTATGGTGTTGTTTTTCCAAATAAAAGAAAGAAAAATCTTATTTATAAAGCGAATGAGGTGAGACTGCTGATGTGGCAATCCATGTGACTTTATGAAAATGGTTCTTGGTCATTGATAAGTCCAAGTTGGCAATCTATGTGAAGTGTGAGAATAATTCTTGGCCATTGATAAGTACAAGTTGACAATCCATGTGAAGTGTTTGTACTATATTATAGTGGTCCCAACTTTTCTTTATTGACACAAAAAACAAAAGGACAAAGTAATAATAATGATAATAATAAAAACTAAAAGTGTTAGTAATAATAATAAATACAAAAATAGAAAATAAAACAGACATTAAATTAACTATTTATGATTTTTTTCTTGAACTAAAATAAATAAAAATATAAGTGCAAATTAAAAGATAAAAAATAAAATACATATAATAAAGTAAAAGGACTTATATAAATTTTTCTAGATATTTTTTAGAAATAAATGATACCAATATATAAATTTAAATTAATAAAAGAACATATTTTTGATAATTTTTTAGTAAACAGGTAAAAATAGTACATGAAAAAATAACATGATGCTAAGTACATTTTTTTTGTGATTTTTTTAAATGGAAAAGAAATCATGAATAAAAAATCAAATTCCACTAAATTCATAAACGACTTCTAACGTTTCTATTTTTTGTGGATTTTCAAAGCATAATCAGCTCTTGACTTGTAAAGAGAAATTGTAGATGATGTCAAGGAGAATCATATGCAAAAAGAACCATTCAAAAATATCGAAATTTGAAGAAGTTGTAAATTTTTGAAATCTAACTCAAGAATTGGCACAAAAAAAAGGTCAAACCACTCGTGAACACTTGTTATGCAATGATGTAAATGGAGGGTGGGATCTTAGGTCAAAAATTGGGGTATGACAGATGCCCCTATTTGAGTTTCTTCTATTCAGAAATATGAAGATTGAAATCTTTGTTTCGACGAGATTGAAGATACTTAAATATAGAATACACATTTTTTTGTCCTTAGATACCACAATGATGTTTATGATATGATATGGATGTAATGCATTGAATTTTATAGGGAATGACTCCACATGAGACAAACTACTGCTGGAGAAACCAAGCACATGATGAAGTAATCCCATGGGGGAAGAGATTATAACTCCACTGGGGAACAGAGTCACAAACTTCGATTGAGAGACTCTTATTTGGGAACAACTTCAAGAGAAGAAAAAATTACTAACTCTATCAGGGAAGACGCCTTGCATAGGTTGTGAAAAGATAAATGGCTACTGACTCAAGATGAAGGTAAATTTCCAACTCAGTATCAAAGGTATAAAAATAAAAAAGGATACCGACTCACAGATGACGATAAACTACCAACTCAATAGTTGAAGGTAGAAGATCAATAAGATACTGACTCACAGATGACAGTAAACTACCAACTCAATAGTTAAAGGTAGAAGATCGATAAGATACCGACTCATAGATGACGGTAAACTAGCAACTCAATAGTTGAAGGTAGAAGATCAAACAAGATACTGACTCATAGATGACGGTAAACTACCAACTCAATAGATGAAGGTAGAAAAGTAAGATATCGACTCCCAAATGACGATAAACTACCAACTCAATAGTTGAAGGTAGAAGATCGATAATATATCGACTCATAGATGACAGTAAACTATCAACTCAATAGATGAAGGTAGAAAAGCAAGATACCGACTCACAAATGACGACAAACTACCAACTCAATGGTCGAAGGTAGGATCGAAAAAGATATTGACTCATAGATGACGATAAACTACCAACTCAATGGATGAAGGTAAAAAAGTAAGGGATACCGACTCACAGATGACGGTAAACTACCAACTCAATAGATGAAGGTAGAAAAGTAAGAGATACCGACTCACAGATAACGGTAAACTACCAACTCGATAGATGAAGATAGAAAAGTAAGAGATACCCTCACAGATGATGGTAAACTACCAACTCAATAGAAGAAGGTAGAAAAGATAATAAACTTTTTCATAATTTGAACGGGTTCCAGTTTCTTCTTTATCAAATCTTCAACTTGAAAAGGATAATATACAAACTTCTCTGCGGGACTTTTCCGGAGAGATGCCATTTGTTATTGATGAAAAAACTTCTCAAAAGAGATACCATTTGATGTTGATGAGCAAAATTCTCAAAAGAGATACCATTTACTATTGATGAGAAAACTTCTGAAAAGAGATACCATTTGCTGTTGATGAGCAAACTTCTCAAAAGAGATACCATTTGTTGTTAATGACCAAACTTCTCAAAGAGATACCATTTGTTATTGATGAGAAAACTTCTCAAAAGAGATACCATTTATTGTTGGTGAGCAAACTTCTCAAAAGAGACACCATTTGTTGTTGGTGAGCAAACTTCTCAAAAGAGATACCATTTACCGTTGATGAGCAAACTTCTCAAAAGAGATACCATTTGTTGTGTAAACCTCCCCAAGAACCTGGTCACAAGCCACGAATTGGTCTCAGTTTCTTCTTAATTAAGTCTTCCACTTGAAAAGGACAATATACAAACTTCTCTATGAGACTTTTCTGGAGATATGTCGTTTGTTGAGTAAACCTCCCCAAGAACCTGGTCGTAAGCCACAAACTGGTCTCAGTTTCTTCTTAATCAAGTCTTCCACCTGATAAGGATAATATACAAACTTCCCCAGGAGACTCTTCCAAAGAGATGTCGTTTTCTGAGTAAACCTCCCTAAGAACCTGGTCATAAGCCACGAATTGGTCTCAGTTTCTTCTTAATCAAGTAATCCACCTGAAAATGATAAAATACAAACTTCCCCACGAGACTTTTCTGAAGAGATGTCGTTTGCTGAGTAAACCTCCTCAAGAACCTGGTTATAAGCCTTGAACTGGTCTCAGTTTATTATTAATCAAGTCTTCCACCTGATAAGGATGATATACAAACTTCCCCACATGACTTTTCTGAAGAGATGTCATTTGCTGAGTAAACCTCCCCAAGAACATGGTCATAAGCCACAAATTGGTCTTAGTTTCTTCTTAATCAAGTCTTCCACCTGATAAGGATAATATATAAACTTCCCCACAAGACTTTTACGAAGAGATACCATTTGCTAAAAAATCAGAGTTGATATGTTGGAGGTAGACAAAGTGCTCATGAAGAGAGCGTCATTTTCCATAAGGTAAAAGTATGCTAAAAATACACAAGTTGCTCAAATAAAGAGGCCGCCACTTGTTGTCAGGCAAACAATTTCAATATAGTATTATAAAGACATTGTTGTGAATGAGAATCAATAACTTCATCAGGGATAGACAAACTTCTCATGAAGAGACCTCCATTTTCCATAAAAGAGGAAATTCAGAAATAATCAAGCTGCTCAAATAAAGAGTGCCACTTATCATCATGTTGAGATTCCAAAAGAGTGTTGCAATAACACTACTAGGGAACAAAGTTCACCTTCAATGGGGAACCATGAATAGAATCTTCTGAAGGAGACAAAAGTATTTAGAGGTGCAAAATAAACGCACTCTCAATCTAGGTTTTACAGCCTAGAGAAATCCACAGGGTAACATCCGCAGGAGACGAAGCTCAATCTGAGAACAAAAATAGAGAGAAAAAGTCAAACAAGACTCTACCAGATGAGAAATAAACTCAACTGGGACCTATCATATCCTGAAAATAAAGAAAGGCTAAAACAAAAACCATTCCACAAGGAATAATCTCAGTGGGGAATTAAAAAAGATGTACACTTTCTGCTTAAGTTGTCACTCTATTTGGAAAGAGGAAATAAGTTATTTCGGGATAAACACAACCAACAAAGATGGACCCAAAAACATAGAGAAATACGAATGTGCATAAATGAATAAATGAATGTCATGTATATGCTGACAAAACAGACAAAATAGATAAACTGGAGATTCAAAGACATCACAATACAAACATATACTCGGCTAATCTCGACAAATGGGAACATTATTGGAGATAGAACAAGAGACATCGATAGAGCATATTTCTTCTATAAGGGTCTAATCTCTCTGGAGAGGAAGATACTTTTCGGGAGAAAACCCAAATTCCAATCTTCTAACATTGATAACCCATTGAAAGGATAACAACATGAACTCTGCTGCAGTTGGAGAAAAATCTTTCTTAGCTGGAACTATTGGGGAACATCATCATCTGATAATGTGTGAAAAGCATATCACGTATCTTGACAAATTTGGATTGCCCTGGAACTAATTTTGGATGCTCCAAGTTTACTGCTGATAAACTGCATGATGCACGACAATTCTTGCGGATAACTTCACTTCTTAAATGCCCCAAGTTTCACGGTTTATGAGATGAAATCTTTTCAAGAGGATTTTACAAAAGACCTGGCATCTAAAATTCCTCAATGTCTTCAAACTCTTAGAGATATTAATTGAATCTTGACGTGACTACCCCAGATTGACTGTATTTGGAAAAACAGAGTCTTCAAATTTTCCCCATGAGGGTAACCGAACTATGAAGGCAACAACTTGTTCATGCTGAAGGTATTCAGGTGACATGCCCCTGGCTATGATCATTCTTAGAAACGATTCGCCAATTAATTAACAAAGTTTCAAACCTCAAAAGATTAAAATCATGACTGGTGCTTATATGTAAGCTTCCTTGACATTAAGCAATTGTTTTACAAGCAGAAAAGTTTATTCTGAGATTGAAAATTCTAATGCAGCAATTATGTAAGCCTTGAATATTTTTGAAAAGATGTCACATAGCTTGTGAATTAGTGCATTACTTATTTTTGTATGAAAGATAACAAAAGCATATGATACCAACACAAAAATTTTAGCATAACTTATGGGAGTCATGAACGCTATCTCGTTGGAGTATGCTCTTGAAATAAACCATGTTTCAATTAGGACTTTTGAAGGTTGTAACGTGGCCTGGTTCACGATTTTCAGAAAAAAGATTTTAAGGCTCAAAGTTTATTTGGTTCCCACCCCCTTCATGATGTTCTTTAATCCTATATTCAGTTAATTTGATACAAGAACTCATCTCTCAAGAGGAATTAGTTGATGGTTGGTGAACCATTGACATTCTTTGGACACGACAATCACTCACTTTTATCACAAGACTTTGTTCTCTGCTGAGGATTTTTCTTTGTAATCCTTTCTTTTCAATTTCATTTTCCCTATCTTTTGCCTAAACTAATTCTTTTGAATTGATAGTCCAACGGGATTCCCTAATTTTTACTTAAGTCGCTTATTTTCTAGTTTTTGACTTAGCGGGCTTTTTCTTTTTTTCTTAATTTCTGAATAAAATGTGTGACTTTAGCTTGTCTTTACTTGTTGAGAGGATTGTGACAACCTCGTTTATTGACGGATGAGGGATAACCGTTGTGGTATCATCATCTTATTGATTTCCTGATGTGCGAGAGATACCCATTGGGATATCGTCTTATTTTGATGCACACTACTGATAGGCGAAGATTGACCATTGCGATTTTGACTTTCCTCACCCTTTTGAAAGGTGATCATTGTTGTACCCTTGGACGTGCACTCTTGATGATATTTGAATACTCAATCATATTAATTGAACACTACCCTGCCCCGGGTTAAAAAATGAGGGTTTTTTATGAACAAAAAAAGAAACTCCTACTTCAAGGCTCAAAGGGGTTAACGAGGGTTTCACTCCCTTATATCTCCGGTGTTTGGGAATTTGAAACAATACTTGTACATCGTCAACAAGGTTTTATCCAAAAGCATACACCCAAAAATCTTGCATCTTAATATCATCATCCTCCTCCAATATCTTCCTAGGCAAGATAATGGGTGACAAGTTGGTACCATAAAGCAATTTAAAATTGAAAACAAATACGAGTGAGACTAATGAATTTCTTCAAGACAAACATACTCGTTGTATTAAGATTAAATATTCAAATGCAAACCAGTTCTTACATGCAAACATTGCAATGATAAACAAGAAAAAATACAAATTAGAAAGCAGTAAAAATGCTAATAAACTAAGAAGACTCTCTTATCTGGACTTGCACTGAAGGAAACATTTCCCAAACTTTGGAACTACCAATAACAGAGAATCATTCATGCTTTGCTAACGAACCGTTTTGAACATTAGGGTCAATGTCCTTAAATGACAAGATACCGCTTCAGACCAACTTCTAAACTTCGACCTTCAAAGCAAATCAATCTTCCAAATCATGCCCAGGAACATCCTGATGAAAGGAACGAGAAGTGTCAGCCTTATATCCTCTTGGAATTTTTTTAGGAACAACTGGTCGAGCTCGAGTTTGAACCAGATTTTTCTTCAACAAAGAAGGATATAACTCTGTATATGTCATTGGAATTGGATTAAAGCTCATTTTCCTCTGATGACCTTGCCCTTGATTACCTTGTTAAGGTGCCCTCTGATATGCAACAATAGTCGGAGCTATATTGATGACTGGAGTCACATAAGCAACTTGTTGATTCTTATTATGAGATCTCCCTTTCCTACCACAAAGTATAGCGTATGAGTATTTCTCTTTCTCTTTGGAAGTACTATCACCACACTACTTAAAACCATTTTATGAGTCCCCATCTTTAGATAATCAGCCTTCGTGGACAACTTCCTCTAAACGGACTCCCATGCTTACCATTTCAGCGAAATCAGTGGGAGCACTTGCAACCATCTTCTCATAGTAGAAGGAATTGAGAGTTTTCAGGAAGATATTTTTCATTTCTTTCTCTTCTATTGGAGGGATCACATGGGCGGCTACTTCACGCCATCTCTGTGCAGATTCTTTAAATGACTCTTCATCTTTCTGAGTCATCGCTCTCAGCTGGTCATGGTCAGGTGCCATAAATATGTTGTACTTAAGTGTTTGATAAAAGCTTCACCCAAATCATTGAATGTGCGGATGTTGCTACTGTCCAATGCCATATACCATTTCAAAGAAGCACCAGTTAAACTATCTTGGAAGAAATGAATAATCAAACATTGGTCATCCTTATGAATGGGCATCCTTCTGATATACATCACCATATGGTTACGGGGGCAAGAGTTTCCCTTGTACCTCTCGAATTATGGCACCCTAAACTTTGTTGGCACTTTCATGTTAGGAACTAAGTAGAGTTCACTGATGTTCTGTCCGAATAACTCTTTCCCTCTAAGAGCCTTTATTTCTTTCTGCATTTCAATGAATTGGTCCTAAAAGTCATCCAATCGGTCATAGAAGCCCACACTTTCACTTGGTGGAGGAACGTGATGATAAACTTCATAATTAACAAATGGCATGGCATCCACTGTAGGAGGTACAGTGTAACGAATATCATTTTTAGCAGCAGGAGTAATGTGCACCACAGGAGGTGCAGGAATAGCAGCAGCTTGAGCATCAGAATTATAACCTTTTGGCATGAAGTTTTAGGGCATTCCCCATGGGTAATCCTAAAGCATACAATATTGAGCAGAAGTAACCGGAGTAACAGAAATGGGAACCGACGGAACCTCGGAAGCAATAGTTGTCTGTTGTGGCTGAGTAGCATGAGGAGACAGAGGAGAAAGTGGTGGCTGATTCTGAGCAACCACCAACGATTCCACAAAAGTAGTCAAATTGGCCATACCAGCTCTCAAAGCAGCAACTTCTTTGCACAGCTCACGATTCTCTTGTTCAAGATTTTTCATCTTCTCTTAGCACGAGCGTTGTACTACGGGACCAAAGGAAAAATAAGACTCAAGAATGATTTCGAAAACGAAACAAAAATGTAGAATGATGCATGATTATGCAAATGGTAAGTTCACTTCATTTCTAAGGATCTCAAATTTTGATTCATGCTTCAAGCGAGAAATAATTAACAACAAAATGTGACAAATGAGTTTAATACAAAGTTAAGAGCCTAAAGGCTACAAAGGTACAAAGCCAAGAGATCCCAATCAACAGACCGAATGGTGATCATCAAAAATACAAATCATAAACCCTAATATGTTTCCCCAAACTCTACATCAGCAAGGGTATCCTAAACTAGATTCTCATTACTCCTCTCTTGGGCCCTTCTAAAGATCTCCTTCGTTGCTTCGATATTTGATCTATCAATTAGATCCTTGATGAATACATCCCTTTTATTGGTAATGCTTTCCAGATGATCAACCCTTTCTTGAAGCTGAAGGCCATAAAAATCTTCTCGCTGATCTTCATCTTCAGACTTCGCGACCTCAACTTGAACTAACATCTAAACATTGTAATTGAAATCTTCTTCCTAATCTTCATCTTCAGACTTCATGACCTCAACTTGAACTGGAGTCCAAACATTGTAACTGATGATACTCCTCTTTCTAGTGTCCATTTATGAGTAATGAGCTTGATACGAAAATAAAAAATAAAGTTACCTAGAAATGAAATGATCACGTATGTCACAAGCATGTCATGGTGTTTATGAATGCATGAATGTATGGCTATGCAACAAACACATACAAGGTCCAAAGGTTTAACGTCACGAGCATGGAGTCAAAGGGTGAGAATCAACCCGCAAGGTATGTACTAACGGTTTATCACCTGCCGAACAAGGTTCTAAAAGGTTCCCAGAGTCTACATATTTCCTTCAGATATTACCAACATCCCAATTACTTGGTAATTAGTAATATTCATAGGAAAAAACTCATCCGAGTGCAGCATCGCGTGACAACTACTTCTGGATTACTGCATCATAGTCTCCACACTACATCTTAAAAGGCCAAGATAGGTTAGGGTTTCTACGGCTCTCAGCTTATCTGGCTCCCAGGTCGAGAGCAGCAATGTCTTCCCAATTACTCGGTAAATAAATACTATAGTCAAAGGGGCCTCCACTGATTGAGGGATCTCATGCCTCCTTTTTTGGGATTACTCTCTCAAAGTTAACATGACTATACCGCTCGTCCTATCTTAAGTGTACTTAGTCTGGGTATAGGACTTGTTCGTTATAATCAACACCCAAAGAAACCACAAAATAACACATATAAGCAAACAAGAAATAATAACAAAAACAGATATAACAAATTAGGTTTAGCCCACTTAGAAATTTTGTTTCCCAGCAGAGTCGCCAATTCTGTAGCGGTGAAAATTGGAGATCAAGCTATTGATTAACTTGACTGGTAAATAAGCGAGAGTCGTCACCATGCTTTATTATTTCCAAGGTAAAATGGAAAATGTGAAATAAAACTCATAAATATGCAAAGTAAGTGCAATACTAAAAGTAAAGAAAAATACAATGCATTTGAAAAGATCGAAGGTTCGGGGGTTGGTTATACAAAGGTAAGGTAATAGCACCCTATGTATATATAGTATCCTATAGGTACCTTTTGAAATATCTGTATTTTTGGTTAAAAAATTTGTTTGCAAAAAGGATCGCGGAGATGAGAAATTTTGAAAATGCAACGACCTAATGTCGAGGTTTTGGCTTAAAAGGGTGTAAAGTTGAAAATAGGGTTTTAAAGGTTTTAACTAATGAGAAACAAATATGAGGGACAAAATATAAAGACTCGCAATAATATAAAGTCAAAGAGACGATCCTTTCCCTAGGATTCAAACACAAAGATAATAATCAGATGAAGATCGGACAAGAACCATGCATCAAATAAAAATTGATAGTAACCATAGTCCAAGGATTAAAGAATCAATTTTAGGTTTTTTTTCTTTATTAAGTGGCTTATAACAAACAAAAGAAAATAAGAAGCTCAAGTGAGCAAAGAGAAGATAAATGCTCAAGTGAGCAAAGAAAAAATGCATAAAGTAAAGAAAATAAAATGTTATAAATGATAAATTATATAAAAGTAAAGAGAAGGAAATATAAAGTGCGGAAATATAAATGATATTAAAGTAAAGTTAGTACAATATAAAGTTAATAATCTGATTTGGGACAAGTGTAACTTCATATGAAGCATAGAATGTATGTACCTATACATGTTAGAGAAATGACACTTTGAAGTTCATTCTCTTATACATATAGTACAATTAACAAACATGGGGGATCAAGACAAAGTCAAGGAAGATACATTATGACAAACGTATCATCAATCTCAAGTACCTTGAATGATCAAAGGACTATTTAGAGATAGATTGTAAACGATGAAAGTTCATCAAGTATCTGACAAGCTTAGATGAACTAAAAAAACTCAATTGCTTTTTAAATTGATCCAAATAAAAATAAAAATAAAATAGATAAAGAAGAATAAGATGAAGTCTATAATAAAAATAGTATAAATGTCATAACTTTCTCAATTTTTCATGAAATTAAATAAATGAATAATAAAAGTTTATCTACTCAATCTCACGACTAAGGATCCATGCTCAAAATAAGTAAATAAACAACAAAAAATTACAGAAAAAAATGAAAATTAAACAACAATAAATCACTTTTACTTTTGGAGGTTTAAGAACATTTTTCAACTCTTGGTTTTGAATCAATGGAGTTTCCTTCCAAAATGGTTATAATTATGGTACTAAATAAATAATTAAAGAGTAAAAATACAATAGAATTAAATTAAAAAAAGTATAATAGTCTACCTATTCAATAAAAGAAAGAAATGACTTGAAAGAAAATAAAGAGGAAAAAAAGAAGAGATTTTTGGCTTAGTTTACTGAATGACGTATGATATTGTTTTTTCAAATGAAAGAAAGAAAGGTCTTATATAGAGCGAATAAGATGGAAGTGTTGATATGACAATCCATGTGACTTTATGAGAATGATTATTGGCCATTGATAAGTCCAAGTTGACAATCCATGTGAAGTGTGAGAATGATTCTTGGCCATTTATAAGTACAAGTTGTCAATCCATGTGAAGTGTTTGTACTACATTATAGTGGTCCCAACTTTTCTTTATTGATACAAAAAAACAAAAGGACAAAGTAATAATAATAATAATAATAACTAAAAGTGTTAGTAATAATAAATACAAAAATAGAAAATAAAAGAGACATTAAGTTAACTATTTATGATTTTTTTTCTTGAATTAAAATAAATGAAAATATAAATGCAAATTAAAAGATAAAAAATAAAATACATATAAGAAAGTAAAAAAACTTATATAAATTTTTTTAGATTTTTTTTAGAAATAAATGATAACAATATATAAAATTTAAATTAATAAAAGAACATATTTTTGATAATTCTTTAGTAAAGAGGTAAAAATAGTAAATAAAAAATAACATGATGCTAAGTACATTTTTTTGTGATTTTTTTAAATGGAAAAAAATCATGAATAAAACACAATAAAAATCAAATTCCAATAAATTCATAAACGACTTCAAACGTTTCTATTTTTCGTGGCTTTTCAAAGCATAATCAGCTCTTGACTTGTAAAGAGAAATTGTAGACGATGTCAAGGAGAATCATATGTAAAAAGAACTGCTTAAAAATATTGAAATTTGAAGAAGTTATAAATTTTTGAAATCTAACTCAAGAATTGGCAAAAAAAATAGGTCAAACCACTCGTGAATACTTGTTATGCAATGATGCAAATCAAGGATGAGATTTTAGGTCAAAAATTGGGGTATGACACAGATGCGTCGCACAATCTTGTCTCTTACGTTACTATTCAAGCTGTCAATGTTTCTGGAAATACCAAAAGTACCCCTCAACAAATATATTATTTGATTGGCTATATAAAAGCTTGAAGACTAAGAGAGAAAGCAACCAATCAACGAAATATTCGCGCGTAAACATTGTTCATAGCTTTCATATTATTAAGTCACTGTTCTTAAAATAGTTTATATATTTAGCTTGTGTAAAAGAAATATTGTTCTGGACTGGCTCGACGGCTTGATTGGGCCCAGTCCGAGACATCTCCTTTGGTACGACCCGCACGATCGTGACCCGGATTGCCCGCTACCTATCAAGCATGTCAGCCATTTTCCCTCCCAAACCAGCGCTGGCCCAGGACGACCGACAAGTATCTTCTTAACCTGCCCGACATCAACGTCATATAGGCCACCAGGAACCGACCAGAGATACGCCCGTAACTAACCCCCTCCTCGGGACCAATGGTTAATTACGAGCACATCTGCCTGATTTGACCAAGTCCTAACAGTTACCTAATTTCACGGACCCACATATCTAGGCGTGAAATCAGGAACCAATGGCCACACGCCAGGGGTATTATATAAACCCTCACACCTGTGAGGGCTACGTATCCAATATTCACTATTCTCTACCTAATAATTTGCTTGTACCTCCTCATTCCCACTCTTACTTGGTCGTCGGAGTGCCTTGTAGGTACAACCCTCTTTTCTCCTCGACTTCAGAGCCTGACTGTAGATCATCTTCCGGCCACTTCTCAGGTTCTGATCAACCAGTAAGATTAGTGGCACCGTTTGTGGGAATCTGCTCCCCCCATCTTTCTTTCCTCGAAACCTAAGATCAAAACAACTTTTTCAAGATTCTTCTCACTAATCATGGTCGACCGTGATGATCTTCACATGACCGAAAAGACCATTCTTTCCCCTGCTCGCAAAACCAATGGAAGTCAGGAGCATCCTCACCTTGAGGACAACCTGGGCTTCTGGGACGGACATACCGCATCTCAAGATTCAACTGAAGCCATACACGACGATGAACAGTTCTTGGACAAGGGCCACTACAAGAATCTTGTCGAGGAACTGCCATAAATCATGTAACTAGTTCATATCCCTCTCAACACCGACTCGGCCATGGCATCACTGCTCACTGCTATTAATTAGACCAACGCCCTCATCCTACAACAAAATCAAAGGATAGGGGCCTGGGAGAACAGGCGATCAAGATCTCCTCCTCGGAGAACTAGACGATGAAACTCCCCCAGTATTTCACCATCCCAGCGTGGACCACCGCCCAGAAAGGAGAGGCGCGACGTTTCTTTCCTCAAGAAACGCAACCGCACACCTCCTGCCAGAGATCAAGACTCCCCTTCATTCAAGAAGAGGAAAGACAACGGGAAAATCGATTGCACTCGACTGCCTTCTCCCGAGCCAAAGCAGAAATGAAGGAGCCCCTCCCCCTGACAAGACCGTGACAATCGACGGGGAAGAAACTATCACTCTCCTTCCCTATCTCCCATTGATAGAGAGGATGAAGAGCCCCATGGCCCTCTATCAAGGGAGATTACTAAAGCTCCACTTCTTGTTGGCCTAGAGAAGCCACCCACATTGGGAACCTACGACGGAACAACAGACCCTGACGAGTACATCAAGAACATCGACGCTCTCCTCGACTACCGAGGGGTCAGGGGAGTCATCAAATGCAGACTCTTCCTAACCACTCTCAGGAAGGGGGCGATGGCATGACACGAGAGCTTCCCCGGTGAATCCATCACCTTGTGGAAACAACTCAGGAGGATATTTTAGAGGCATTTCACCGCCTCCCGCCGGCACCCAAAATTGGAGGCTTTGCTCGAAGCAATCATACGGGGCAGGGACGAGTCTCTACGAGCATATATGGAACTCTTCAACAAGGAAGTGGTCCAAGTCCCGACAACAGACAACATGAAGAAGTACCTCCTCGAGCGTGGGCTCCATCCCTGCAGTGACTTTGCCAAAGTTGTAGGCATAGAGACACCGGCCGCGCTCGACTCCCTCCTCCTTAAGACACAGGTGTACACATAGTACGAGGAGAAGGAAACAACCAACAACGCTAAAGAATCCATGCACACAGAGAGTTCCAAGTCCTCAAAGAGCGACGAGCCCTTGATATCCCGCCAGGGAGAGAAGAAATGGGAGGACAAGTCCCGTGATTCTAAAGACTACAAGGGGCCAGCCGGTAATTTCCACGACTACACCCCTCTGACAATATCCAGAGAGCGTATTATTTCTGAATATGCTAATTCTGAATTCAAGAAAGCCATGGTTCCCTTCCCCCGACAAACACTGTCCAAGACGGGAACCGACAAGAGAAAGTATTATAGGTTCCACAAGAGTCATGATCACAACACGGAGGATTGCATTCATCTCAAGGATACAATCAAAATACTGATCAGAGACTGGCACCTCAAGCAGTATAAAAAGAAGGAGGGTGCCCGTGACGAAGCACCAAAAACCAAAAATGTCGAGGAAGGGAAGAAATCCCCCGACCTTGACCCCATTCCCGTCACCATGAGCATCTCACGGTTGGAAAACTTCTATTATCTGGACATGGAGAACTTCCCCCTGTACTTCTATTCCCAGAGTCCTTGGGAATCCTTCCTTGCAGACATGGTCATCTCTGGCGGAGGGTTCAACAGGCACACAGTTGGATCGGTGAAGAGGAGATTCGACCAACTCATTAAGGCCAACTCAGATATGGATGCCACACTCAATAAATTACGAGGAGGCTCTCATCCCCTCGCCTTCTACAAGGAAGAATCATCGGATGAGGCCCCAAATTCGAGCATCCCACTACTCGTGAGAGCTCAGATGGCTAATTTTGACGTGCGTCACATTCTGGTCGACCAAGGTAGTTCGGTGGACATTATGTACGCCCAGCTATTCACTACCTTGCAGCTGAACGAGAGCCACCTAACCCCCTACATGGGATCCAATCTCCAAGGTTTCAATGGAGCCAGCATGAAGCCATGGGGATATGTAGAGCTGATCGTTACATTCGGGAGAGGGGTAACGACACGAGCCATCAAGACCCAGTTCTTGGTGGTAGATTTTTCGTCTCTCTATCAGTGCATCTGGAGACCCACTCTCGTCGAACTCATCGCGGTCCCTTCTACCGTTCATCTCAAGATGAAGTATTACACCACTGAAGACTTGGTCACCAACCTCCACGGGGACACCCAAGCTGCCAGAAGGTGCTTCGAAGCTCCGGACAAAGGCCTCAGTTCCATCAGCGCCCGACCTAGAACAACCACTGGAGCCACTCTTCCCCCCAGTTCCGAGGAAGTCAAGCTGCTGCCGAGGGTTGACACCATTGACCTCGACAATCGCTTCTCCGTGGAAGACCGTGTCGAGCAAAGGAAGAAAGGTAAGGAACCTATGGTCAAAGACAAAGGGTCTACCTCCTATGCTAATTGCAACAAACTCTCGAGTCACGCATGACCCATCCCAGACGACAACTTCGAGCAAGTTCCCCTCGGAGAAGACCCTGCAAGAGGAGTAAAGATCAGAGCAGACCTCCCCGACCTGGCGAAAAGGCAACTCAAAGCTTGCCTAAGGGAAAATGCTGATCTATTTGCCTGGAGTGCGGCCAAAATGCCCGATTTAGATCCAGAGGTCGCATGCCATTATTTGACCATTGATCCTACCATCAAGGCGGTCGCGTAGCGCAGAAGAAAGCAGTCGACTGAGAAAGCAAAGGCTGTAGAACTAGCTGTAAAAGACCTCCTAGAGGCACATTTTATTTCTGAAGCCCAATACACAGGCTGGCTCTCAAATGTAGTACTTGCTAAAAAAATCTAATGGAAAATGGTGCGTGTGTATTGACTATACTGATCTCAATCGGGCTTGCCTGAATGATGCTTATCCCCTCCCCAATATTGACAAATTGGTCGACAACTCATCCGATTTTAAATTGCTATCATTCATGGATGCGTACTCTGGTTATAACCAGATCCCCATGGCGAAAACGGATAAAAATTACATCGCTTTCATGACCGAGTCAGGCAACTATTACTACAATGTAATGCCCTTCGGCTTAAAAAACACGGGCGCTACTTACCAGCACATGATGAACAAAGTTTTTCACAACGAGATAGGCGACATGCTCGAAGTCTATATGGACGACATGATCGTCAAGTCCACCGAAGAGCTTGACCATGCCACCCACTTGAAGAAAGTGTTCGAGCAGGCTCGAAAATGCCAGATGCGATTTAACCCAAAAAAATGTACCTTTGTCATACGGGCAGGAAAGTTCCTCAGATTCTATCTAACGGAACGATGAATTAAGGTAAACCTCGAAAAATGTCGGGAATTTTCCGAATTTATGACGCCCACCTAGAAGAAGTCCATCTAGATCTTGAACGGCATGCTCCCTTCTCTCTCTCTCGATTCGTGGCAAAGTCCGCCCAGCACGCGCTTCCCCTGTTCAAGCTCCTGTGCAAGGAAGCCACCTTCGAGTGGACGCTCAAATGAAATCAAGCCCTCATTCATTTGAAACGAGCGTTATTGCAGCCGCACGTTTTATCTTGGCCCGAGAAAGACGAGGTCCTCTACCTCTATCTGGCCATCCCCTCCGAGGCAATAAGCGCGACACTGATAAGGGAAACCCCAGAAGGACAAAGGCCAATTTACTTCACGAGTAAGGCCCTGTAGGGCCTGAAAGCGAGATATTAGTAAATTGAAAAAGTAGCTTGGGCCCTTGTTAATGCAACAAGGAGACTCAGATACTACTTCTTGGCCCACACCATGGTGGTTTGGATAGATCAACCAATAAAACAACTGCTTGGAAGACCATACATGGTTGGCAGAATGTTGAAGTGGTCCTTAGAGCTCTCTGATTTAATATCCAATACGAGAGCAGGAAAGACCTTAAAGCTCAGGCCTTGGCCGACTTCGTGGCTAAAATAACCTCGCCCGCAGACCCTGACAGATCGTGTTGTTAGACGATCTTCGTCAACGGTGCCTCCAGCTCAACTGGAAGGGGAGAGGGCATCATACTGGAAAACACGGAAGGGACCCTAATCAAAGTCTCCCTCGCCCTATCTCTTATAACCTCTAACAATTAGGCCGAATATGAGGCATTCCTCGCGGGTTTACGACTGGATAGAGATCTAGGAGTCGAGGAAGTGAAAATCTTCATTGAATCCCAGTTGGTTTCCTCTCAAGTCCGAGTGAATATCAGGTTAAAAACAACTAACTCTCCGAATATTGGGCCCTGTTTAAGAAGATGAAAAATAAGTTTAAATTCATCGACGTACAACATGTTCCCCACAAGCACAACGCCCGTGCAGATATCTTATCCAAGTTAGCGAGCACAAAGAGAAATGGAGGAAACAAATCTGTAATACATGAGATACTCCCGTGAACGAGCACCCAAAGGCCACTCTCTACCCTAGAAGTATTCTCCATCGGGGACAGCGATTGCTGGATGACCCCCATACACGACTACCTCACTAAGGGAAAACTCCCCAAAAGGAGCGATCGTTGTGAGGCGGAGAGATTGCTCATACGTCTTGGTCGAAGGCAAACTTTGTAGAAGAGGATTTTCCATTCCACTTCACAAGTGTGTCGATCGAAGCAGAGGACAACGCGTCTTTTTCTAAATCCACAAAGGCATTAGCGATCAGTATCTGGGCGGGAGATCCCTTGCGAGAAAAGCGTTGCAGGCGGGATATTATTAGCCCACCATGTAGCACGGCACGAAAGAGCATGTGAGGAAACGCGATAAATGCCAGTGACATAAAGACATGCATTTAGCTCCTCCTAACGAGCTTAAGTCCTTCTCCTCTCCTTGGCCCTTCGCCTGGTGGAGGCTAGATCTCCTCATCCCGTTTGTGGTCGGAACCAATCAGAACAAGTACCTAATCATAGCGGTCGATTACTTCACCAAATGGATAGAAGCAGAAGCTTTGGCCAAAATCACCGCCCAAAACGTCCTCTGCTTCTATAAAATAAAAATCCTCGCTCTTTTTGGCATCCCATAAGCAATAGTCACCGACAAATGGACCTAGTTCACGGACCACACCTTTCAAGAATTTGTCTCCAAACTGGGCACCACCAAACATTTTGCCTCAGTTGAGCATCCCCAGACGAACGGCCAAGCCGAGTCTTCGAACAGAGTGATACTCAGGGGCCTCAAGTGAAGGTTGGAAGAAACCAAGAATAGATGGGCTGAGGAGCTACACAGTGTGCTATGGGGATACTAAACGACTTCCCATTCATCCATCGGGGAGACTCCATTCTGACTAGCTTATAAGATGGAGGTTGTCATTCCCGTGGAGATCGAGGAACCTTCCAGGCGAACCGAGGCACCTCCTAACAAGGAGATGAATGACGTCCTCCTCCGTGAAGATCTGGATCTGGTGGAAGAAATCAGAACAGGAGCGGCCCTATGAGAGGCCTTGCTCAAACAAAAAATAGCCATGCGCCATGATGCCAAGGTCATACGACGAGAGTTCGAGGTCGGAAGCCTTTTCTTAAAGAGAAATCGCAAGGAATCTTGTGAGGGAAAGTGTTGTACCCCAAAATTTATCCTTTCATTTATCAATTATTTTCTCACAAGATCTCCTTTGGTTCAAGACTGCACAAGGGTTGATCAGTTCAAGACACCTCCTTAAGCACTGATGACTGAAAATTAAGGTTTGAGATTGTATAAGGACAAATGAACTTTTAATGTCTCATATGACTTTCATGGATCATTTTGGACTCTCAAGATTTCTCATGTCAAGTTTCAAGTCTTGGATCACATTTTTCCCCAGTCAATTGATCAATTGACCTAAAAATCAGTTGTATTGGGGAAAAAGTCAAATGTGGTCAATTTATAGTCAAACTTCATAATGTTTGATCCATGTAAACATTATGAACTCATATATGTCATTTGATCAAGTTTGGACCAGAATTCCTCAAGAAATTTGATCAGATCATCAAAAAGGTAAAATGGTCAAAATTAGGGTTTTGACTGAGAAAGGGCAATTTCTGATTTTTGACCTAGCAAATGGTTAATTGGTTTGAGACATGATCTCAAGGTTTCAAATGCATCATTTTTACCTAATGATATGACTCAAAACTTCCCTCAAGATCAATTGATTGATAGTTGATTTTCAGTCAACTAATCAAAAGTCAATTGTACACTGAAAAGTCAAACTTTGACTTTTTGGTTAAAATCAAGTGTCAAAGATCACAATTCATCAAAACATGTAAAAATATGAAACTTGTTCATCAAGAAATCAAAAAGTCATTATTTCATTTTGAAAAGTCAAAGTTTCCAAACTTAGAAATTTTTCTATGTGTTGAAAACTTCATATTTTTTTCACAACTTTGAGCCAACTTTTCATCATGATGTAAGATGATTCAAAGGAAACTTTCAACATGAAAGTTGTAGATCTCAATAAGATCTAAAACACTTATGAACACAACTCATCCTATAAATGCTTGTACTTCAAGTTATTAATCCATGAAATCATGTTCATGAAACTAAAACACTTAGTCAAATTTTGAGCATTTTGGTCAGGATTTTGACCTAACTTCATGGCCATGTTTCACATAGTTCCATTTGGATTTTACAAAAGTGATTCAAATAGGGATTGTATATAACATTACAAGCTTTCCAAAATATCCAAGAACTCCTTGAGATAATTTTTGAGCAAGGAGAATCAAAGGCAAGAAGTTAGGGTTTCAAGTTGTTTTACAAGGCAGAATTTATGATGCACAATAGACCAAATCACATAGCCATTATGCAAAATATCACTTTGAAGGCTTATAACTTGCAATTCACTCCTTAATTAAATGTTTATACAACTGATAGAACCATTGTCCAAGCATTTGAGCCATTATCCAAGTTGTATTTCCATTTTGGGAAGAAAGTTCACACTTCCATTTTGGAAAAGTGGCTTTAATCACAAAGTCCACTCTCCTTGAGAATTGAAATTGTTTTTTCTACACACATAAAACCTATAAACCAAAAGCAAGCATGTCTAAAGTACTAACCACTCTATACATCCTTGTACCATGCCTTGGAACAAGATGTTTCAACTTTTCTTCAAAAATAAGTAAAGATGCTACAACTTGAGATTTCAAATTCTGGCTTGTTGTAACATACAAGATCTTTTGCCTATAAATATACAAGTCATTTGCAAGCTAACACGCGCATGCTCAAGCCCTGAAACCCCCTAAAGCACAGAATCACACACCAAGACTCCATTGTTGCACAATCTGACCAAAAACTTGAAACTTACATTTCCCTCGTGCGTTTCCAAGCCTTTTGGTTCCTAAAGTTTCTAAACATCAAATACAAACCATCCAAACCCTTCTTGCCTAACTGTAATACCTCAATCATCAAGTTCCATTTTCAAAAACAGGGGTCTGCAACTTGACTTCTCCAGAACTCCTCAGTCACTTTCAGCTCAAGCCAAGCATCACATTAACTTCCTGGGAACTTGAGGAAGCTAATCCAATCACCAAAACTCATTGAAAGTTACTCCAACTCAAAACACGATACCCTCTTGCAAGGTGAGTTTTCTGACTTTTGAACTATTCATATAGGCATTGTTAGGCTTCCATTTTCAAAGATAAAATGTAGACCTCATTGCCACGAAGCTGTACATATCCATAGTTTGCATTTATATGGCTTGAGCTTAGAGAATTTTGGAGTTGAAGTTTCTGAGATTTTTAGGTTTTAAATTAGGGTCAGAAAAATTCTCACTCATCTTTGATTTATAGCTTTAGTTATTTATATGGTTGGATTCGTGGGAAGAAATGCAACAACTTTCATGTTGTCATCTTCCATTTTTATTGAGAAATGAGAAAGTTGCAGGTGGTCTGGCTATGTGCG
Organism: Vicia faba; assembly: GCA_948472305.1. Classification (NCBI taxonomy): domain Eukaryota; kingdom Viridiplantae; phylum Streptophyta; class Magnoliopsida; order Fabales; family Fabaceae; genus Vicia; species Vicia faba. The sequence goes on along the minus strand of CATIWC010000914.1, from coordinate 12,577 downwards.
AGGTTGAAGATGAAATGTTCTTCAGGAAGCAGTTTCTAATATATATTTATGGTTTGATATAAGTAAATGGATGTATAGCCACCCCAGTGGTAAGGCAGCACGCTGGTAACCAAGAGGGTGTAGGTTCGAACCTCAGCGCGCTGCCTTTTGTTTTCTTTTTCACATTTTCCTTATCTTTTTTTTTGTTTGCAGCGCCTGGGCCCCAACATTGGGCTTCCTTTATTTTTTTGCTGACTCCCCCTGACTATGTTTACACTCTTGGCCCATTTTATCTTTTTTTTTTCTATTTTTATTTATATTTCATATTTTCTTCATATTTTTATTACTACTTATTATTATTATTATCATTATTATCATTATTTTACTAAAAATATAAAAATATTTTTATTTTATTATTTATATTTATTTAGTTTATTTTTCTTTATAAAAACTAGAAAAAGAACAAAAAACATTTTCTTTAGTAAATTAATTCCTTTTGTAATACTTAGATAATTAGGTTTATTTATCATCTCATTATTATCTTGTAAATTAAAATTATTTAGAAATTAGGGTTTCTTTAATTAATTATTTAATTCTCATGTTATTTTTCATTATTTAAAACCTTTTTCATAAAACCCTAAAAAACCTTTTAAATTAATTTCTCTTCTTAATTAGTTTAAGTTAATCAACACATTTGCACACTTACACCCTTAGGGTAAATCCACTTTGTTGCCTTATAGAAATGGCCATGTTATGCATGTGGAGTGTCTTAGAAAAAAGCAATCAAAAAATACAATATCATAGTCCCTCGATGACGCTATCAAAGTTGCCTTTCAAAATGATCTTAGTCCCTCAAAGAGAATTGCTAAGATATTTCACAACATTGCTATCACGGCTATACGATGACCCACATCCGTCCCTTTACATCCAAAGATAGGGCTTCTTACCAAATCAATGGTAATATAGCAATATCAAAGGAAAATAAGAAATGAAGTAAGACTTTTGAGTAGGTAGATTGTTCCTAGTTGCTTGCTCATTTTCAAATCAAAACATCCTTGCTATTTTCAAAACAAACACCAACACTTTCAAAACACCTTTCAAACTTGAAGCATTTTCAAAAGATCAACACTTTGTATACGTTCTTACAAATGATAACTATTACAAAGTTTTCCTAAACGATGGCGCATTTTCAAAACACTTTCAAAAACCACGCAAAGCATATTCTTTTCAAACAAAAGCAAATGATCTAGCAAGCAACTAAGAGCCCGTAGATAACTACGGATGAAAAGGGTGCTAATACCTTCCCTTTTCATAATATACCCCCCAAACTCAAGAAAACATCTCTAAAGGTCTTTCTTGTTCTTTTCAGTCTTTCCTTGTGGATAAAAGAAAAGTCGGTGGCGACTCTTGCTAACCGCAACATTTGCAATAAAATGCAAAACACCCAAGTCAGTTCCCCCACTGTATCAAATAACTGGAGACTCTTCTGGAGATCTTTTTAAAAGTGGGGTTACCTTAGGGCTAGATCACATTTACTTGCTTTCATTGTTTGATTTGTTTGCTTTACATTTTGGTTCTTTGTTTGGGTCCAAATCATCTACCCAGATTTGGGATACCTTATAAGTAAGTAGCAATACATTATGGATAATGTGTGGGGTATACCGACATGGTCTAAGCAATAGCTACGTTAGTGTGACATATTTGTGGGTACCGGTAGCCCTTGAGTAGTCAAGAAGAATACGGGGCCGCTGAGTGATATCATGAAGCACTAACTGACTTCTAGAACATTTACTTAACCAACTTGGCCATTAAGCCGTAGTAAGATGACCGGCTTTGGTGCAGTCCGAAGTTGGTAGATCCTCGATACTACACTCATTGAGGTTTTGATTTTTGGGATATTTCGGTCGCCATTAAAGAGGCTTGCGCTGAAATAATTCCCGAGAAAACAAACTCGTGATATTGAGCTCTCTTAGAACCCGGTTACTATTTCTAGGACAGGTTTGAGCCAACTAAACCTCAAGAGGGTACTTACCTATAAGACTCCATGCAAGCCTAAACCTAAGGACTTGTTTGTTTTGTTTGTATATATTTACTTGTAAATAACATCATAAACATCATACTCATACTCACTAATTGTTTCAAGGATTTTTGGGATTTATCTTTGTTTTTGTTTTGTAGGACATGGATTCTATTCGCAGGAAAACCATTCAAGTCAATCTCGTAAGGACCCCTCCTCAACTTAAAGAGTTAGCATCAAAGATTCTTGAGAATTCTCCATTTACTTAAAGACATGGTCGCCTCCTAAACTTGGTTACCTCCAACACTGATGAAGACATGATGAAGGTGATCTTCCAATTCTTTGATCCTCTACATCGTTGCTTCATATTTCCCGATTATCAACTTGTGCCAACTTTGGAAGAATTATCCCAACTCTTGAGGATTCTCATTCTCAATCAACTACCCTTCAACGGTACGAAAAGAGATCCAAAACCAGAAGAGATTGCTCAAGCCCTACACTTGCAGCAATCTGATGTCACAACTAATTGGGAAACAAGGAGTAGTGTCAAAGGTTTCTTAGCCAAGTTCTTGTTTGAGAAAGCTCAAGATTGTTGGAACTCCTTGAACTTGCAATATTTTGAGGAAATTGTGGCCCTTCTCATCTATGGGATGGTTTTGTTTCCAAATCCTGACCAACTCATAGATGTAAACACCGTCAAAATCTTCATGTCTCGTAACCCGGTGCCTACTTTGTTAGGAGACATCCTACATTCTTTTCACTGTCGCACTATGAGGAAGAGAGGTATCCTCATGTGTTTCACTCCTCTCTTGGCAAGATGGTTTATTTCGCATCTTCCCCAATCTTTATTGAAGAATGAGCAAGGTTCAATGTGGTCCCATAGGTTGATGACGCTCAGACATTCAAATATTATTGGTGTTCCCGATCCTTGGAGAATGTTACTATCATCGACCGTTGTGGATAATTCCCTAATGTTCCCCTACTTGGCATTAGAGGAGGTATCACTTACAACCCCTGCTTGGCCTTACGACAATTTGGTTACGCCCGAAGAGATGGTCCACATGAGATGCTTATCTAAGGAGTGGTATTTGACTACGAGAATGACGATCAAGGTTACCGCCAAAAGTTTATCCGAGCTTGGAGGATGTTTAACAAGGTGGATAGTAAGACACTAGGACACAAGAATTCCATTCCCCTCGAGCCTTACCTTAAATGGGTGTGAGCTCGTGCTCAAAAACTTGTGATGCCTTATCCCTCCATCTTACCAGTCATTATGGAGCCTGTTGTGGAAGGAGATGTCCCATACATTATCCTTTATCCTAACATGCCCACCTCTCTCGAAGACTTGCAAAGGGATTGGATACAGCTTAAGGGGGAGCGAGAAACTTTTGAGGCCCAATTCTACGGCAGCAAGAAGAAAGTTCTGGAACTCACCAAGCAGCTTCATGAAGAGCGGAGTCTGAACGCCTACATCGCACCGAAGAGGATGTGTTCAACTCTTTTGTCTTAGAGTTTTGTATTTTATTTCTTTGTAAGCCCAAAGAGGCATGATGTACTCAAACTTTGATTTATTAACATAACGTGTGTTCATTTTTGTCTAAAGGAAATTTAAATCTTTAATTTCCTTGAAATCATTTGCATATGCATCTTCATTCATCATAACACAAACAAGTTTCTTACAACAGGTCTCCTTATCTTTCTACTATTTATTTCAGTGAGATGGATATTGAACAGACAATAAAACATCTCCAGGCGCAGAATGCCCAGTTTCAACAAATGTTCTTGACTCTAGCAAAAGGACAATATGAGTTGAAAACCCTACTGATCAAAGAAAATAAGAAGAAAGCGAAGAAATAAACCTGTGTTTTGAATCTAGGAAGAAGGTTCAAAGGACCAGCCAGGCGGACTCTAGACTTCGCAACATCGTCAGGTGAAGGGGATAATCAAGAAGGGAAAAACAAAGAAGTGGCTGACCCTCCAGAATCTGAAGAGGAAGAAGAGGCTGACTACTCTGAAGAGCAGTATCCTCCAACTGGAGACAAATATAAACAGTTGGAAGATTACCTTAATGTTATGGAGATCCAGAAAGTACCAAGGTTGGATTTTGAGGAGCTAGGACTTGTCTTAGGGGTTTACCGCAGAAATTCAAGGTCCTCACTTTCGCTAAATATGACGGTGTTTCTTGTCCAAATTTGCATTTGAGATCATACGTAAGGAAAATTCAACCCCATACTGCAGATAGGAATCTATGGGTGCATTTATTCCAAGAAAGCTTGTCAAGAATGCATTTGGATTGGTTCTATCAGTTGGAAGGGACCAACATCCGCAATTGGGAAGATTTGGCAGCCACTTTTTACAAGCAATACCAGTATAATGCTGACTTAGCTCCAACATGGACACATTTGCAAGGCATGTCTATGGGTACATGTGAAGGTTTCAAGACCTATGCTCAAAAATGGCGGGATCTCACAGGAAGGGTCCAACCCCCTCAATCTGACAGAAAATTGGTGGATATGTTCTTAGGCACGCTATCTGGTCCATTCTTCAAACACTTGATCGGAAGCTCCTCGGTTGGATTTACCGAATTAATCATGATCAGTGAACGGGTAGAAGCGGGTATAAAAAGTGGAAAAATTCAAAGAGATGCATTCTCGAGCGCGATAAAGAAACCCTTTACCATAAAGAAGGAGTTCAGTGTTGCATATGACCATAGGAATCAGGACAGAACTAAACTTCGTCCAGCGGTAGGGGCTGTCATGATCTCTAAGCCTGTACCTATTCAATAAAGGAATAACCAGCCTAGAACGGAAAGGCCGGTAAGACAGTTTACCCAGATAATATGACGTTGTCTCAAGTCTTTCTGCATTTGTTGAAATCTAATCTGGTGACCTTGCAGGAAGCTCTGAAGAATCCCAACACTGTCTCTCCCCGTTATAACCCAAATGCTCGTTGTGCTTACTATTCAGAAAGTCCAGGTCATGATACAGACGACTGTTGGGATTTTAAAAACAAGGTGCAAGACCTTCTCGAGGCAGAGGAAATTGAATTTGACACTCCTGAGATCCCAAATGTTATCACCGCTCCTATGCCCAAGCACGGTCGTGGTGTTAACGCTGTTGAAGATGATGTGTTTGTTGTTGTTGTTGATGAACTTGTTACTCCTCTCCTAACCATCAAAAGGAACCTGTTGAAGGTCGGTTTATTTTCGGGCTATGGCAAAGGCTGACACCTCTATTTATCCCTACCAACTGGTTGTCATTTATTGAAGGCAGGTGTCCAGTTCCTGGTGGATGACAAAGAGATTTTGTTTGAAAAGACTCTCGTTCCAATCATTGCTTACAAGGATGTTTCAATAGTAGCCATTTCCGCCAATCCTCCCAGGGTCTCCACCAAAATATCCGTTAGGATTACATCTGTTCCGAAGGTGACTCCACTGATAATTACTATGCCAGGGCCAATCCCGTACTCCTCAGACAAAACTGTCCCCTGGAACTATGGGGTTACTCTACTACCACGGCGTCAAGCAAGAATGGATGGCTGTTGAAGACCCTATTTTTGAGAGGGGTGACCCCGACATCGGCAACATTATGGGAACAAGCAAAATAACCAGAAGTGGAAGAGTATTCTCCCCTGAGATTTCTCCTCTGAAAACTGTTATCGATATTGTGATCATTCTTACTTTTGTTCCTGCTGATACTACTACTACAGTTCCTGTGGTTACCCCTGCTAATACCCCTATCGCCGAGTCGACCAAGACTCGGGGAAAAGGCATTTTGGTTGAACCTTTCCGGATGAAGGAGCAATCAGTATCTATCCCAGACGCTTCCAAGAAGGAGATGGAAGAAATTTTGAAAATTATAAAGAGAAGCGACTATAATGTAGTCGAACAGCTAGGGCATACCCCTTCAAATATTTCTATGCTAGCTTTACTATTGTGCTCTGAAGGTCATGCCAAGGCCTTGGTGAAATTTCTTAAAAATTCCTATGTGCCACAGGAAATCTCTGCTGACCAATTCGAAGATTGTGTGGCCAGTTTGACAGCTGATAACGGTTTCGGCTTTTCTGATGCTGATCTAACACCTAGAGGGAGGAAACACAATGAGGTGTTTCATGTCTCTGTCGAATACAGGGGCACTACTTTGGACCATGTCCTATAGATACTGGTTCATCATTGAATGTGCTGCCTAAGAAGGCTCTGGATAGACTAGACTGTGAAGGTTTGACTTAAAACCCAGCAACATAGTGGTAAGGGCCTTCGACGGTTCGAAGAGAATGGTGCACGGAGAGATGGACATCCCCATTAAAGTTGGAACTCATACCTTTGATTCAACTTTCTATGTGATGGATATTCACCCTTCCTATTCCTATTTATTGGGCCAACCTTGTATTCATGACGCTGGTGCCATCACCTCTATGTTACATTAGATGTTGAAGTACCCAATCAAGGGAAAAATCATACATGTCCATGGAGAGGAGGAATCTATGGCCCGTCACATGAACTCCTTCAGATATGTGAAAATGGATGGTGAATTCATCGAAACTCTGTGTCAACATTTCGAGGAAGTCCCACAAACAATTGCGGCAACCAAGACTGTTTCCAAAGTTCTGAAGATTACCATACCTCTGCTGAAGATGGCTTCTCTGAAAGATGCCAAGGCAGTAGTCGAAGAAGGTGGGTGTACCATTTGGGGCCAACTCCTGGATATTCCCTAAAAGTCTGACAAATTTGGTTTGGGTTTTACTTCAGGATCCCAAAAAGCTATTCGTCGTGCTCGTGTCAGGGAACCACCTTTGCGGATCAGCGACCATGGAGTCAATGCAGTGGAGGATAGTGATGACATCTTTGACCTGGAAGAATGGATTTTTCCAACTATCAGCGAAGGACTTAACAACTGGGAAGCCAAAGAATTTGTCCCTATTACTTTTACCCAACAGTAATTTTCTTTAAATTTTTGTCGGACTTGTAATAATTAAACAATTTAGACTTTTAAAACCTTGTGTCTTACCCGAGGCACAACGTTCAATTTGTAAGGGTTGTTACTTCATTTTCATATGTCATCAATGAATCATGGACGTTTTTGCATGAAAATTTTACGCTCTTTGTTCTTCTTTTTTTCTACATTTTTGTTTTTTTTTCAAAGATAGCTATGCTCTTACACACACTCACATATCAAAATGCAGATCCACTTCCACTTAGGATCCCATGGGTAACGATTCTGCTATGGCCTATTGTGACTTTGAAAATACGATCTACCAAGCCAAAGACAAAGGTGAGGAAGATTTTGAGGTGCCAGGGGAACTAGCCAGGTTACTACAACAGGAAGAAAGGACCATACAACCTCACGAAGAACCGGTTGACACAATTAACTTAGGTACCAAAGAGGACAAGAAAGAAGTCAAGGTAGGTGCCAATCTGGAACCTAGTGTCAAGAAGCGCTTAACTCAGTTACTACATGACTATGTTGAGGTCTTGCCTGGTCATATGAAGACATGCCAGGACTTGACGCTGATATCGTGGTCCATCGTCTACCGACAAAAGAAGACTTCCCTCTGGTAAAATAGAAAGTCCGTCGCATGTGGCCAGAAATGTCAGAGAAGATCAAGACTGAAGTCATGAAGCAATTCAACACCGGATTCTTAGCCGTCACCTCCTATCCACAATGGGTCACCAATGTTGTTCCAGTGCCTTAAAAAGATGGTAAGGTACGCATGTGTGTGGATTACTGAGATTTGAATAGGGCAAGCCCTAAGGATGATTTCCCGCTTCCCCATATCGATATTCTGGTTGACAATACCGCATAGCATAAAGTATTCTCCTTAATGGATGGTTTCTCCTGGTACAATCAAATCAAAATGGCACCTGAGGACATGGAGAAAATGACCTTCGTCACATAGTGGGGCACGTTCTGTTACAAAGTTATGCCATTCGGGTTGAAAAATGCTGGGGCAACTTATCAGCACGCCATGGTAGCTCTGTTTCACGATATGATCCATCACGAGATAGAGGTCTACGTGGATGACATGATAGCCAGATCTCAAACTGAAGAGTAACATCTTGACCATTTGCAGAAATTGTTTGAAAGGTTAAAGAAATACAAGTTAAGGTTGAACCCGAGTAAATGCACATTTGGAGTGAGGTCCGGTAAAATCCTAGGCTTCATCGTCAGCGCTAAAGGTATCTAAGTGGACCCTGCAAAGGTAAAAGTAATACAAGAAATGCCTGCTCCTCGCACCGAGAAGGAAGTCAGAGGATTCTTAGGACGGCTAAACTACATCGCCAGATTCATTTCTCACCTAACTGCTACTTGTGAACCAATCTTCAAATTACTGAAGAAAGATCAAATGTTGGATTGGAACGAAGACTGCCAGTCTGCCTTCGACAGGATCAAAGAGTACCTTCAAGAGCCTCCTGTTTTGATGCTTCCAGTCGAGGGAAGACCTTTGATCATGTATCTAACTATCTTGGAAAATTCAATGGGGTGTGTGCTGGGGCATCATGACGAGTCTGGCCGGAAAGAGCATGCAATACCTGAGCAAAAAGTTTACCGACTATGAAACCAGATATTCGCTGCTCGAGAAAACTTGATGTTCTCTGGCATGGGCTGCTCGCCGGCTAAGATAGTATATGTTGGCCCATACTACCTTATTGATATCCAAGATGCGTCCAATTAAATACATATTCGAGAAGCTCACCCTCTCTGGAAGAATAGCAAGATGGCAGATGATCCTGACTGAATACGACATTCAATACACTACCCAAAAAGCAATAAATGGCAGTGTGCTAGCCGATCACCTTGCTCATCAGGCTATGGATGACTACCAGTCCATGAAATTCGATTTCCCAGATGAAGACATTGTGTTGGTAAACAATTGTGAAGAACTCAGACCATATGACGAACCTGAACAAGGATCCCGATGGACCTTGGTTTTTGATGGAGCTTCCAACGCACTCGGCAATGGCATAAGTGCTGTGATCATATCCCCTGAAGGATGTCATACTCCCTTCACTGCAAGACTTTGTTTCAATTATAACAATAATATGGCGGAATATGAAGCGTGTATTATGGGTCTCAAAGCCGCCATACATTTGGGAATCAAGTCCTTAGGGGTATTTGGAGATTCAGCCTTAGTCATCAATCAGATAAAAGGAGAATGGGACACGAAGCACCCTAATCTCATCCCCTACAAAGAACATGTGTTGACATTAATCCCATATTTTGAGGAAATTACCTTTGAGCATTTTCCACGAGAGTAAAATCAACTAGCGGGCGTGCTAGCAACTATGTCATCCATGTTTAAAATCGAGTGGGATAACGAGGCTCCCCAAATCACCATTGAGCGGATGGATGAACCATCTTACTGTCACGAGATCGATACTGAAGAACTAGTGGACAAGCCTTGGTTCCATGAAGTTAAGAGGTATCTCGAGGCCCAAGAGTATCCGAAGGGAGCTTCAGTCAATGATAACAAGTTCTTGAGAAGATTCTCTGCTAAGTTCTTCCTCAGTAACGATATTCTCTACAAGTGCAACCATGACTCTACTTTGCTTCATTGCATAGACAAGAATGAGGTAGACAAGATCATGGTTTATCTACATGAAGGAACTTTTGGCATCCATTCTAGTGGGCATACGATGGCTAAAAAGATCCTACGGGCGGGGGTACTACTGGTCTACCATGGAAGCAGATTGCCATCAACATTCACGAACCTGTCACAAGTGTCATATCTATGCTGACAAAGTACATGTACCTCCAGTTCCTCTAAATGTCCTAATTGCTCCTAGGCCATTCGCGATGTGGGGCATCGACATGATTGGAGAAGTCAAACCTATAGCTTCTAATGGACACCGCTTCATCTTGGTTGCCATTGACTACTTCACGAAGTGGGTTGAGGCAGCTTCTTTCGCTTCTGTTACCAAGAACGTTGTGGCCCAATTCATCAAATAGAATCTCATTTGTCGGTACGGTATCCCATATAGAATCATTATGGATAATGATACCAATCTCAATAATACTATGATTACCGAATTATACGCGCAATTCAAGATCCAGCACCATAACTATTCTCCTTACCGGCCAAAGATGAATGGCGTTGTCGAAGCCGCAAATAAAAACATCAAGAAGATCATACAAAAAATGACAATGACTTACAAGGATTGGTGTTGTACCCAAAAATTTTCCCTCTCATTTTATCAACATTTCTCATCACAAGACTCTTGGAACTCAACACAAGCTAGGGTTTGCTCTGCTCAAGACACCTCCTTGCATTGTTAACCTAAATTAGGGTTTGAGTTTGCACAGGGATTTTTGGACCTTCAATTCCCAAAGTGACTTTCATACTTCATGTTGGACTCATAAGTTTGTCCATACCAAGTTTCAAGCCTTGAATCAAATTTTTGCCAAGTTAATTGGACAGTTGACCTAGAAATCAGCTGTATTGGGGAAAAAGTCAATTGTGACCAATTTACAGTCAAACCTCATGCATTTTTACCCACATCAACATTATGAACTCATATGAACCATTTGATCAAGTTTGGACCATAATTCCACAAGAAATTTGATCAGATCACCAAAAGGGCAAAATGGTCCTTTTTAGGGTTTTGACTGTACAAAAGCAATTTCTGACTTTTTGACCTAGCCAATGGAAAATTAAGCTCAACCATGGACTCAAGGACTCAATGGCATCATCTTGACTTATTCAACAAGTTCAAAAGATCTCAAATGCATTGGATTGACAAATGAATTTTTCAGTCAACTGATCAAAATTTGACTCTACACTGAAAAGTCAAACTTTGACTTTTTGATCAAAATCAAGTACCAAGGGTCATTTTTCATCAAGATGTGTCAAATTATGAAACTTGTTCATCAAGAAACCCAAAATTGCAAATTAGGGTTTGAAATTGAAAATTTTCATAACTTAGAATTTTTCTAAGTTATGAAATTTTCTTAATTTTTTCTAACTTTGTCCCACATTTTCACCATGATGCAAATGGATTCAAACAAAACTTACAACATGAAAGTTGTAGTCCTCCATAAAGTCTACAACTTTTATTCACAAAGTTTTCTGAAAATAAGCTTGGATCTCAAGTTATTATTTTTGGAACAAGGGTCCCTAAAACTTTTAACTTAGAGAAATTTTGCCCTAATTTAGGCAGGATTTTGATCCATTTTCTTGGCCATTTTTCACATAGTTACAGTTGGAGTCTAAAGTTGAATTTCAAATACGGATTATAGGGCATATTGCAAGCTTTCCAAATTGTCCAAGAAATCCTCAAACACATTTATGGTTAGGGAGAATCGAAGATTTGAATTTGGCAAAAACTCACTTTTGATCCATGGCCAATTCATGTTCATACAAGTTGCAAAATCTGTCCAAACTAGATTTGTACTTGATTACAGGTCTCTAAACCAATTCACACTCAAAAATTAAATGCAAATACAATGGACATTGGTCTTATTCTGATCAATGGAGCTTGGCACAATGAATAAATCCACTTATGGCATAAAGGTAGCACTTCCATTTACATAAAGCATGCTTATTGTCAAATTGCATTTCTTGAGCCATACACCAAGCCCTTTGCTGCAAACAAGGCTCCCTAATGTCAGGCAAAGTTCAACCACTTTGAGCAGCTAGAGTACAAGCCAGTACAACCATAGCATTGTCAACTCTCATTTCTTACTTCAAAACCAAGAAACTTGAAAAATACAAGATAACTTGCATATCTGTTGGAACCAACTCTTGCAAGCATTAGAGACAAGTTTCTCACATTACACTAAGCTAGAAACACGAGCTAGCAACCTCTCAAACACCCTTGTACCCAAAAATCACATTTTCTTGCAAAACAGGGCAGGCCCTGCAGAATCACTTCCATCTTCACATCCACTCGTGCGTTTTTCTTACAACCAGTTCCAACACACTCCATACAACCTACCTAAGCTATCCCAACCATTCCCAAGTCACTGTAACTCCATTTACACACTTCACCATTTTCAAATTCTGAGTTTGCAGGTTGAGTTCTACAAGAAGTTTCAGACCATTTCAAAGCAAGCCAAGCATTGGGAAAGGTCAAAGGAACATCAAGCAAACTCAAAAGAACCTCAGGCCTCACTGAAAGTTGATGCATTGCCATACTCGAGCTTGACTGAAACAGGTATTTCTCAAACTTCTATCTCTCTATTTAGGAATCATTAGGCTTAGGTTTGTGAATACAAAATGTAGTCCTCATTGCCCTTGAGTTGTACATATGCATAGAATTCATTTATGTTAACTGAGCTAGGAGTATTTGATGTTTGAAATTTCTGAAAAAACTAGGTCAAGATTTAGGGCCAATGAAATTCTCTCTGGTCTTTGAGAGTTAGATTAAGTTTTTTATATGGTTAGAATCGTATGATCATGCTCTATAACTTTCATGTTGCAAGTTTTCATTTTTAAGCATAAATGCAGGAGATACGAGTTTGTACACAGAAGGCGCATGTTTTGTTTGAACGAAGGATGAAGATGAAGTAGCTGGGCTGGGCCTGGCTTGGCTATTTCTCACTTTTGACACCCCCTCTTTTCTTTTTGCACCCCCTGGCCCATTTT